>JAMPIV010004463.1:0-573083 GCA_024509875.1 Oreohelix idahoensis
GTAATTTAAGGTGAATTTCCTTAAAATGATCATGTCTGGATGAAGTTTGGCTTTCAAAAGTTCTCTGAGAATTAGCTTCCTGAGTTAACCTAAGTCTCTCATATTCTGACTCTGCTAATTTTAGTTCATGCTGTCGTTTTTTATCATTCTCTTCCATCTCAAGCTGAAGTCGTTTTGTATTTTGTTCAGCTATTAATCTTCTTTCTTCCATTTCCTTTTGTTTATTTTCCATCTCAATCTTAAGTCTTTCTTCAGCCTCCCTTTGCTTCTGTTCTGCCTCTCGCTGAAATCGTTTCTCTTCAATCTTAAGTCTTTCTTCAGCCTCCCTTTGCTTCTGTTCTGCCTCTCGCTGAAATCGTTTCTCTTCTAATTCAGCGGCTTGTTCAGCTATTAATCTTCTTTCTTCCATTTCCTTTTGTTTATTTTCCATTTCCTTTTGTTTAACTTCCATCTCAATTTTAAGTCTTTCTTCAGCCTCCCTTTGCTTCTGTTCTGCCTCTCGCTGAAATCGTTTCTCTTCTAATTCAGCGGCTAATCTCATTTTTTTCTCATTCTCCTCCGCCTCAAATTTCAAATTTTGTAATCTTAAAGTTTCTAGCTTTCTCTGTTCGGCTTCTATTTCTTGAGCTTTCTTATATTCTGCAAGTGCAAATGCTTTTGCTTCAACAGGAGCCATCTGAAGAGCTTTTGCTTGCTTAATGAAATAATCTAGTGAATACATTATGCTTTATAAGTAGTCACAATACTCTTGATTTATAAAATGATAATTAATCAATGTAAATTAATTAACCTTGTTACTATAACAAGTGTTCTTCGTTCCTGTCCTAGAACGGTATATTTTGTTATCATATAATTATGAAATATGTTAATAATCAATAACAGTAATTTATGTAATGAAATGTCATGAAAGCAACAACGTGAAAGACAATAGAAACATTACCGACAAGACACGATAATCAAAGACGAGTGAACACAATCGTAGAAATCAACAAAAATAGAAATGTGTAACTAAAATAGAATATCGTAAAAATTTACGATGACAACTACGATCAGATACTCAACAGGACAATTGACAGCACAGTGTAAAAACATAGGTTTTGTAAAAAACTGAACGACAGGAAAGGTGAGACGGACGCATAATACAAACAAATTCATCATAAAACTAAATACGAGTAAAAATAACTACCAAAAACAACAAGTAAACGTGACGAAACAGCTAAACAGATACTATCATAAGGAACAATTAGCGATAGGAACTTCGGCAAGGTTTCTAGCCTTGGACCGGAATTATCGCTCAATTGAAACTTACAAGTTGAGCCCTGCAGAACGTCTGACGAAGAGCCCGAATTGGCTTCGAGATGGATCTCGTTCGTCAGATCAACCTCCCTACCTCCCACGACGAATGTACAACATATAACATATAACATGGAAAATGTAAAGATGGACATAACTATAGAAGGCACAGCTAAAAGTAATAAAATGTACAACGAAAGCACGTTATACTCATCTCGCGTGTGCCGGGAAAAAAACAATGTGCCTCGACTCCGTGGATGTACGTCTGAGGATAAAATACTTCGCTCTGCGTATATAACAACAGCTCGCACGTAATAATGACGAATAGGTGATCCCAAGGCAGTCAGTCACTGTAAAACTTGACGTGGAGGTTGATTGATGACCTTGAGCATTTGGTAACCGTAAGTTGATTCTGATTCATCATCACACTAGGTTCCAAGTTTGAGATGTTGTCGCCTTGAAAGTTCAAATCTTCTTTTCAACCGATACTTGGATTGAGTACGTTCCTGTGAAATTATTTATTTCCAGACCACACTGGCATACCATTTACTGTTGGGTTCAGTTCTAATGGTAAAGAACTTCATTACGCGAATGGTTGCAAAGGAACAAAAATGTCAGAAAATGTTCTTCAAAACGAACTCCAACAAGTAGTGTTTAACTGGTCACTTACTGGCAGCACACAAGTCTGTGATGACTGTACATATATTTTATTTAACGTGATACATACGGAGTGGAACAAGACGATCATAGTTACAGGTGCAAAAAGTTCATACGTCAAAAATGTTGATAATTACTTTTCAAGTTCATGAAGATTCTCTAACAATTAAGTCCTCTTATTCAAGTGACTAAGGATCACTTCCTCTACCATATCATATGTATTGCAGTCAAGTCCGTTGACCTTCTTTCAAGGACGTATCTTATGGCCAACGGATTCATTCTCAAGGAGCAATACTTCTTATCATACTTGTAACAATTCCAGACTTTTTCCATACGATACTTAGGTAGCATATATATATAAAATCCAAACAAAGTCATCCACGACAATACGACCAGGTTAGAGTTCTGTGTTGACTAACCTCTCTATATCCATGCCACGACTTTGGCATTGACGAAAATACGGCATATAAAAACATGTGAAGTATACAAATCAATTAACTTCGTTTACTCGTAGGTATCCTCCCTCTACGATAATTCAAAAGGGCTAACGACTCCGTCTGTCCATTCTAGGAATGACATACTACGATGAATTCCCGCTAGACCAAAACTAGGAGCGGCCTGATACTTTAATTTAACTCAATAAACATTCGATGTGACATGGGGCGACACTTACTTGATACTTCCACTATTGGCTTCATCATGAATACCAGTAGATATCATTACAAAATAATGGCTTCTTCAAACTTGCCAGAAAAATCCAAGAAATATATATCGGACATAAACATGGTCCGAACTGCCCCGTTCAAAACATGACGTCAGAATTCCCTAAACTAGGTTACCCGTGCGTCCAAAGCAACTCACACTGCATTGTGCACGTCAGTGCGTGAATCAATCGAACGCACAAATAATATAACTATTTTAAGACTGGTGCGTACATTTGGCAGGACCGAAGACTACCCCCTTAGGTAATAAATGTACGTAACAGTAAGGCGTAGGGAAACACCGTGTTTTTTGAACTTAGTCAGGACTGACAGAGAGGATGAGAGATCGTCTTGTCCCCGTCGGTGTATATATTTATATTTACATAGAGTGGTAGCATTTGTCCACAAATTTTTTTCTTGTATTTTTCCGCAGACCTGATCTCAAGGGCGACCAGTGGTCTTTTACTTTTACTGGTTCGTTGTCCATTTCATTTATAAGCGTATACTCGCCGATGATATTGGATGACAATAAATATAAATACTGGACTTACAAAATCCAGATTACCAGTTTTACCAGCCCACAATGGCGCGTACATGTAACATTATTATTGTTCCCCGACTCCTGACAGTCGTATTCAAGTGGATTATATATATATATATAAATATATATATATATATATATATATATATATATATATATATATATATATATATACACACACACACACTGTGCAGAATCGCGCTCTGACACAGAGTTGGCCAATAGAAGAACCATCATCATCATTTTAAACATTTTTAGCAACCAGATGTATCCCAATACTGGAAAATATTCCCCTCTCTAAAGGTATTTTTTATTTTCAATTCGACCCAGTCTTCTTCTCTCGGTAATTATTTACGTTCCTTTATGGGGAGTTACTGTGGGTTTTATTTTCCATTCTATTCGCCCCAGTCTTCTTCTCTCTGTAATTAATTGCGTTCATTTATTTCATTATGCGTTTGAGTTCATAATTATTAGGCTGGGTTAATGTTTCAGACGTTAGGAGGAAATCGAACACCCGCACCTACCCTGTTTAATTGTAGGGATGGGGGGAGAAGCACGACCCAGGTTCCACGCTGTAACCAATGATATTCTTCTGGTGAGCAGCCGGTCAGACGATTGCTTAATGTTACGTAGTATTTCTGCGCGTGAGCTGGAAATAATTTTGCGCGTTTTGCTTAGTAAACATGAATCATAAGTTAGTTAAGATATCATTGGCTGAGGTCAGATTTAATTTATGTGCAGAAATATAATTGGTGACAGGCGGTTCCAGAGAGAGAGAGACGCGACGCGATGACTCACCGAGTCCGTTCTTGCATCAGAAATATTATGCTATATAACTAGCATCAAAATCTTGTAGCGCTCTCTCTGGTCCCAAGAAATTCAGCCGTGACGAAAGCGCCAGTTTATATATCGTCTGCTCTACGTGAGAAAGTCGGTATTTGGTACGTGTATAACTTAATTAACGTTGTAGACAGTTTTTTTTATCTTAGCACGTTAGAGTATGATTTCGTCTGGGAGTAAATTTTGGTTTTATTAGATAGGAGTGCCGTCAATTACTTAATTATACTAAACTATAGAGTGTAGTGTGTTGTGTCTATAATTTTTCTATGTATAAGCTAGCAGTATTTAGGATGTGTGTAGCGGCTTTTTTGAGATAATTTAACTGTATAAGGTTAAGTCCTAGGCTACACCAATAATGTAATTATGAGGGCCGTATAATCTCAATGTGATTATTGATAAATTGCAGTGTATATACGCGGGTGGTTTGTGTATTTAATTACGTAAATTAATATTAGACAAACATAAAGGTATGTTTTCAGGCACTCGTAAGAAATAAAGAAGTAGAACACTTGGACAACAGAAAAACAACAGACGTGAGTGGCTTACCCAGGGTTCGAACCCCGTACCTTCCGTACGACAACTCCGCCTAGCTATACAAGCGAATCACACTGACCTTCCTTATGTGTTATTATTTAATTACGTGTGTTATTTGGTCTTGGAGTCATATATATATATATAAAGCGTGTCCGGCAGAATGTTTCTCATTGTTGTGCAAAGGAGATTCAGGCAGGAATATGGACAGAAACCTCCGGAGCGACATACCATAGTGAAATGGCACAAGCAACTGTTGGAAACAGGTTCTTTGTTGAGAAAGAAGGGAAACGGCAATGAAGCGTTGTCTCCAGATAGAGTTGAAGCAGTTAGCGAAGCTTTTCAACGTAGCCCGCGGAAATCCATTCGACGGGCAAGGGGAGAATTGGGTATTCCAAAATCTACTGTTCACGATATTGTGCACAAAAGATTGCGGCTTAGAGCCTACAAGATCCAGCTAGTGCAGAAGTTACAGCCAAATGATAAACCCAGACGGGCCGAGTTCGCAAAATGCAATGCTATGTCACCTCGATGATGACAATGAATTTCTCAATAGTGTGGTATTCTCCGATGAAGCGACCTTACACACTTGTGGCAAAGTTCACCGGCATAATTGTAGGATATGGGGAAATGAAAAGCCACATGTCGTAATGGAGCATGAGCGAGACAGCCCTAAACTTAACGTGTGGTGTGCCTTAACCTCGAATTATGTGATTGGGCCATTTTTCTTCGCCAAAGCCACAGTCAGAGGAGCAACATACCTAAACATGCTGCAAAATTTTGCAGTTCCTAGGATACCAGAAGGATTCATATTCCAGCAAGATGGAGCACCTCCACACTGTGCCAATGAAGTAAGAAACTACCTTCATCAACAATTTCCAGACAGATGGATTGGAAGATTAGGTCCCATTGATTGGCCACCAAGGTCACCAGATTTGACCCCCTTAGATTTCTTTCTATGGGGATACGTAAAAACTTTGTCTATCAAACTCCGGTGCAGGGACTGGATAATCTTCGGCAGCGAATAATTGACGCTTGTGCATCCGTCACACCTCAGATGCTGCAAAACACGTGGAGAGAGATAGAATACCGTGTTGATATTCTTCGAGCCACTGAAGGCGCTCATGTGGAGATCTACTGAAACTTGGTGAGTTGCTACTGAAACTTAATGAGTTTGCCTAACAGAAAATCAAAATCCGGTCGGTCTGCTATTATTAGTATAAGAAATATTGACATTTGTTATTGGTAGTGATTCTGCCGGACACACTGTATATATATATATATATATATATACTTTTTGACCGTCCCTCGTATATATATATATATATATATATATATATATATATATATATATATATATATATATATATATATATATATATATATATATATATATATATATATATATATATATATATATATATATATATATATATATATATATATATATACGAGGGACGGTCAAAAAGTAATGCCTCGTAATTTTTAATTTCATTCAATAGGCAAGAAAACAGATAAAATTCACATTGAAATGTAGCCCCAAGTCTGAACTTCAAAAATTTATTTCTCAATGTAGTCTCCGTTATTTGTTACAGTTCGTTTCCATCTTCTCACAAGGGCATGTATCCCTGCACGGTAAAAATGTGTGTCCTTTTTCCTAAACCACTGGCGTACGACGCGTTTAAGGGTCTCGGTGTCCTCAAAGTGATGTCCGCGAAGATCTTCTTTCAGTGGTCCAAACAGATGGAAGTCAGAAGGTGCAAGATCAGGACTGTAAGGGGGATGTGGTAATAATGTCCAGCCAAATTCTGCAATCGCATCAATGGTGCGTTTAGCGGTGTATGGCGTGGCATTATCGTGCAACAGTAGTGCAGTTCTCTGATCTTTTAATGGGTAAAGTCGCCGAAGACGACCTCTAAACTTCTTCAAAGTTTCAATGTAACGGTCTGCATTCACCGTGTTTCCCTGTTCCAAGAAGTCGAGAAGAATCACACCCTTCTCATCCCAAATTACAGAGGCCATAACTTTCCCTACAGATGGTGAACTTTTTTCTTGTCGGCGATGTTGTGTGATGCCATTCCATTGACTGCCTCTTGGATTCTGGTTCAAAAAAATGAACCCAAGTCTCATCACCTGTCACAATATTCGATAAAAACTCTTCTCCTTCAGTTTCGTAACGGTGCAGGAGGTTGATGACTATGGTTTTCCTTGTTTCTTTATGTCTGTCTGTCAACATTCTATGACATAACGTTGTTTTAACCGAACGTCTTTGGCAGCCATTTTTAAACTGTTGCAGTGGTGCCACCTGTTACTGAAACAGGTTGATAATGCTATACAGTGCAGAAGAGTGTTTGAGGAATCCTGCTAAATTTACAAATTGCACACCGATGCAGTATTTACATACATAAAAAATAGGAGGCATTACTTTTTGACCTTTCCTCGTATATATATATATATATATATATATATATATATATATATATATATATATATATATATATATATATATATATATATATATATATATATATATATATATATATATATTGTGTTAATTGATACCTACCCGGGTCAGTTCGTAAGAAGTAGGGCCGGGGAATTATACAGGGGGATTTTAGCTTGCGGTGTATGGAATGTTATGACGCCTGAGGGCCAGACTAGCACAAAAGATTCAGGTCAGCCAGTGTCTAGGGTTCACATAACAGTCAGATAGTTAAGTTGGGGCAGGAGAGAGATCGGAAGGACTGTAAATTAGTTTGACCCTTGGGTAGGAATATTTGTTTATCGCTTGTGCGTAGCTTGTGTAGGGGAGATGTATTAATTTAGGGTGTTTATGTGTTAGGGATGATAATATTTTGACTTGTTGTATAGATGTTATTTTTTTTCGTTTTACAACATTGTCACGGCACCTAGTGGAGGCTGTAGACTGCCCTAACACGGTGTATATTGCCTTCTCAGAATTAGAAGGCTCGAGACATCGCCAGAGGTGAAGAGAACTGGGTACGCGTTGGTACCGGCGCCCAGTACGTCTGCACCATTGAAAGAAAGGAGACGTTCTCTTGCAGTGAGGGCACATCCCTCAGCGGGAACGGTTTTCTTAAATCAGGAGCTCTTAGCTCGTTAAAGCCCACCAAATAGGCGCGTTGCCTTGTCTTCTAATACGGCCATAATAAAGCCGTGAAAACAACTACAGCCTTAGGCCACAACATATCGCTGTAGAGAACCAGACCCTTGGTATCAGTATTTTCCCGGAAATGAGATAGAGAAAACATACCTTTCCACACTGCAACCAAGAAGAGGGGAGTGACGGAGCAGTAACTCATCAGATCCTCAGAAGAGACAGTGGCGTCAGATAGTCACTGAACCAAGATGGAGTAGAGAGAGAGAGAGAGAGAGAGAGAGAGAGAGAGAGAGAGAGAGAGAGAGAGAGAAACTAGCTGGGACCAGTAGGGTCAGATTGAAAGACTTAGAGGACAGCCTCTGAGTTAGCGCTGCAAAGTCAAGTAGTGTAGCAGTGCTCGTGGTGTAGAAATCGATTGTGTAGGACAGAGCGCTTGAGACAGTAGTTATTTCGTTCTCCACCTTCAGTGGGATAGAGTGTTAGTTAGATAATATAGTGTAGACAGGAGTGATGGCTCGTAGTCAGAGACCCCACCATATAGATTTATTTAATCTTTTTATTCTGTTTATGCAAGTGTGAAAGGAGAGTGGGGAATTTGTTTATTTATTTATATAGTGTCTTTCACTTAAATCGTTCTTTTTTCCAGGTGGTGCGCATTCGCACTTTATTTTGTTTACTGTGGATTTGATTTGTTGTTTTAATAAACTATAAAATGTACACTGGCTCAGTTCATCTTTAACTATACTGTACTTGTATGCTTTGTCGGTATAGTCTGTCTGTGGAACTTAGTGAACCCTTATCTCCATTTGGTAGCCAGAGGTGGTGGGACAGTAGCTCTTAACTAAGTCACAAGTGGCGAGGGGGAGTCAATCTCGGTTCTCATCCTCGAAGCTATAAGTCTCATCCTTCCACATACACTGTATTCTCATCTAATCTATCTTCTCAGACTTTCTTCAATCTAGCGTCTTGTCTATGTACTCAGGAAAACTCTAAAACTTTTAAAACACTTCGTGACACTGGGGCCAATTTGGATTTGTCGACAGCTGGGGTGACAGTGTAATCATAGTGAAATAGGAATTATGTTCATGGAATGTTGTTCGTCCATCACGGGTGATGAAGACCACTCTGTTCAACCAATTATTTAGGAATATGTTAGGTTAGTCTATGGGTACGAAGGTGACTGATGAGCCCGATGCGGGCCTGGAAAGATCTCGGACAGTGTGGGCAGGGAATGTTTGCTTCATGTGAAGGTTTTATTACACGGTCCTTTCTAGCTTGTCTCCGCTGTTCCGCTTCTGGATGATTCGCATGCCGCTGCACCTTTACGAAGAGATGTGCGCCAAGCAGTTCGGTTTTGCGCAGCAGCTTCCCATGTGTCAGGGTTTATGTCAAAGGTTTTCAATGACGTCTTTAACGTGTCTTTGAAGCGCTTCTTTTGGCCACCATGGGAGCGTTTACCCTTCTGTATCTCACCATAAAAGAGTATCTTTGGAAGTCGATGGTCTGGCATGCGGACTACATGACCTGCCCAGCGAATCTGTGACTGCATCAGAATAGTATCAATACCAGGAATACCAGCTCTGTCAATAACGGCGGTATCCGGGATCTTGTCTTGCCATTTGATGTTCATTATCTTCCTGAGACAGACTGTATGGAAGTGGTTTAGCTTCTTTACGTGGCGCCTGTATACAGTCCATGTTTCACTTGCATATAGCAGCACTGGAAGCACCGCAGCTCTGTACACCTTCAGCTTTATCTGTAGACTAATGCCACTTCGATGCCAAACGTTGGTGTATAATCCCGATCTTGCACCTTCTGACTTCCATCTGTTTGGACCACTGAAAGAAGATCTTCGCGGACATCACTTTGAGGACACCGAGACCCTTAAACGCGCCGTACGCCAGTGGTTTTGGAAAAAGGACACAAATTTTTACCGTGCGGGGATACATGCCCTTGTGAGAAGATGGACAAAAACTGTAACAAATAACGGAGACTACATTGAGAAATAAATTTTTGAAGTTCAGACTTGGGGCTACATTTCAATGTGAATTTTATCTGTTTTCTTGCCTATTGAATGAAATTAAAAATTACGAGGCATTTATTTTTGACCGTCCCTCGTATATATTGACATGTGAAAATTGCTAGTGGATGTCAAAGTCATTTAAGGCTGGCTGTAGAATGATGAAACAATGCCTTACCATTCATTGTATAAGGAAAAATATCGTCCAATCAAATCAACGCACCCTCTTGCATGTTTGTCGCGCAGATTTGCAAATGGCGTAATAGCAGAAGGAAATTGTGTGTTAACGGTACCATAGAGTTACGTGTATTGCAAACGAACGGGATGAAGGAAAGGAATGGAAGATTTTGCTTTTTTTTATGAAGGAGAAGACCATGCAGTTACATTCGAAAGGAATAGTTGCTATGTGCTTTAAATTCGGAGATATGCGAGGTAACGTAGGCCAGCATGTTAGAAGTTAGTGTGAAAATGGTCTTCCCAAAATTGCTACAAATCATAGACAAAATGAATTAAGGAAAACCAGAGATGAAAAGGAAGCTAAGGATCGTCCCAGTAAAAGGATATATAGATGAAGGTAGTAGATGCCAGGGTTGAGAAGAACGAATATGTTTTCTGGACCAAACTTACACACTTGCTCGATTCAGCACACAAAACGCAGAACTACACAGAGTGAGAAACTGTAACGTCTTGCCCTCCGATACGGCTGCACCCTCTCTATATAAAGGCCAGCAGCGGACTTTTCAAACCTTACACACTCAAGCAGAAGACAGATAGACTGAAGGAAGGAGACGCTTGTTAAGGCTAAAACCTTTACCATCTATATGCCGTGCAGCGCTACCTTACCAAACTGAGTCTATTCTGTACTTTGCATCTATCCTAAGAGGGTATGTAAATTTATGAATAATTAATTGTATTATTGCAGCTTATTTTAATAGAATTGTATCAGGATCAGACCAGAGGACTGAACTGAAATTTATTTGTGGATGTGTAAAGGAATTCGATGCCTACCAACCATTATCATGATTGTCATTTGGAGTGGATCACGAGAAGAAAGAAAACATCAGATTAAGTTGGGAGAACAGGTCCTGGAGCAGGTCGACCACTTTAAATATCTCGGAGCTATTATAGACCGAAAGGGAGGCATCAAAGAAGAGTTGGCCACTCGAAAAGCAGCGGCTGGGAGACTTTATCGGGCCATAAATCGAGGATTCCTCAGCAAGAAAGAGGTTGGTAAGAAAACGAAGATGGCTGTATACCGCTCCACCTATGTCCCAGTCTTAACATATGGATGCGAGTCATGGGCAATGACTACAACCCACAAAAGCCAGATCCAAACCTCAGAAATGAGGTATCTGAGGAAGGTTGTTGAAGTAACAAGAGACATGGTCCGCAACCAGACGATACGTCAAGGCATAAAATCCAACCCGCTGCAGACCCAAATAGAACAGTCCCAACTAAGATGGTTTGGCCATGTCTGCAGAATGGGAGAAGATCAGCTACCACGACAAGCATGGGAAACAAAGAGCCAGGGATCCAGACCTCCAGGACGACCCAGAGTCCGCTGGGAGGACAACATTAGACAATCTTTGAAAGACCGAGGACTAGAATGGAACCAGGCCAGGAAGAAGACAGCTGATAGAATAGTCTGGCGCTCTCTCTTCCAAACCTCTACACCTCACGGTAGAAGGGGAACGACTAAGTAAGTAAGTCATTTGGAGTGGTCAATTAAAAGTTATTGTACTGGAATAATGGACTTGGCACCCTAGAATGCGAAAGGCAAAGGTAGCATCATGATTTTGTATAAAATGTATTAGATTTTGTTCATGTATTATTTTTAAATGTTTTATGCAGATAGACACCTGTCTTGTCTCGCTATTCTGATCAGAACAGATCCATGTATCATTCACATACATACAAACATTCTGAACACTCTCATTCATGGACACATAGGCTTGTGGAACCTATGACCAAAGGCTAGCCACTTGTCACATATTGTCCTCAGGTTCTTTCGTGTCATACTCCAGCAGAGGTCTAGAATTTTAGATCAATAGTGCATATCTGGACCAACACAGGAGCATCATAAATTGCCATCTTTATTTGAGTATCCAGCCCCATCTGTGCTTGGTGGCCTGGTACAAGACTGATATTGCTGTGAAGTATAACTACAGGACATTCACAGAACTTAATGTTAAGTATTCAGTGTGACAATTCAAACAGCCATTGTGAGTGGTCAACAGAGAATTAAACATCGTGTTATGATGAAGAAACTGTTCTGGAAGACAGGCAAGACAAGTGGCAATTTAGTTTAAAGGAAATTTGAAAGAACATTCTGTTTCATTTGAAGATTCCAACAAGGACTTTTGTTTAATTAATAATTGCAACTCAACTACTGAATAATTTTGTAATTAATCTGCAAAGACCCAAACATCAGCGGGAGCAGAAACAACTATTGGCAGCTAAGTAAAACTTAAAAGCTGCCAAGTGAACTGTCCATTTTGAAAAAAGTATTCATCACAGTATGATGTGCCAAGTGAACTGTCCATTTTGAAAAACCATAACATCATACTGTGATGAATACTTTTTTCTAAACAATTATTCATTTTTATAACTGTTGACATAATTGATTATTAAATTTGGTACTTGTATAAAGACAAATCTAAAGTTGATTTAATCATTTTGAATGCACTACATCCGTATGTCTCAGACAATTTCTTAAATACACGTAAACAGAGCTAAATAATAATAAGAGGAAATTCTCTGAATTAACTCAGCTGGGGGCTTGTATGAGCTAAAATTATATTACATAATCCTTCACAAAAGTTGACGGCAGATACTAGAGTTAACGTGCTCAGCCAATGCAGCATTGTTGTCGCTTTTCTGAATATCTTCTGAATACTGCCTGGAGGTAGAAGCATCATTATCCCTCGATCTACAACTCTGCCAAGAGTAATCTTGTGCAAAGGTAGACACCTTTGAAGACCCACATCAGTTACTCTTGAGTTTTGGCCACTCTGGTACCACTACTGCAGAGCTTAGGGGAGGTAACCCGTGACACTGACTGCATGTAAGAGGATCCCTCATCGGACAGATGACAGGTGAGGGGAAATTGGGAGGTGGCTCTGTGCAGGATGTGATGAGTCTTGGGGACAACCAAGAACTCGAGCACAGTATTTTAGCTCGACACATTTGGACAATTCCCATAGACGATGGGGAATGTACTGCTTGCCATCCCCTTCTAAACTGAAACTGTGAGGATCTTTTAAATGCATGCCAAGCCAGGACACAATATCCATGAAAGAAAATGGAGCTCATGACTAATTCAACATGTTTCAGAAAGACAGAACAGCCACAGGAAAAGTCTAGATCAACAATGTATATATGCCAAGGATTCTTCACCTTCTTTTCCCTCTTCAAAACAAAAGAATAAGAAGTGGTTCATCGGGTAAAAAAAGTTTGCTCATGACAATTACAAGTATTATGCATTACCAAGAAAATAGAAACCTAACTAGTTTCTTGTTTTTTTTTTTAATATAAAAGTGTCAAGGACAGATCACCCAAAGAACTCCACTTTTCTGCAGTGGTGCCAATTCTGAGGGGAAACAAAATTGCTAAGCTATTAAAGCATGATACTGTAGTTCAAATGAGAAATTAAATTATTCACTGCTGCACATCTTATGGCCATTCATGAAAGGAATCAATACACACAACAAACAAGCAAAAAAGTATAAAATTACATTTTACTGAAAACAAATACAACATTTCATTCTAAAGCCTTCTTTAGCACTGCAAGAAACACAAAGAAGCCACTTGGTGAGACGTTTTAACAAATAATTAAGCACACAGAAGCCACTTGGTGAGACGTTTTAACAAATAACTAAACACAAAGAAGCCACTTGGTGAGACGTTTTAACAAATAACTAAACACAAAGAAGCTTGACCAATGAATGCCTGGTATTAATTTCACTTCTGGCAAGCTCATATCATTAAACTCAGAGCAGCACGTTAATTCAAGTTCATTCCTTCTTCACAAGTTCAAAAAATATATAAAATAAGATGTGTTACATTATTTAAAAATTGTACTCATGACATTAACAGTGCATTAGCAAGAAAACAAAGCAGACACAAAAACAAAACTTGCTCTTTAAGACTAAAATTATAATAGAGTGCCAGATTGGCAGAGTGGTTAAAACACTGGCCTCTCGTGGCAAAGGTGCCAGGTTTGAAGCATGGTGGCGTCACGCCCTAGCCTACCCAGCCGTAATTGGGTGCCTGACTCAGCTCTTGAGTTAAGGGTGACAAAGGCAGCAAGAAAGAGAACTGGTCACCTCACCTCTCGAAGCTGCCAAAACTCCGACTCCATAGCCCTGGCTCTAACAGGGGTGCCAGCCTTTTTCCGTCCTCATGTCTCTAACACTTCACTCCCCTAAAGCAGTATCTGCTATCGGACTACCTTTGCCTTTTTTAAACAATGGTACCCAGAAGAGGTCACACAGTGATCCAAGCAGTGGTGAAGACATAAGAAACTTAATAAAATATTTAACAAATTGTTAACACTGTCATAGCATGATAGTTCACATGAGGAAAATGTTACATAAATTATCATTCTTTTCCTTCTCACTCCTTGTGGAGCCACCACTGCAACTGGTCTTCCTTGCAGGAAGCCTTCACCAAGTATCCACCTGCTCCTGCAGCAGTGGTTTCTGTAGGAACTTGTTTTACATGATGAGGTTGCCAGCCTCATGCACAAACCTCCTATTACCGTATTCGCCTTCTGTGACATACCTGAAGGAACAGTAGTCCTATTAAATTAGGTGATATACTGCTGTATTATTTATTCTAATTCATTAATGGGCCTCAATGAGTGTAACAAAAGTATAAAATTACAATTCACTGAAAACAAATACAATACAACAGAACACTTTCATTCAAAAGCCTTCTTTAGCACTGCAAAAGAAACAAAAAGAATTCAAGTTTCTTGGTGACAAGTTTGCAAAAATAACTAAACACAAAGAAAAGAGTTGCTTACTCAAAGCAATCAAGAAGATAAGCACACTTTCATAGAAGGGACAAGATAAGCACACTTTCACAGAAGGGACAAGATAAGCACACTTTCATAGAAGGGACAAGATAAGCCCACTTTCATAGAAGGGACAAGATAAGCCCACTTTCATAGAAGGGACAAGATAAGCCCACTTTCATAGAAGGGACAAGATAAGCCCACTTTCATAGAAAGGACAAGATAAGCACACTTTCATAGAAGGGACAAGATAAGCACACTTTCATAGAAGGGACAAGATAAGCCCACTTTCATAGAAGGGACAAGATAAGCCCACTTTCATAGAAGGGACAAGATAAGCCCACTTTCATAGAAGGGACAAGATAAGCCCACTTTCATAGAAAGGACAAGATAAGCACACTTTCACAGAAGGGACAAGATAAGCACACTTTCACAGAAGGGTCAAGATAAGCACACTTTCACAGAAGGGACAAGATAAGCACACTTTCATAGAAGGGACAAGATAAGCACACTTTCACAGAAGGGACAAGATAAGCACACTTTCACAGAAGGGACAAGATAAGCACACTTCATAGAAGGGACAAGATAAGCACACTTTCACAGAAGGGACAAGATAAGCACACTTTCACAGAAGGGACAAGATAAGCACACTTTCACAGAAGGGACAAGATAAGCACACTTCATAGAAGGGACAAGATAAGCACACTTTCACAGAAGGGACAAGATAAGCACACTTCATAGAAGGGACAAGATAAGCACACTTTCATAGAAGGGACAAGATAAGCCCACTTTCATAGAAGGGACAAGATAAGCCCACTTTCATAGAAGGGACAAGATAAGCCCACTTTCATAGAAGGGACAAGATAAGCCCACTTTCATAGAAAGGACAAGATAAGCACACTTTCATAGAAGGGACAAGATAAGCACACTTTCATAGAAGGGACAAGATAAGCCCACTTTCATAGAAGGGACAAGATAAGCCCACTTTCATAGAAGGGACAAGATAAGCCCACTTTCATAGAAGGGACAAGATAAGCCCACTTTCATAGAAAGGACAAGATAAGCACACTTTCACAGAAGGGACAAGATAAGCACACTTTCACAGAAGGGACAAGATAAGCACACTTTCACAGAAGGGACAAGATAAGCACACTTTCATAGAAGGTACACACTAGAATTTTGGGAGCCGCGGTTAGTGCACTGGCTTCCTAGCTCGGTGGTCCATGGGTCGATGCCCAGTTGAGGCAGGATTTTTTAGACCGCAAACGGCTACGGGGTCTACCCAGCCTAAAAAATTGGGTACCAGAGCAACTCTGGGAAGGTTACGGCGGCCGGCGTGATGCTGATCACATCACCCATTGTGTGCCGATGGTCAAGAAAATATGTGCCTAACACCATTTTCCCAATATGCCTCAATAGGCATGTAATGGGATCCTTTACCTCCTTTAACCTTACACACTAGAATTTGGTTGGCCATGTCCTCAGAAGAGACCCCAACACAATCACTAGAACTGCTTTGCTATGGACCCCAGACAGAAGGCAAAAAGGAAGCCAACCAAAGACAATATTGTGGAGATCTATTTATAGATTATGTGATTCCTATATACACACATTGGGATTCTCCCTGGTTCTACGGAGTTCGTGCACTGTGCTGGGATCCTCCTTGTGTGATCTAAGTGAGGAGATCAGAGCACTGATGGAGTTGTCTGTGTGCAATGAAGATAGTCCTTAAAACCAAACCAAACCAAACAACACAAAACATAAGATGAGATCTATCATGAAAAAGCAAATAAAATAAATAAATACCAAAAAACTCAAACTTTTTTCTTGTTGTAAGTAATTTAGATAATTATAACTAGGTGGAGGTCATCTATTGACCTCTGCTGTGATGCTGATTTTTTAAAAAAGAGGAAAGAAATAAAATTGTTTCACCATCAATGCATGATAGTTCATGAGTAAATTTTTTTACTACTGTACTGTTTATAGTCATTTACAAATAGGATTCAATGAGCACCAAAAAACAAAATGTCATTTTAACACACAAAAAACCATTTAGTTCATGACATTTAAAACACATTACAAAAAACAAAATAAATAGCGTAGACATAAAAACCAATCTTGCTGCTAGTTTGTTATATATATTAACGTACCAAGGGTAGGTCACCCAATGATTTCTGCATCCTGCAGTGGTGCTAATTTAAAAAGAAAGAAAGAAGAAAACTAATACTGATTTGTGAAAAGTTCAGCAATGTCAAAAAAAAAAAAAAGAAGAAGACAGAAGCAAGACAATAATGTAATTTTACGAGATAAAAATGTTGCGAGAGCTCAATTACAATTTGCATTTGTAGTTGTCTTAAAAAATTATTGTAAATGTGGTTTAAATGCAGCTAAAAGTAAATCTGGCGATAGCAAAGCATTGCTATGAATTTATTTTTTAAACTGCTTGTGACTGCAGCATTCTTGACTCAAGTCTACTGACAAGGTGGTGAATATGTACAGTAATACAATATATGAATGTGAAATTGTGCAGTAAACGTTTGATGCAACATAATAAAAGAGAAAACTTCTGTGTCCATTATCGATGATTGTTATACTTGAATAACGACATTAACAACCAAGAAGTCTTTCATAAATGGGTGCCTGTGTAGAAAAGGACTGAAATGGTATAGGGTGATCGAGAAGTCTCTCCGCAGTGGGTTCAGTGCTTTAATAATATGAATGTGATATGTTATGATACAGTAAACAGTATTATTTTAACTGACTTTAATTAGATTTACTTTGCAGCAAGTCCCTCCGCAGTGGGTGTACGGTCGTAGTTCTGCGCATCCGCTCACGCGCATCATAATGCATGCACAGTATTTCTCACGGGTGGAGGACATTAGCACTGTAGTGCTTTGTGTGTCACTGACTGCAGAGGGACTTCTCGATCACCCTGTACAAGAGTCACCAGTGTGGAACTGATGAGAAGACCTGGACAAGTGCCAGCAGAAGAAGAGATGAAATGAATATGTTGCTGATGGAAAGTACATTCTTTGAAGAAACCTGCTGATAACATTACAAGGTAGTCCTTGTTCTGGAAACCTCAGGGTAAGAGAGGTAGAAGCAGAATGAAAAACACAAGAAGAGAACTGGAAATAAAAATGAAATGGGATAAGATAAACATATGCCATGAGCTGATGGCACGGCACAGGAATACTCGGCATAAGCTTTTTGAAGGCATATGCTCCTTGGGTAGCTGCAGTGTAATGATAATGTTATATATGAATAAGGTGGTGGTATATGTGTGTAGTTCCAAAGGTTGTTATTGCCGGGAGTTGTAGTGAGGATAAGCTCTCACTGCAGATAAAATACTTCTATGGCACGCGCCTCAAACAGCCTCTGACAACCAAGTCCAGCTCCCGGCCTTCACGTGTGGCTCAATTTGAGCCCGGCGGAACTGTTTCCACTGACGGGAGAAGGGGCAAAGGCGAGCGACTGGCGCCTTAAAACCAGCAGCTTCGGGCAGATAGGGCTCGTGATCCTTGGTTGGTAGCTTATCTAAGAGAAGGAACTCTGAATTCAAACCACCGCTGCCTTGCGGGAATATCCATTTATGGAATTGGCTTCGGGAGTAAACCCTGAGGATAAATCTGGAGTCGGAGTCCCTAAGGCAGTCTAATGTCGATTCGACATTATTCTGGCAACTCCTGCGACATGGCTGGTACCAAACTGTATCGGCTACTGCCGTTCCTTTGGATCTACCGGCTGTGTGGAGAGGGGGAACATGCTGCATGGGCAACAGCTTGATCTCCATATAACTGTGCCCAAGCTCGCGCCCTGGAGAGGACACTCCAGCTTCACCCTATAGGTGTCGGCAAAACACGGGAAGTAGCAGTTACCGGTTATAAGCATTTTGCCCAATTGGCGTAGGGCATGGCGCCAGGGGCTACTTCCGACAGTGGGAGAGGTTCTAGGATCTCACTGGACAGCTACCGCCCGCTTCAAGCTGGGCAGCCCCCAGTCAATAAGGTGTTGTCCCCCCACTGTCTGCTTTCCCCATTGGGTGCATGGGGATTAGGGTCAAACCCGAACTGTGGACAGAAAATTTTGCACCAAGCAATTATCGAAAAAAAAAATAGAAATAAGCAAACTCTCAGATTGGGATGCTGGAACGTCCGGACTATGTTGACTGGACTATCCGAAAACCTACAGGATGTAAATGATGTAAGGAAGACAGCCATAATTAATGATGAGCTTAAACGACTTCAGGTGGATATAGCTGCACTTCAGGAAACGCGCCTGGCGGGCTCTGGAACGGTGAGCGAGAAGGACTACACATTTTATTGGCAAGGGAAAGATCTTAATAAAGCTAGAGAACACGGAGTAGGTTTTGCGGTCAAAAAATCGCTAACTAAAATGGTTGAACCAGGCGAGAATGGATCAGAACGCCTGTTAACGCTCCGCCTGCAAACTAGCACAGGTCCCATCACCCTTGTCAGTGTGTATGCTCCTACTCTGTACTCTGCCTCAGAAGCTAAAGATGAGTTCTACGAGAATCTAACAGCAATTATCAAAAGCATACCTAGGCAAGAACAGCTTGTTCTCCTTGGTGACTTTAACGCTAGAGTGGGTGCCGATAATGTTTCATGGCCTTCATGTCTGGGCAGGTTTGATATTGGCAAGATGAATGAAAATGGACAACGGCTCTTAGAGTTGTGCGTCCACCATGACCTCTGCGTGACCAACACCTACTTTCAGACAAAACCCCAGCATAAGGTGTCATGGAGACACCAACGATCCAAGCACTGGCACCAACTTGACCTGATTCTCGTCAGAAGGCCACTCCTCAGGTCTGTGCTCTCCACGCGCTCGTACCATAGTGCAGACTGTGATACAGATCACTCCTTGGTTTGCTGCAAAATCAGAGCACAACCAAGAAAACTCTATCGTGTCAGACATGAAGGGAAACCACGCATTGATACCAGCAAGATGTCAGACCCTTTCATGATCGCTCAATTCACTGCGACCTTCGAGAAAGTGCTCAGTAGCCCTCAGCATGGTGATACTATTACAGAGAACTGGGAGCATCTACGGAACACCATTCAAAGTACTGCACTTGCCACCTTTGGTAAGAAAACAGCAAAGTCAAATGACTGGTTTGATGCTTCATCAGATGTGATGGCACCTGTCATTGAAGCTAAGCGCAGTGCTATGAATGAATACAAACGTTCACCGAGTGCCAGAACCCTATAGATCCTGAGGGCTACGAGAAGCAAAGTTCAACAAACTGCTCGACGCTGTGCAAATGACTACTGGCTCCAGCTCAGTGAGAGCATCCAGATCGCAGCGCAAACAGGCAACATTAGACAAATGTATGACGGCATAAAGAAAGCGCTTGGCCCCCATAAAAGTAAGACGGCACCGCTAAAAACCATCAGCGGAGAGAAGCTAACCGATAAGGGTAAGCAGATGGAGAGGTGGGTCGAGCACTACTCTGAGCTTTACGCTAGAGACAATACCGTTACACCTGCAGCCCTTGATGGTGTCAACAGTCTGCCAACTATGGAGGAGCTGGATGCCGAACCAACATTAGAGGAACTCAGCAAGGCCATTGATAGCTTGGCCTCTGGCAAAGCACCAGGCAGTGATGGGATTCCTCCTGATTTAATCAAATGCTGTAAGAGCACGCTATTACATCCCCTGCATAGGATGCTGTGCCAGTGCTGGGAAGAGACAACTATTCCTCAAGACATGCGAGATGCCAAGATTGTAACACTGTATAAAAATAAAGGAGACAGAAGTGATTGCAATAACTACAGAGGCATCTCTCTTCTTAGTATTGTTGGTAAGGTTTTTGCCAAAGTCATCTTAATGCGACTACACAAGTTAGCTGAGCGCATATATCCAGAGTCACAGTGTGGATTCCGAGCTGGCAGATCAACAACAGACATGATCTTCTCTCTCCGCCAGCTTCAGGAAAAATCAAGAGAGCAGAAAAGACCACTATATATCGCCTTTATAGACCTCACAAAAGCATTCGACCTGGTTAGTAGGGATGGACTCTTTAAAATCCTCCTGAAAATAGGCTGCCCTTCTAAAATGCTGGAAATGATAAAGTCATTCCATGACGGCATGAAGGGAACAGTCCAATATGCTGGAAGCACGTCAAAGCCCTTTGATATACGAAGTGGCGTTAAACAAGGCTGTGTTCTGGCTCCGACCCTCTTCGGAATCTTCTTTGCCTTACTCTTGAAACATGCATTCAGAGATGCAACTGAAGGAATATGCCTTCACACTAGGTCAGATGGCCGTCTGTTTAATCTTTCAAGGCTGAAGGCAAAAAACAAAAATCAGAAGGGTCACTATAAGAGACTTGTTGTTCGCTGATGATGCTGCAGTCGTCACTCAAAGCCAACAGGAGCTTCAGAGCTTGATGAATCGCTTCACTAAAGCATGCAGGACTTTGGCCTCACAATAAGTCTAAAGAAAACGAATGTGCTGAGTCAGGATGTGGGTGCTGCACCAGTTATCACTATCGATAACTATGAATTGGCAGTGGTGCACCACTTCACATACCTAGGGTCTACCATCAATGACAAACTCTCACTGGATACAGAAATCGACAGCCGCATTGGCAAAGCTGCAGCTACCTTTGCCCGCCTCACATCGCGTGTTTGGGGAAACTCTAAACTCACAATGAAGACCAAAGCTGCGGTATATAATGCCTGCGTCACCAGCACACTCCTATATGGCAGCGAGACCTGGACGACCTATGCTAAGCAAGAAAGAAGGCTCAATACCTTCCATTTGCGGTGTCTACGCCGCATCCTCGGCATCTCGTGGAAAGATAAAGTGACAAATGTCGAGGTGTTGTCACGTGCTGGCCTTCAAAGTATGTATACGCTTCTTAGACAGCGCAGACTTCGCTGGCTTGGCCATGTTCGCCGCATGGAAGATGGTCGCATCCCAAAAGATATCTTCTACGGACAATTAGCAGATGGCAAGAGAACAGTTGGGCGACCACAGCTGAGGTTCAAAGATGTGTGCAAGAGAGATATGAGGGCACTGGACATGGATCCAGCAACATGGGAGGATGATGCTGCCGATCGCACTAAGTGGCGATGCTATTTACGGCGCCACCTCAGATTGGGCGAAGAGAGGCTCACACAAGAAGCAGAGGTGAGGAGAAAACGTCGAAAGGAGCACCAGGAAAATAAGCAGCTGAGGGCTGTCACCTCAGGGGCGCATTCCCATAGTCAGTTATGACTGAAGGGGCTATTATTATTATTATTATATGTGTGTGTAGAAGAGAAGACAGAGCAAATACAAATTGCAGTAGATATACAATATATAAAATAAACGCAACAAACAGGAAATACAAACCATACACAGCTGTAAAATATACTTCATAAATGCTGTAAACATTACCCCCAAAAAAACAAAAATTTGATAAAAGCTGACGGAATTATGTGGTCTTTGTAAAGAGTACTTCAAAATAAAATTAAAAAAACCATTTTACTTCAATTTATTTCCTACTCTATTAATTTTTTTTTACAAATTAATGGTACAAGAATATGGCTTGCACACATGAGAAGTAGCTATGGGTTTGCCCGGAGTGCAATGATGTCTATTCTGTTCAACAATAACACATGAGAAGCAGAGCTGGGAGACATACACAATACATGTACATTCCCTGAAATGCAGAACAGCATCTGGCTATGGCTGTAAAAATACTGAAGGGGTGTGTGCCACTCATGCATAATGTGGTCATATTTTATGAGAGGGATTTGTTCCTGAAGGTTTCACATAATACAGAACTTGAAAATTCAAAGGAGGACTTGGCATGTGTTTGTTGAAGGGGTTTTGTCAATAATAAATTAGTGTCTTTGTTGCGTGATACAGGTGCAACAACGATGGGAATGCAAAGGGATCCATGAATGTTCCAGACAGGACATTGAGAAGTGGGAGAAAGAGCACTTAATGGCTAATGCTGTTACTACAAGAGCACAAGCTTGTGAGGAAAGGTTAAGTCATATTGGTGATGATATTATTTTAGAAGAAGTTACCAATGATGATGAGCACATGAGTGATGTTAATGATGACATTGATAATGATGAGGGTAATGATGATGATCATATTACTCTTGTTGATGAAGATGATGACTTACAAATTGAATTGATTGATAAAGAATCTTTCATTCAAAGACAAAGAGAAGATGACCCTTTAAAAAATTTTGTAAGTTGGTTACATCAAGTAAGGTAATTTACCAATGATAAGGCAAAACATTGGTATGCCTTAAACAATGATATTTTGGTCAGGAATTTTCAGGATACCAATTCTGTTAAGAAACAAATAATGGTACCTATTTGTTATAGACCAGTGGTGCTACGACATGCACACGATATAAACCGTGCGGGTCATTTGGGAATTCATCTCATCTCATAATCGAAACCTCATCTACCCCGTGAAACGAGGTGTAGAGGGTACCCAAGTGCACAAGGCCCATGGGTGGACATGTAATCGAAATGACTTGGCAAACAGGTGATTAGCCCATTGTGCCCGAACTTGCCCTCATGTGTACTCATATTCGCTATAAAACCTCCGAACAATCGAGACGTCATTCCAGCCAAAATGGACAAAGCCTCATGTACCCGAAGGTTTCGAGGGATGTCCTTCCTCATCTGCACAAAGGCATTTATAGAGGAACTCTCAGGACCCGTAGGTCTGAGGAAAAGAGCAAAATCTGAAGACGAGCACAGCAGTCTTTGGTACTGGGAGGTCTCCACTCAAAGTGGTATACCACACACAGTCAGTAAAGACGTAGGTCGCCATGGGGGGCATTTGGGAATTGCTAGGACTAAACAGAGAGTCGTGTCTCATTTTTTTGGCCTGGTGTGACCAAGGATGTCAAGGTCTTTTGTCGCACGTGTGTAGTTTGCCAGAGTGTTGCAACTAAAAGGTCTAGTCATAATGCACCCATTCAAGCAGCAGACATATCCTTGCGTCCATTTGCAAAGATGTCTATTGACCTTATTGGACCTATCAAAGTTACTTCAGCTAGGGGTCATAGATATGTATTACTGGGTTTTCCCGAAAACATACAGTCTGACAATGGTTCGCAATTTGTTTCTGATGCTATGAAAAAAGGTAATGAATATGTTTGGAATTGAAAGATCACTCAGTTCATTATATCACGCACAAGTGTCCGGAAAAATAGAAAGATTTAATAGGACATTAAAGCAAATGCTTGATAGAGTCACAGTTAAATATCCGCAAGATTGGGACCGTATCTTGCGAGCTTTTCTGTTTGCATACCGAGAAATTCCCAATTCTAGCACCGGGTTTTGTCCCTTTGAGTTAGTTTATGGTGCAAAGCCACGGGGTCCCATGGCTATTTTAAAAGAACTACTTATTGGTACTGATATGAATGAGAAGTTCAATCCTCTTATCAATACGTCGTAAATTTAAGGCGAAAAATTATTGAAGCATGCCAAATAGAAGTGCAGTCATCGGAAAAGTCAAAATCAAAGGCTCGACTGTTTTTCAATAAAAACAGGAAACTGCGCCAGTTGTGGCCAGGAGACGAAGCTTTTGTGTTGCTTCCGAACAAGGAAAATAGATTGTTGATTTCTTGGAAAGGTCTTTATAAAATCATAAACAAATTATCAGATGTCGACTATGTTGTAGATGTGAAAGGAAAAGAAAAATTTTTTCACATAAATATGTTACAACAATTTTATACTAGACCACCACATCTACGTCCTATCTTTGAAGCCATTGATGAATCTATTGATCATCGTTCTTCCTTGGCAGTCATCCAGGAAGAAATTTCTGACTTTAATGATGACGGTGAACCTATTCTGTCGTTGCCAGATATTCATATGTTAGCGACTGAATCATGGAAAGATGTTTCCATTGATCATATGTTGAATCCTGATCAGAAGGATCAGATTTCTAACTTACTTCAGTCTTTTTCTGATGTGCTCATGGATATTCCTGGGCATATGGATGTCATTGAACATGATATCATGTTAACAGACTTTAGGCCGATTAAACTAAAACCGTACCCTATTTCGATTCATTTGCAATCTCAGGTACAAGATGAGATAAAACAAATGATTAGATTATATATTACAGAACCGTCCAATTCGCCATATAGTTTTCCTATGTGTTAATTAGGAAAAAGGACAAATCTATAAAAATTTGTATAAATTATAGACGGCTAAACCCAGTGTCCATTCGAGATGCGGAACCTCTTCCCATGCTTGAATCACTTCTTGACACTTTCTACTGCCACCTTCTTTACTAAATTTGATTTATCAAAGAGTTACTGGCAGGTCCTGTTGTCTGGCAAATCTAAACCGGACACAGCTTTCGCTACGCCTTTAGGTTTGTTCTAATTTAACTATGTCTTTTGGTCTTGTCAATGCTCCTGCGACTTTTGTATGCATGATGAGGAGACTATTTTCTAATCGTGAGGACTTGATTACCTACATAGATGATATGTTTATTCCATCAGTCTTGGAATGATCATATCAACGGTATCCACTCTCTATTAGATACCTTACGAAGTCAAAACATTACAGCTCGACCATCTAAAACGAAGATAGGTTTTTCAGAAATTATCTTTCTCTGTCATAAGGTTGGAGGTGGGTTCTTAAAACCTGAAAATTCTACAGTGTCCAAAATTCTCAATCTAGATATCCCTCAAACGAAAAAACAAGTTCGAAGCCTTTTAGGTCTAATAAACTATTACAGAAGATTTTTACCTAATTTTTCTGATTTAACTGCAGTGTTGTCTGCGTTGTTGAAAAAAAGACGCGGCAAAGAAAATCTGGTCCCATGTTTGTGATGATGATTAAGAATGCCTTTTCGAAGTCTCCAATATTGCATTTGCCTGATATTCGAATACCTTTTACTCTCAGGGTAGATGCCAGCAATGTCAGAATAGGAGGAACACTAATGCAAGAGTTTGAAGGTCACATGCATCCCATCATGTATGTGAGTAGGAAGCTTACCACCACAGAACAAAGGTATCCGATTGTGGAGCAAGAGCTACTCGCTTTCATTTTTTCTTCAACAAACTGCAACAATACCTCTTGGGAGCTCACTTCATGCTTGAAACAGATCAACGAGCCTTGGGTTATTTACAGACAGCCCATTTTACTAACCCAAAGGCAGCTAGAGCCAGCCTGGCTTTACAACCATACGACTACAGCATCAGATCTATAAAGGAAAATCTTAACGTGGTCGCCGACGTGCTGTCTAGATGCACCAAAGACGCTCCGTCTTCCATCACGTCCACAAGTTCAAGTTATCAACATAATGCTGTGTAGTCCTGGCTACATTCACAGAGCCGACACTTAGAACATTTCGCATCAAGAACAGTTTACTTCGATGATATCACCATATTGTACTTTCGCTACGGTGATTTTACAGTAATGCCACCTGCACAGCCACATGATAATGCTTATTGACAGATCACTACAGGGCGTGTGAGATATCTTTTTGCTCTAGACATTGCATAGACACGGTATACATCAATCGCTAGATGCACATTTCCACTACAGGTTGTCAAGAAAGGAATTTGTACAAATGGTTCCAGTCATTCAATTCGGAACAGTTTTGAAATTACACTCAGTGACAGTCAAATAACGTTATATGGTATTGACAGGGGAGATAACAAGTTAAATGGAACTCATTCCAAGATCTCAAGGGAGTTAATCATGACATTCTATACGCATCTGTTCTTTGTGATTTCGCTGCAAAGTTCGCGAACTTATACAATTTGTGTCTGATACTATTAAAGAGACAACAATCATGGACACATTCAAGATGGAATTTCTACATGAAACTTCACGCACTATATGATTGTGTGCACAGAATGGACTTGACTTTGTTTTAATGAAAGCTTATTTCCTTACAGGAGTAGAAAAGAGATATTAACCTACCATAATTATTGACTTTTCAACACAAAAGAATACTACTGGTTGAAGTCTTCGCAGATAAAATCGAAATCATCTCTGATGAACCTTTAAAATTAAAGATGCTGGTACTTGGACACAGTTCCAAAATCATGCCAAAGAATCGAATATCTGTGGTGATGATCATCACATATGGAGAAAATTATCCCGATTCTCCACCAACCTTTGAAATCGAGTCTTCTGAAAACATGACAGAATTGCAGCAGGATTCAGTGATGAATCTCATCATTAATGAAGGTGCGAGAAAGGTTGGCCAGCCTATGACCTTTACACTGGTCGACGCTGTGCAAAAGCATTTAAATATGATGATGCAACAACATGAGGAAGAAGCTGAGGAGGATACTGATTTGGAGACAGATAGGCCATTGAAGCGGTTGAAAGTGGAGAAGACAGTGAAAACAGAGGCTGACACACATGGTTCAGAGGAGCTGTCCCAGCTAATGGTGAGGATCCAAAACCTGATGGCACAGTATTTTACCTCATTGGAGGCTGGCCAGGCTACTCGTACGAGAGACAGAAGGGAGGAAGCTACCACAGCAGTATGAGAATGTCAAGCTGACACACATGGTTCAGAGGAGCTGTCCCAGCTAATGGTGAGGAGCCAAAACCTGATGGCACAGTATTTTACCTCATTGGAGGCTGGCCAGGCTACTCGTACGAGAGACAGAAAGGAGGAAGCTACCACAGCAGTACGAGAATATCAAGTTGTCAGAATTGATGGTATGGACAGTCAAGATGTACTTGAGAAATTCCCCTTGGTGAGGAAGAAGGACATAATAAGAATTTTGGAAGTCCTGCAGTATGATGTCCAAGAGTCTTTCAAAGCTCTAAATATGATTCAGCGATGTTTTGAGGGTGACGAAAATACAGACCCAGATGAGTCGTTCAGTGTGGAAGTGTCGATCGACGCAGAAATTAAGAGATTCTCAATGAAGCGATGGCTCATCAGCAAAGTTGATTCAGAGCCACCGGTCATTCAGTGTTTCGGGTGTAGGGAACTTGTTACAGATGGGGCCCTGCTTAAACATATGTGTGCCAACAAGCACACATATTGTGAGGACTGTTTTCGGGCTTATATTCTGTATTCAGGAGCGATGTCATGCCTGTCTTGTCCCCTCAACTCTTGTGGGGCGCCATTTATTGGTGAATTATGAAATAATAGTTCTCCCTAAAGTTAATTGACTCGGAACTTCTTCCTAGGGAGGACATAAAGCCAAAACCAAGAACTGTCCAGAAATGAATTACAATGTGGCATACAATCTGTACCCAATCTGTCAGATGATACTATCAAAATGTAGATTTGCTGTTTAGTTTAAATAAAAAATTTGTTTGGCTTTTTTTTATCCATGCATATTTGTATACTAAATAGATGAAATGGATTGGACAATTTTAAACATTAATTATATATTTTTTTTATTTGGGATGCTTGTTTCATTTTTCTGCATGTTTGTCAGTTAATATTTGATATTTCCTGTTTTATTTGAGTTTTAAATTTATTCTATGTTGTCTTATATTTCTTTTGTGCATTTGCCAGTACTGCTGTATTAATAATACAAGTCATGACTGACCTCATATGGTAGCAGATCTTCGTTGAGTTTTCGCAGTTGGTGTGATGAGAGAATGCACTGGAGCTCAGTTTATACTTTTTTTCAGTGTTAATTACTTTATAAAGCCTACCTGTCTGCTGTTTTGATTTTGATTGGTATTGTGACAGGTTTGTGCTTTACAGTAATAAAAGTCAAATTTAAAATTTGAAAAAAAAAAAAACTTTACTAAAGATTTCCGTGGAGAGGAGCAATATAATGAGTCTATAAACTATTTTTCAAGCCCTACTTTATAGGGCATACATTGCAATGAAAGAATGGTACCATTATGTATAGTTATGTATGTTAACATTAGTGTATTTACCAGTAATCTCTGCACGATCGCTTCTCGGCCTTTTGATATGTCAAATAAAATTATAATCTCCCGCTAAAAAAAAAAATTAAAATTAAAAAAAAAAAAATGTTAGGCGCTTTATACAACTTAACACTACACCTGCAAGAGAAAAATGGACACCCCAAACAGCAGACTTTTCATTGTCTGCCAGAAGGGCACAAACGAGCAGGATCTTCACACCCACTTCAACACATTTGGAGACATACAGGACGTGGTAATTGTAAAGGACCGACGTACTAATGAAGATAGAGGCTTCGCCTACATCCAATTTTCAAAAATGTCACAAGCTGCTCATGCACTGCAGGAGATGGATGGGAAAGTGCTCCCAGGGACATATAAACGTCTTAAGATAATTGTGGCTAGGCAGAATCCAGACGATTCAGCGAAAGACAAAGATGATAGGATGACACAACTCAGAGTGTCAGTCCCAAAGAACATGTCAGAGCAGGACCTGAAAAAAGAATTCAGTAAATTTGGAGAAGTGAAGGCCTCTGTGGTGTTTGAAGATGACAGTGCTTCAGAAAGTGTTGGCTTCATATGCTTTGGCAGAATGTTAGATGCTGCCAAAGCATATGAAAATTGTGATCCGTCATTTAAGCCAAAATTTGCAGTGTCAGACTATTCTACAGATGAAATTGAACAGCTGGAAATATCCAATATGTCAGCAGGGTATAAAAGGCATTGTCAAGTACAACCCCATTCAATGTCCTATCAGTCGGTAGGAAGTAGCTTGACAGGTGGTCACCAGTGTGGAGCAGCAAAAATGAACCTATCGCTGGGATTATGCTTGGAAACATCCCAGGGATCCATGAATGTTCCAGACAGGACATTGAGAAGTGGGAGAAAGAGCACTTAATGGCTAATGCTGTTACTACAAGAGCACAAGCTCGTGAGGAAAGGTTAAGTCATATTGGTGATGATATTATTTTAAAAGAAGTTACCAATGATGATGAGTACATGAATGATGTCATGAGTGATGTTAATGATGACATTGATAATGATGAGGGTAATGTTGATGATCATATTACTCTTGTTGTTGAAGATGATGACTTACAAATTGAATTGATTGATAAAGAATCTTTCATTCAAAGACAAAGAGAAGATGACTCTTTACAAAAATTTTGTAAGTTGGTTACATCAAGTAAGGTAATTACCAATGATAAGGTAAAACATTGGTATACCTTAAACAATGATATTTTGGTCAGGAATTTTCAGGATACCAATTCTGTTAAGAAACAAATAATGGTACCTATTTGTTATAGACCAGTGGTGCTTCGACATGCTCACGATATAAACGCTGCGGGTCAATTGGGAATTGCTAGGACTAAACAGAGAGTTGTGTCTCATTGTTTTTGGCCTGGTGTGACCAAGAATGTCAAGGTCTTTTGTCGCACGTGTGTAGTTTGCCAGAGTGTTGCAACTAAAAGGCCTGGTCATAATGCACCCATTCAAACCGCAGACATATCCTTGCGTCCATTTGCAAAGATGTCTATTGACCTTATTGGTCCTATCAAAGTTACTTCAGCTAGGGGTCATAGATATGTATTGACGTGTATCGATATGTGTACTCAGGGGCCCGAGGATATTGCATTGAAACATATTTCCAGTGATGACATAGCTGATGGGCTATTTTTAATTTTCACCAGACTGGGTTTTCCCAAAAACATACAGTCTGACAATGGTTTGCAATTTGTTTCCGATGCCATGAAAAAAGTAATGAACATGTTTGGAATTGAAAGATCACTCAGTTCATTAATCATGCACAAGCGTCCGGAAAAAGAGAAAGATATAATAGGACATTAAAGCAAATGCTTGATAGAGTCACAGTTAAATATCCGCAAGATTAGGACCGTATCTTGCCAGCTGTTTTGTTTGCATACCAAAAAATTCCCAATTCTAGCCCCGGGTTTTGTCCCTTTGAGTTAGTTTATGGTGCAAAGCCACGGGGTCCTACGGCTATTTTAAAAGAACTACTTATTGGTACTGATATGAACGAGGAAGTTCAATCCTCTTATCAATACGTCGTAAATTTAAGGCGAAAGATCACTGACGCATGCCAAATAGCAGTGCAGTCATCAGAAAGGGCAAAATCAAAGGCTCGACTGTTTTTTAATAAAAACAGGAAACTGCGACAGTTGTCGCCAGGAGACAAAGCTTTTGAGTTGCTTCCGAACAAGGAAAATAGATTGTTGATTTCTTGGAAAGGTCCTCATAAAATCATAAACAAATTATCAGATGTCGATTATGTTGTAGATGTGAAAGGAAATGAAAGAATTTTTCACATAAATATGTTACAACAATTTTATACTAGACCACCACATCTACGTCCAATCTTTGAAGCCATTGATGAATCTATTGATCGTCGTTCTTCCTTGGCAGTCATCCAGGAAGAAATTTCTGATTTTGATGATGATGGTGAACCTATTCTGTCGTTGCCAGATATTCATATGTTAGCGACTGAATCATGGAAAGATGTTTCCATTGATCCTACGTTGAATCCTATCAGAAGGATCAGATTTCTAACTTACTTCCATCTTTTTCTGATGTGCTCACGGATATTCCTGGGCATATGGATGTCATTGAACATGATATCATGTTAACAGACTTTAGGTCGATTAAACTAAAACCGTACCTTCTTCCAATTCATTTGCAATCTCAGGTACAAGATGAGATAAAACAAATGATTAGATTAAATATTACAGAACCGTCCAATTCGCCATATAGTTTTCCTATGGTGTTAATTAGGAAAAAGGACAAATCTATAAGAATTTGTATCAATTATAGACGGCTAAACGCAGTGTCCGTTCGAGACGCGGAACTTCTTCCCGTGCTTGAATCACTTCTTGACAGACTTTCTACTGCCACCTTCTTTACTAAATTTGATTTATCAAAGGGTTACTGGCAGGTCCTGTTGTCTGGCAAATCTAAACCGTACACAGCTTTCGCTACGCCTTTAGGTTTGTTCCAATTTAACTATGTCTTTTGGTCTTGTCAATGCTCCTGCGACTTTTGTATGCATGATGAGACTATTTTCTAATCGTGAGGACTTGATTACCTACATAGACGATATATGTTTATTCCATCAGTCTTGGAATGATCATATCAACAGTATCCACTCTCTATTAGATACCTTACGAAGTCATAACATTACAGCTCGACCATCTAAAACGAAGATAGGTTTTTCAGAAATTACCTTTCTCGGTCATAAGGTTGGAGGTGGGTTCTTAGAACCTGAAGATTCTACAGTGTCCAAAATTCTCAATCTAGATATCCCTCGAACGAAAAAACAAGTTCGAAGCCTTTTAGGTCTAACAAACTATTACAGAAGATTTTTACCTAATTTTTCTGATTTAACTGCAGTGTTGTCCGCATTGTTGAAAAAAGACGCAGAAAAGAAAATAATCTGGTCCCATTTTTGTGATGATGCATTAAACATGATTAAGAATGCCTTTTCGAAGTCTCCAATATTGCGTTTGCCTGATATTCAAATACCTTTTACTCTCAGGGTAGACGCCAGCGATGTCGGAATAGGAGGAACACTAATGCAAGAGTTTGAAGGTCACATGCATCCCATCACGTATGTGAGTAGGAAGCTTACCACCGCAGAACAAAGGTATCTGATTGTGGAGCGAGAGCTATTCGCTATCGTTTTTTCCTTCAACAAACTGCAACGATACCTCTTGGGAGCTCACTTCATGCTTGAAACAGATCAACGAGCCTTGGGTTATTTACAGACAGCCCGTTTTACTAACGGCAGCTACAGCCAGCCTGGCTTTACAACCATACGACTACAACTTCAGATCTATAAAGGGAAATCTTAACGTGGTCGCCGACGTGCTGTCTAGATGCACCAAAGACGCTTCGTCTTCCATCGCGTCCACAAGTTCAAGTTATCAACATAATGCTGTGTAGTCCTGGCTACATTCACAGAGCAGACACTTAGAACATTTCGCATCAAGAACAGTTTACTTCGATGATATCACCATATTGTACTTTCGTTACAGTGATTTTACAGTAATGCCACCCGCACAGCCACATGATAATGCTTATTGACAGATCACTTCAGGGCGTGTGAGATATCTTTTTGCTCTAGACATTGCATAGACACGGTATACATCAATCGCTAGATACACATTTCAACTACAGGTTGTCAAGAAAGGAATTTGTACAAACGGTTCCAGTCACTCAATTCGGAACAGTTTTGAAATTACACTCAGTGACAGTCAAATAACGTTATATGGTATTGACAGGGGAGATAACAAGTTAAATGGAACTCATACCAAGATCTCAAGGGAGTTAAGCATGACATTCTATACGCATCTGTTCTATGTGATTTCGCTGCAAAGTTCGCGAACTTATACAATTTGTGCCTGATACTATTAAAGAGACAACAATCATGGACACATTCAAGATGGAATTTCTACATGAAACTTCACGCACTATATGATTGTGTGCACAGAATGGACTTGACTTTGTTTTAATGATAGCTTATTTTCTTACAGGAGTAGAAAAGAGATATTAACCTACCATAATTATTGACTTTTCAACACTACACGTGTTTGTTCACAAGAATCCTCTCACCCCAGACAACCCAACTCCCGAGTTCAATACTCTCATGGTTAAGATCGCATTTGGGGGCTTGTGCCATCTTTTCAAACCGGTAACTGCGGCCAATGCAACTTACTTACCCAAACGTTGGGAAGCATTTACCAAGTCCACCAACCTAACAACACTCGGTCTTTGGGGCACCCCTTGTGGCGCACTCGGCACAGTTACTGACTATATCCAACCTTCACTACTGGACGGCATTGAAGCATATGTCATCATGGGGAATGTTGATGTGATTCGGACATTCTTAGCAGATCCAAACACATCACCATTTACCAGTAACCTTCTGAAACAGGTAGACATGGTGGCACAGTTTGCAGGCATGGCAGCATTAGAAGCCATGTATGCATACTGCAAAACACCTTCAAACCTGGGAGTGACAGTTGCTCTACACCAAATGGTAGAGTTTGAAAGGAAATATACGGAGCTCAAGACGAGGCATGGAGCACTATTTCCATACTTACGCAGCATAAGTCCTGGTGCACTTTCTGAACTCGAGGCTGCCAAATTCGCCGACCTCCATTTTGTTGCAACTCAGACCAGCCTAGCCACAGGTGGTCTTAGCCAGGGATTCCAAGTTGCTGCTCATCCAACAACCCTGCCGACTCGAACTCTCAAGCGTCTTACACATAGAAGTGCACTTCCTGGAGTGGCATTGTCAGCGGAGAACAGGCAGTTGCTGGCTGATCGCGGGTTTGACCCAGACATCATTGCTCGCAAGATTCGCCGCCTAGATCATGATGATGACGATAAGGACTTATAAGTATATTCTTGAAAAAAAAAAAAAAAAAAAGTCAACTCCTGATGCTACTCACTGTCTTTCTTTTTGTGACAGTGTGTGCTGAGCCCTCGTGGCTACTCAGCGTTGTGCAACACATACTGACCACCCTCTTTAAACTGGGTCTTTCAAGCTCCCCTCTTTCCCTGGCCCGCCTATTGTGCCTTTAAGGCATCAATTGTTTCGAAGAACCAGATTGTACTGGCTTACCTTCCGAACGCAGTCTTACATTTCATTTTATTCGTGTGTGTGCGTGTGCGACCTTTATTTATTGCACTTCTACTCCATGTATGGCACACTAAGAAGCTTTTCCTATAGCACGTTTCACTAGCTTTGCCCAACTTCAAAATGCTATATCTCAGCGAATATATAACGCATATAAGTGAAATTTTGTGTGTGAATGAAATGGTATAGACCCTATGAATTAAATTTTTCATTAAAATGCGGCCATTGGTTTCAATTTTCGTTTCTTTGCGATATAATATAAAATCCTACTTGCCAACACACATCACACGCACACATATTGAAATGTCTACAGTAAATTATACGACCTCATTTGCACATTTTTGGTTTATCAAGCAATTGGCATAATTTTTGAGTGAAATTGCGTGAAATCGCACTTCTTGAACATAAAACAGTTTATATCCGGTGCAACGCACACATTGTCAATCAGAGGTGTGTCTACAAAAATTATTGTGGGATTAAGAAGGAAAAATGAGTCTGCGAGTACATTTTATGACATTACAGCAAATCACAAATAGGATTTTTAAGTATTTCTGCAATGAAGCTACTCGAGGAAAACTATATCATTCTATTTCAAACCCACAAAAGAGGACTATTCACGCCTTGGGGATAAGCAAACGATCATTGCACCGCTGGATAGCGACATCTGAAATGTCTAATTCCAGTGTTTTACACACGAAAATTAGGCCAAGAGTGGTGGATAATTTTGACAGAGAATTGATCCGCAGAGAAATTTGCAATATGTTTCACAATAATGAGGCAGTGATTTTAAGGAAATTGAAAATTTGGTTAAGAAAGAATAATGACATTGATATTTCCAAATCTACGCTATGGAGGACTATTAGGAGTTTGGGATTCACTTTTAGAAAATATGTTGGTGGTAGAAACCTTATTTGTGAGAAGCCTCATATAGTTGCAATGAGAAGCAAATATTTACGCGAGGTCAGAGAAATGAGAAGAGATTGTTATGATTTTGTGTATTTAGATGAAACTTGGATCAATGCGCACCACAGTAATGAACGAGAATGGCAATCATCTGATGGAACAACTAAGAGACTAGTACCAAGCAGCAAAGGACAGCGCCTAATAATTGCACATGCAGGAAGCAGCCATCATGGGCTTCTAAATAATACTGAACTCATATTTGTTTCAAAATCCACAGATAATAGGGATTATCATACAGAGATGAATGGCAAGATATTTCAAGATTGGATTGTGAATCATGTACTTCCTTCATTGGATAGACCGTCGTGTTTGATAATGGACAATGCTTCATATCACAACGTTGTGGCACCAGAAGATAAAGTTCCTAATTCATCAAGTACTAAAGATGTAATAAAGATTTGGCTGACCAAAAAAAAATGGGAGCCGCGGTAGCATAGTGGTTAGTGCACTGGCTTCCTAGCGCAGTGGTCTATGGTTCGATCCCCAGATGAGGCGGAAAATTTTTAGGCCACAAATGTTTAAGATTGCCTCGACCAGCCCCAAATGGGTACCAAGCTACCTGGGAAGGTTTAAGGCGGGCTAAAATTGATGCCGACCACATCACCCCTCGTGTGCCGACGGTCAAGATAATATGGGCCTAACACCATATTCCCAATATGCCTCAATGGGCGTGTAACGGGTTCCTTTACCTTTACCTTTACCTGACCAAAAACAACATTCCATTCAACGAAATGTCCCTGAAGCCTGAATTACTTGAAATTGTAAAAAATACACAGCATACAAAGATATTTCACATAGACAAGGCAATCCATGAACATGGTCACAGATGTTTAAGATTGCCTCCTTACCATTCTCACTTAAACCCAATAGAATTAGTCTGGGCTAAAATTAAGGAACAGGTAGCAACAGAAAATAGGACGTTCAAATTAAAAGATGTTGAAATACTTACAAAAGCCGCCATCTCGAACATAGCCAGGGATTATTGGAAGAAATGTGAGAACCATGTGTTACAAGAGGAAGAGGAATATTGGACGAATGATGGTTTGTCCTTCATTCAGCCGAGATTGATTATCAATTTCTCAGAGACATCTGATTATGATTCGGATGAAGTTTAATTTCTTTAAAGATGACCTTACCGTTATTTACAAGCACAGTAGAGGAGAAACTTTCCATTATGATATTTATGAACCGCAAAGTGGTGATACCTATTGAAAATAATTAGATCAATGAAGGTCCAGTTTAATACGTAGACGCATTAAATGTCAATGACAAACAATGTCACGAGTATCTCGCATGCAGATCATTTAAGAAATCATCTTCACAGGTATTCATATGCAAACGTGATGGCCACATTATTGTAATAGTAGACACGCCTATGCCTATTCAATTCACAGAATCTGTGACTGAAGTGGTAAAATTTCTTTTTTCGATACACAATAATTAGTATGCCGACAAAGATCAAAGGATTTCATCCGTTTATGTGAACTGGACATTAGATGCACAGTAATATAAAGTATATATTTGTTGGGTCTAACCCAATATAACATTGTATGCAAAAAATGGACCCCAAGAAATAAACAAGACGTGAACAGCCTTGTGTGTGCTGGTTTGCTTGAAAACCCGTGGAAAAGGGTTATATTGATTCGTGCCATGAATGGGAATGCATACCAGGATGAGTACTATTAATAATGTATAATTTGATGCTTATACATTTTTTAGACGGGCAGGTCTATACACCGTAAAAATCGGAGTCTGAAAGATCCCTGCTATGTCGCTAATGTGTGCTGACTTTTGGGTAAATTCATGTTAATAAAGTTATATGAGTTTGAACAGAAATTACGGGAGAAGGGCACGGATATAATCAATCCATAGAGATGTATAGATGGATTGGGACTGAGAAGCAACAATGTATTACCGTCAAAGAGTATAAAACTAGGTTACGAATAGACAGAATGACATTAACTAATGACGGCTCATCATGTCTCATTGATCATGAGTTTTCAATAAACTTTGTTGTTATTTTACCGGACCAGTATTGGCTTCCTACCTGGTTATCTTTGAGCTGTTGGGCATATCTGAGACCTTACAAATTCGTTATTCCTTGAGAGAGAACACTGCATAAATAATACAGGGACGATACAGTGCAGTTTTTGACATACCCACGAACAAAGCATTCGCGTGACACCTTTGTTATATACGAATGATCTAACATTAATATAGACACATATGGGAATAATGATGATATACATATATCAAATGCAGACAACCTCTTTTAATACACTGGAATAAACGAACGGGCGGACATACCTTTACAATAAGTATACAGTAGAACTCCATTTATCCGAACCCCATGGGACCGAGCATCGTTCGGATAATCAAATGTTCGGATAATTGGATTACATGATGTATCGAGTACATGTACACATATTTCTAAAAATAATTAACAATCACAAGGAAAATACACTATAAAACATATTTACTTGTACTGTAATAATAATACCCACACTGTATTAGATCACTGTATCACCAAAATCTTTCATTACACTGCAGTGCATGTACTACTTGTATTAATTATTTTTGTTAAGAAAGAGAAATGTTTTCAAAATACAGTAACATTACAAACAATTCAAAACCAGGCGCAACTTACGTATACATGTACTTGCACAGATGTAGCCCACTATTTAAAATAATGAGGAATCCTCTTTTGCGCCAAACTGGATAGTCTGCTTTTGGCTGCTAAGTCCTGCATTCTCTTCAACAGCAGAAGCTGTGTAGGACAGCTGTCATCTTCTTGCTCGTACCAAGCCATCGCTGTTTCTAGTGCTATAAAGGCCTCTTCAGGACTTGGTCGACGTTTTGGGTTTTCTTCATAATCTACAAGTACATCATGTACTTCTGAGGAGTCTTCATCATCGGTCACTACATGTATTTGGTTTTCTTCTTGCACAAAAGACAAAATTTCTTCGTCATTCAAAAACTGAAAACCAGAATCATTATCATCTTCTAGCCACATGTGTGCATCATCTTTGTCACAGTCCGAAAATCCGGGCATTGCTTGAAACAGTTCCACAACTTCATTTATACAATCATCATTTGTGTCCACTGCAGTAGTTTCATTTCCTCCTTTTTTCCCAAGCAATCTATTCCAAGCCTTGTTGAGATTATCTTGTGACAGGGTGGTCCAAGCATCAGCTTACATATAGCAGCAGTCTTTGAGATTAAGCTTTTTTTGAAAACGCCACCACACTTTCTTCATCTTCAGCCAACAATAAACGACGCAGGACTTCCTTCTTGTACATCTTTTTAAGCTTTGCTATAACACCCTGATCCATTGGTTGAATCAGTGCTGTTACATTGGGAAGCAGAAAAATTACTTTAAAATTTGCATCAACTGCATTCAATGTATCCGTCTCTGGATGAGATGGTGCATTGTCCAGTAGAAGAATTACTTTTCCAGTTTTCTTTTCTTGTTCTTTCAACCTCTTCACATTTGGGATGAACTGATTTGTATACCAATCAAGAAATATTTCACTATTCATCCAAGCACTCTTCTGTGCTTTGTAGCACAATGGGAGACATGTCACATTCTTTAAACAACGTGTTTTTTTTTGGCTTTGCCGATCATTAGCACCGGTAAACGATGACTTCCACTGGCATTCGCGGCTACCAAAATTGTTACTCTCTCTTTGCACTTTTTAAACCCAGGGGCAGCTGCTTCGCGCTGAGATGCAAGTGATTTTTGAGGCAATGATTTCCAGTATAAGCCAGTCTCATCGGCATTATACACATCATCGAGTAAATAACCTTCTTCTTCCAAAAAAGCCAAGAATGTTTCTTTAAAATTTTCAGCGGCAGTTGCATCGCTAGATGAAGATTCCCCTTGAATCTCCAATTCTCGTATGCCATGACGAGATTTAAAGTTTCTTAACCATCCCTGGCTAGCCTTAAAGTCAGGAGGACCGTCAAGTTGACTGTTGAACTGAAGTGCCTTTTCACACAATAGAGAGCCAGAGATAGGTTCCCCTTTGCTTCTTCTTTGCACAAACCATATATACAAAGCCTCTTCCAATTTCAAATCTTTCGCATTTCTCATGGTTTTATGTTTCTTCGACCCATTTTCACTATCCAATTTCGATGCAAAACTCATAATTTTATCCTTGTTACTTTTGATGTCAGAGACGGTAGCTTTCTCAACATTGAAAATCCTCGCAAAAGAAGACACAGTTTCACCTTTTCCTAGTCTCTTGATAATTTCTGTTTTCGTTTCAATTGACAAAACATTGCGGTTCCTTTTATATGCTTTAGGCCTACTGGAAGATGCCAGGTCGCACAGAGAAATACGTGTACACCAAAATTATTCTGCTGTAGTAGCAGACACAATTATTTTAAGTTGAACTGTCTGTTTAGCCAGTGTTCTGCCTAGAACTCACACGTACACTGGATTGGTAAACCAGATATTAACGGACTTTATGATCTAACTGACTTCATGTACGTAAGCGACCGTCCATTAGCCCATCTCATTGTCTACAAATTGTTCGCACACATTTGAAGCTTGCCGCATCAAAAGATTCAGAACTGTAGTCTAACGTGACTGGTGGAGACTGATTTTTTTTTTTTCTGGAAAAAGTGTTCGGATAATTGGATGTTCGGATAATTGGGGTTCGGATAAATGGAGTTCTACTGTATAAAGAAATGTAATGAATATGAGTTTTTTTAAAATATGTATGTATATGGTTATACACACATACACACCTTGTTTCTTTTCCTTCCCACCTTTGTTTTTCTAGGGTTTTTATACATAACCTTGTCTAAAACATAAACTCATTCTCTTGGGTATGCATGTGTACAAAGTTACTTGTGTGAAATGCAGAGGAGTCTTTATATTGAAATGTAACCCTTTTATCACGTTTTCTTTGTTGTAAAATGCACATGATTTGTAAATTGAAAAACTGTCCATGTACTTTCCATGTATTTCACTTTGTAAAACGTGCACTGATTTGTAAATTGAAATGAAAGCAAATAAAGTTCACTTAAAAAAAAAAAAAAAAAACTATTGATGCTGATGTTCCACCAGAGGATGTTCCACCAGAGGATGTTCCTCAGGAAGACACCCCGACCACTGACCCAGACAAAAGCACCCCTGATCAAGGACTCGTTGAATCATTATCCACGGTGTTTGTCGGACATCGTAGTGACACAGCTATGATGTCCGACGTTCTTGTGAAGATGCTGGAAAAGGGGGCTATTCGTCCAGGCACTTCGGAAGCTGGCCTACAGGAGCTTAGAGAGTTCAGGATCGACACAGTTCCATGTCACTAAAGTTAAGGCAGTACTAAACACTCATCAAACAATTGGAACTGCTACGGGCAAAAGGTCCAAGATTCCCACAAGGCGGAACTTCCCACAAGAGGAGCCAACAAGAGTAATTGATATTTGCCTGGAGCTCACGATATGAAGATACTGTTATTGTTGTTAATAGTTCTATTATGAATAAATAGTTTTCTCAGAAAAAAAATAATAAGTTAGGCGCTTTATACAACTTAACACTACACCTGCAAGAGGAAAATGGACACCCCAAACAGCAGACTTTTCATTGTCTGCCAGAAGGGCACAAACGAGCAGGACCTTCACACCCACTTCAACAAACTTGGAGACATACAGGACGTGGTAATTGTAAAGGACCGACGTACTAATGAGGACAGAGGCTTCGCCTACATCCAATTTTAAAAAATGTCACAAGCTGCTCATGCACTGCAGGAGATGGATGGGAAAGTGCTCCCAGGGACATATAAACGTCTTAAGATAATTGTGTGAAACCCAACGCCCTAATATCTGGCCTTTGGCTAGGATCATGTGTCTAGACACAGGGACCGGTACAGTGACATTCATGTGTCATTAGGTCCTTTGTGTGAGAACACAGAAGATCACTACGGTGACACATGTTGTCATTGGGTCTTCTTGTGTTGGGACATGTGGTCTTGACCAGAGCCGGGTTTGGGCGGGTGCCAATGCGACCTCATGCGAGGAAAAAATATGCGACCTCATGCGAGGAAAAAAAAAAAAGTTATTTATATGCAATTTATAAGGTACCTGTTATGTTTTTTCCACTGTAAAATGTACACGGTTTTGTTAAAGTACCGTTATCACATTCTTTGTTTGTAAAATACAACAGGTTTTGTAAATTAAAATGTTTAATTATTTATATTTACTGTTTTAAGTGTGCAGATGAAAGCGAGAGTTTCGCACGAGTGTTCATATGAAATGTTAAAATGTACTTTCCATGTTTTCTATTTTTGTAACGTACACTAATTTGTAAAATTGCAAAGAAATGAAAATAAAGTTCACTTAAAAAAAAAAAACTGATTCGGCCTTTTGGCTAAGATCAAAGAGTCATACTTTTAGGAATCATTTCTAGAGTATGCCGGGTCTTAGCCAGGGCCGGCATCACACACCTTAACACAATAAAGTCATTAGACCTCATTTTGAACCCCAGAAGGGGCATTTAAAAAAAAAAAAAAAAACTCCTGATGCTGTTTGATGAGTTGGTACATGACCGACCGGAACAGACCAATCATGAACTGGATGAGACCAATGGTGAAATTGGTGGTGAACCGGATGAGACCACTGTTGAGCTAGCACATACCAGTGAGCAACGGGAACAGTGCTCAGGTCTGAGTCCATCAAATAACCACCCAGCGCCTGATTTTTGATAAACATGTCTAAGGGTCTGAAAGTAACCGATAAACAGACTTCCTGAGGACATAAGACATTTATTTAAGTCTTAGAACATTGTAGAGATAGTCATTTTGCCATTATAAATATTCAGTTCAGCGTCATTGCAGATACTCCGTCTCCTTTGTAATTTTTTTAGGCATAAGACATTAATTTGTGATGCATGAAGTGAGTCTGAAAATGTTTAGATGATGAGTTTTGTTTATTCACATCGTGGTACACAATGGCATCATGCCGAGTTATCTCTGTAAATTTTCACTGCTTTATAATAATATTTTCTCTGTATAGGTTTTCACTGTTTTATACTGTAATAGGCGTTAGAAAACAAGATGACATTATTCTTTAATTTGTGACAGAGGTAATGTATTTATTGATTAAATATCTGAAAGTCTGTGAGGCACATCCAGTTTAAACTTACCAACAACAAAAATCTCAAGGAAAAGTTAAACATCATACCCACCAAATGTGGTCTAAGCAGCTCTTTTCGATAACGGTAGGCAGTAAATTTTAAGGGCCGATCATAACAAAGACACAAAGGTTTTGTCGTACTAAAAGAAAGAAAACACTGTTTTCACTACTTGCTTTAATTGTTCATAAGACAGTACTGTGGTTGTCTTACTTGTGAAGATATGTAAAACACTTTAGTATCGGTATCCTGTGATTTTGGTAATTTTATGTTTACTTTAATTGTTTCCTATAACAGAACTGTGACCGAGCCTGTCATAACTGTGTAGGCAGGTAGAATATTTAGTCATCAAATTTCAGTATTTTTAGTCCTTCTCGCTCGCTCTCTGTTTGAGAATTGTATTCTCACAGGAAAGAAATGTAAAGGCAATAAAGCATATTTGTTTACCCTGATTAAAAAAAAAAAAAAAACTCCTGATGCTGATGTTCCACCAGAGGATGTCCCCCCAGAGGATGTTCCTCAGGAAGACACCCCGACCACTGAAAAGCACCCCTGATCAAGGACTCGTTGAATCATTATCCACGATGTTTGTCGGACATCGTAGTGACACAGCTACGATGTCCGACGTTCTTGTGGAGATGCTGGAAATGGGGGCTATTCGTCCAGGCACTTCGGAAGCTGGCCTACAGGAGCTTATTGAGAGTTCAGGATCGACACAGTTCCATGTCACTAAAGTTAAGGCAGTACTAAACACTCATCAAACAATTGGAACTACTACGGGCAAAAGGTCAAGATCCCCACAAGGCAGAACTTCCCACAAGAGGAGCCGACAAGAGTAATTGATATTTGCCTGGAGCTCACGATATGAAGCTACTGTTATTGTTGTTAATAGTTCTATTATGAATAAATAGTTTTCCCAGAAAAAAAAAAATAAGTTAGGCGCTTTATACAACTTAACACTACACCTGCAAGAGGAAAATGGACACCCCAAACAGCAGACTTTTCATTGTCTCCCAGAAGGGCACAAACGAGCAGGACCTTCACACCCACTTCAACAAACTTGGAGACATACAGGACGTGGTAATTGTAAAGGACCGACGTACTAATGAGGACAGAGGCTTCGCCTACATCCAATTTTAAAAAATGTCACAAGCTGCTCATGCACTGCAGGAGATGGATGGGAAAGTGCTCCCAGGGACATATAAACGTCTTAAGATAATTGTGGCTAGGCAGAATCCAGACGATTCAGCGAAAGACAAAGATGATAGGATGACACAACTCACAGTGTCAGTCCCAAAGAACATGTCAGAGCAGGACCTGAAAAAAGAATTCCGTAAATTTGGAGAAGTGAAGGCCTCTGTGGTGTTTAAAGATGACAGTGCTTATGAAAGTGTTGGCTTCATACTCTTTGGCAGCATGTTAGATGCTGCCAAAGCATATGAAAATTGTGATCCGTCATTTAAGCCAAAATTTGCAGTGTCAGACTATTCTACAGATGAAATTGAACAGCTGGAAATATCCAATATGTCAGCAGGGTATAAAAGGCATTGTCAAGTACAACCCCATTCAATGTCCTATCAGTCCGTAGGAAGTAGCTTGACAGGTGGTCACCAGTGTGGAGCAGCAAAAATGAATGTATGCTGCAGTCTTCCTAGAACAAGTGACGGTGGACTAGGCAGAATGCCAACAGGTTGTCAGACACAGTCCAGCCTCTTTATTCAAGCACCTATTGGCTTAAGGCAAAGCAGTCTTTCCAGGCTATGTAATCTTATTCTTGGAATAGAGCATTGTCAGCTAAATGAAGCTACAGGACTTGCTATCGCCAGATATAGCAACTCTGGTTGGGCAGCATATGCCAGGGACAAGTTGAAAGGCTTTGAGTACCCCCTAGGATGTACCTTAAACGTTCAATTTGCTGACCATGTGATGAGGCAGGAGCCACCAATGAGTCTCTCAGAATGTTGCAGATTTCCGGATTTCTCATGCATTGATAACACTCAAAAGTGTCAGGGTACAAGTGAGGAGTGGGTCCCGTACTGCAGTATCTCCCTGTCTCCACTACAACCCATGGTGAATAGTTATGTGGATGATGAATCCGAAACAATCTTGATTAGTTCGCTGCCGTCTGGCATTTGTGAGAAGACTCTGAAGGATGTGTTTTGCCGATTTGGTTGAAGTTTATCGCGTCTCAGGATGCAACTATGGCTATGCCAAATATGCAACACAGTTTTCAGCCATGCAGGCTGTGAGGCATCTCAATGGTCAGACAATAGCTGGGCAAAAACTTAAAATTGTGCAGGCTGGGGAACCAAAAACTCACACTGTTCATGACAGAATGGAAGCGGATGAAGGAGGTCCATCCAAGAAGCCAAGGCCGTAGACCTTCAGGTGACAGGAAAGTTTTAGACCTAATCCATTCACGAGAGGTTGCAGCTATGTGTTCTATGGACCTAGATGGCTATAGTATAGGATTGAGTCTGGAGAGAATGGAGTCCCACAGGACATCACTGACATGTTCTGAATGCACTTTGGAGTGAATTTGTTTATTCAAGTATTGCTGTTGGATAGTTTTTCAATTAGATTAAGCGATCTATATAATTTTGTTTCTCCAGAATTTCTGGAAAAATCAAATAACAAGCATGTCTGATGAGAAAAACTTCTCTAATAAAAGTTAAATTTGCATGCTGGTTTCATCAACAAGTAAATATTAAATTATAGAAAATAATAAAAGTTATGAGTCTAAGCATATCTTGGAGAAAATAACAAGTTTTCATTTTTAACAGCATTTAAGAAACTGAGTTTTTTTTTTAAATGTTTATATTTATTTTCTTAGCACATTAAAATGTATTAAACAAGATTAAGGCTCTTGAAAATGTTTAAACTATGATGCTGTGAGATTTACGAGAGCTGTCCGGAAAAGAATCGGCCATAATTAATATTAGAAAAACCGCTTGCGCGACATCGATGTAACTTGGCAGCCAAATAGAGTGGCCTGTTATGCACATACGTGTGCAATGTTGATGTTGCTGCACCAGTCAGTGCGACCGTTAAAGCCATCTAGTGAACACGTGCACTGTGTGGTCGTCGCATTCAAAATGGCTGAACGAGTAGAGCAAAGAATCTGCATCAAATTTTGCGTCAAGCTTCAACATTCCTCCACGGAAACTATTATGATGATTCAGAAGGCTTTTGGAGACGATGCAATGAGTGCTACACAAATAAAGGTGTGGCACAAACGCTTCAAAGATGGTCGAGAATCTGTTGAATGTGATCCCATTTCTGGAAGGCCTGCAACAAGCAGAACACCGGAAAATGTTGAACGTGTACAGGCTGCAATTAACCAAGATCGGCGACTGACAGTGCGAGAACTAGAAAAAGATCTAGGAATTCCAAAAACTATTGTATCCGAGATTCTGACCCAGGATCTGGGTATGAGACGTGTCGTGGCAAAATTCGTTCCGCGGATTCTGCTACCAGAGCAGAAGGAACTTCGTGCCACAGTTGCTAATGATTTGCTTCAAACCGCAACCAATAACCCAGATTTCATGAAGAAAGTCATAACCGGAGATGAATCGTGGATCTACTGCTATGATCCAGAAACGAAGACTCAATCGTCTCAGTGGAAGTCGCCTGGTTCTCCACGCCCAAAGAAGGCGCGGCAAACCCGTAGCAAGATCAAGACCATGTTGACTCTGTTTTTTTATTGGGAAGGTGTTATCTAGCGCGAGTACGCTCCTTCAGGCCAAACAATTAATAAGGAGTACTACCTCAAAGTTCTCCGTCGGTTGAGAAATGCAGTACGACGAAAACGACCACAGTTGTGGGCAACTGGTGATTGGCGTCTTCATCACGACAACGCACCCGCCCATGCATCACATCTAGTGCAAAGTTTTTTGTTGAAACATAACATCAACCAGGTAACTCATCCCCCCTATAGCCCAGACTTGGCACCCTGCGACTTTTGGCTTTTTCCAAAATTGAAATCATGTTTGAAAGGTAGAAGATTTCAGACCATCGATGAGATTTTAAAAAAATACGACGACGCAACTGATTGCGCTTCCAAAAAAAGCCTTCGTAGAGTGTTAAAAAGTGGAAGAAATGCTGGGAGCACTGTGTGATGTCCCAAGGAGCCTACTTTGAAGGGGACTGAGCCATCGTTGTGCTATGTAAAATGTTTATTGATTTATATTACATGGCCGGTTCTTTTCCGGACAGCCCTCGTAGTACACTCAAGAAGTTACAAATTTCAGAAAGCAAATTTGTCCATCATGTCAACAAAGTTTTTCTTCAAATTCACCTTCTTACGTCCATTGTGGCTCAGTGGATTTTCTGATATTCTGAGCAGCTCATTAACTACCTGTTTTTTTTTTATTACAGTGATTGGCTTAATACCTATTTTTAGCACATAAAGCGAGAGATTATCAATTTTTCCAATTAAAAAAAAAAAATATTAGAGTGCTTTGTACGCTATTATAAGATTAATTCGTGATTCGTTGATCATATTATGTATATGATACAATTTGACATACCAGTCACCACCACACAGACCTATATATATATCTGACAATGTGTAGCAGTCAAACATTTTGTGTGTGTCAAGTGTTTGTCTTACATCTTCTATGATCGAATATAATTATTATATGCACTTAGCATTAATGGTTATTTTAAATGACATTAATTGACTAGGTGACATGACAATGAACAGTAAGGTGTTCTCTGACTTACGAAAGCGTGAAAATGCATGGTATATATCATGTTCTATGTTGACTGACGTTTGCTTTAGTACCTCATTATTATGTTAAATTGCTTTGAGCTGTTTGTAAGACAGTGGTATTAGCATGTTATGCTACTTATCCACACCTCGTGTGTTAAATTGCCTACATTTCGGCACAAACATACGTCTATGCATGGTCATAGCAACAATGATAGGTAATGTTACCTTTTGCTCACCTTAGTGGTGTTTTCTCATATGGCAATAATGTCAACTTCGTTGCCATTATTGGCCCGAGGGGGGGGGGGGGGGGGGGGAGTAGTTATGTGTAAAATCATAACAGGCTCTATCGCACTCGACAGGGTTTATGTACTCATTTCCTTGTTGATAAGTGTTGCCCAGACTACCCCGGAAGTACGTCATATAGTCTGCTGTTTTCGAGCAGACGATCCTTTGCCGGCTTTAGGTTGAAGATTCGATCTTAAAGTCGGCCTCTTTCGCTGTGTATTCTCCGTGTGAGAAAGATGTGTTTTGGACGAGCTCCAGATAGTGTACTCTTGTTACAGAGTTTTATCATTTATATCAGCTAGGTCATCCTACAGTTGGAGCCTAAGCTTGATGATATTTAAACGGACAAGTCATTGCTGAAAGGAGAGGAATGTGTGTGGAACTATACATTAAATATTTCAGCAATATGCCTCTGACATTGTTTCCGTAGTCTACGTGACGATAGCCATTATGAAAACCCAAACTACCTAAGCATTACCTTTGATTGCCGCTTGACTTGGAAAACCCAGATTGAAAAACACAGGACAAGAGCAAGGCAGAGAATGGCAATCATGAAAAAACTTGCAGGCACGGGTTGGGGAGCAGACGAGAGAGTACTAAAGAAGCTATATACTGGGCGAGTGAGACCAGTCTTAGAATACGGCATTGCAGCATGGTCAACGGCAGCTAAGTCGAACTTTGACAAAATAAACAGAACACAAAACCAAGCATTGAGAATCATAACAGGGTGCATGAAGTCAATGCCCATAAAAGAGTTGGAAAAGATTACTCACATCCAGCCTATGGAGGATAGAAGAGACAGCAGAGCCCAGCAACAAGCCGAGAATCTCAGGAGGCTGATAAACCACCCAATGCACCAGAGAATAAATGGACTTGGAAGGGGAAGACTGAAGCGAAGCAACTTTGTAGAGACAGTCAAAACAAAGATGAGAGCAGACCCCATAAACTCAATATCAACAGCTACACCAATATGTACTGCACACAAGCTACCAATTTGGAAACAAGTGCTTCCCTGAAATGACAGAAAACATTCCTGGTATTGAGAGAAAGAACAGCCAAAATGAAACAGAAAGGAGAGTCCTAACCACAAAATATATAGAGAAACATTACCCAAACAACACCTGGATCCATGCATTCACAGATGGATCAGCAATTAATGCAACAGAAGATGGGGGTGGAGGAGTCTTCCTGAGCTTAAGCAATGGCACACAAAAAAAGGTAGCAGTCGCAATGGAAATTTTCAAGTAACTTCAGAGCAGAGGCAGAGGCCTTAAAAACTGCTTCAGAAATTCTAATGACAAAAGAAAGCTCAGAGATACCAGTAGCTATCTTCTCAGTGATTACAACGCTGAAAAATCAAAGTAATGCTGAACTGGATGACCTAAGAGTAACACTTCACAGACTATGTCAGCAATACAAAAGAGTTGTGATACAGTGGATCCCTTCTCACTGCAACATCCCTGGAAATGAAAAGGCTGATAGATTGGCAAAGGAAGGGGAAAAGCTTCCTCAACTTGACACAAACATAACTTATAAGGAGGCCAAGAGTTTTATCAAGCGCAGGTACAGGCACAAGTGGGAAGAAGAGCATCCAGGCCAAACAAAAAATGATCCGTATTACCAGCTCAGTAGAAGTGAACAAGTGGTAATCTTCAGACTTCGCACAGGTCATAACAGATTGAGATACCATCTATTCAACAAATTAAAGATAGGAACTATTGATGAGTGTGACTGTGCCACTAATAAAATGACTGCTGAACATCTGCTGCAAAGGTGCCCAACATAGGAACAGAGAAAACGCATATGGCCATCACCAGTACCATTCCTGGAGAAAATCTACAAAGATATCAACAGCCTCAGGCTGACCACTGCTTTCTTTGAACTTATTCAAGTTGACATCTGAGGGTGAACGAAGAAGAAGAAGAAAAGAACAACTGAAAGAGTTGCTCAGCCTAGGAACTGCCCAACATCACGCAAGAAACTAAGTAAACGAATGGGAGAAATGAGCATTAAGACCAGATATCAGGGGCTTATTGCTGCAGCGGTGAGCAACACAGAAGAACGACCTGATGACTTGGAAACCCTCTGGCTTAAATTCAAGGACATCATAAAGACAGCTGCTGCAGAAGCATGTGGTGAAGTCCGACTTGGGAACAAGAGAAAGAGGACACCTTGGTGGACAGAGGAAGTCAAAGAGAAAATAAGAGAGAAGAAAATGGCATGGAAACAATACTTAGGAGCTAAAAAACATAACAGGACAAATGGAGAAATATAGAGAATATATGACTCTCAGAACAGAAGCAAAGAACAAGGTGCTAGCAGCAAAACAGATGTCCTGGGATGAATTTGAAGAAAAGCTAGGTCAAGCATCATAAATGATAACCACTAGCACAGAACAGCGTCACATCTCCAATCCAACCCGCAAGCCTGGAAGGAAGAGCTGGAGAAGAGAGGGATGGTCATACGCAGCTCTACAACAAAATCCATGGTGATATCATGAGAAGAAAGAAGACATCAGATTAAGCTGGGAGAAAGGTCCTGGAGCAGGTCGACCACTTTAAATACCTCAGAGTGTTTATAGACCAAAAGGGAGGCATCAAAGATGAGTTGGCCACTCGAAAATCAGCAGCTGGGAGACTTTTTCAGGCCATAAATCGAGGATTCCTCAGCAAGAAAGAGGTTGGTAAGAAAACGAAGATGGCTGTATACCGCTCCACCTATGTCCCAGTCTTGACATATGGATGCAAGTCATGGGCAATGACTTCAACCCACAAAAGCCAGATCCAAACCTCAGAAATACAGTATCTGAGGAAGGTGGCTGAAGTAACAAGAAGAGACATGGTCCACAACCAGACGATACGTCAAAGCCTAAAATCCCACCCGCTGCAGACCCAAGTAGAACAGTCCCAACTAAGATGGTTTGGCCATGCCTGCAGAATGGGAGAAGATCAGCTACCATGACAAGCATGGGAAACAAAGAGCCAGGGATCCAGACCCCCAGGATGACCCAGAGTCCGCTGGGAGGACAACATTAGATAATCTTTGAAGGACCGAGGACTAGAATGGAACCAGGCCAGGAGGAAAAAGCTGATAGGATATAGTCTGGCGCTCTCTCTTCCAAACCTCTACACCTTATGGTAGAAGGGGAACAACTAAGTAAGTTGGATGGTTCCTGGTTTAAGTCCCCAGTAAACCTTTTACTTGTGTTGTTTTCTGTTGTCTAGTTTTCTACTTTCTTATTTTTTGTGAGTGCCTGCAACATGTCCCTTTGTGTATTATTTATTTACTGTTCAGAATCCTCAGGTTTCAGTCTTTTTTTATTCCTTGATTTCTTAATAAAATTTAATGCATCAAAATTTTATTGATATTTCTAACAGTGAAAATCAAGCCAAAGATTCGCTGCAGAATGAAGTGGAAGCAAAAGACGACACAATAGGAGAAATTCTCAACAACATAGGGATTATGATTCCAGCAAAGGGCAGCTAAGCATCTGTTTCAGGAACATGGTATGAGTATGAATCAGTAAAGTACAGAAATTATAAATAAGGTAATTATGTTATGGACACATTCAAGATGGAATTTCTACATGAAACTTCACGCACTATATGATTGTATGCACAGAATGAACTTGACTTTGTTTAAATGATAGCTTATTTCCTTACAGGAGTAGAAAAGAGATATTAACCTACCATAATTATTGACTTTTCAACACAAAAGAATACTACTTTGACACTTATGTGTTAGGCGCTTTATACAACTTAACACTACACCTGCAAGAGGAAAATGGACGCCCCAAACAGCAGACTTTTCACTGTCTGCCAGAAGGGCACAAACGAGCAGGACCTTCACACCCACTTCAACAAATTTGGAGACATACAGGATGTGGTAATTGTAAAGGACCGACGTACTAATGAGGACAGAGGCTTCGCCTACATCCAATTTTAAAAAATGTCACAAGCTGCTCATGCCCTGCAGGAGATGGATGGGAAAGTGCTCCCAGGGACATATAAACGTCTTAAGATAATTGTGGCTAGGCAGAATCCAGACAATTCAGCGAAAGACAAAGATGATACAACTCACAGTGTCAGTCCCAAAGAACATGTCAGAGCAGGACCTGAAAAAAGAATTCCGTAAATTTGGAGAAGTGAAGGCCTCTGTGGTGTTTGAAGATGACAGTGTTTCAGAAAGTGTTGGCTTCATACTCTTTGGCAGCATGTTAGATGCTGCCAAAGCATATGAAAATTGTGATCCGTCATTTAAGCCAAAATTTGCAGTGTCAGACTATTCTACAGATGAAATTGAACAGCTGGAAATATCCAATATGTCAGCAGGGTATAAAAGGCATTGTCAAATACAACCCCATTCAATGTCCTATCAGTTCTTAGGAAGTAGCTTGACAGGTGGTCACCAGTGTGGAGCAGCAAAAATGAATGTATGCTGCAGACTTCCTAGAACAAGTGACGGTGGACTAGGCAGAATGCCAACAGGTTGTCAGACACAGTCCAGCCTCTTTATTCAAGCACCAATTGGCTTAAGGCAAAGCAGTCTTTCCAGGCTATGTAATCTTATTCTTGGAATAGAGCATTGTCAGCTAAATGAAGCTACAGGACTTGCTATCGCCAGATATAGCAACCCTGGTTGGGCAGCATATGCCAGGGACAAGTTGAAAGGCTTTGAGTACCCCCTAGGATGTACCTTAAACGTTCAATTTGCTGACCATGTGATGAGGCAGGAGCCACCAATGAGTCTCTCAGAATGTTGCAGATTTCCGGATTTCTCGTGCATTGATAACACTCAAAAGTGTCAGGGTACAAGTGAGGAGTGGGTCCCGTATTGCAGTATCTCCCTGCCTCCACTACAACCCATGGTGAATAGTTATGTGGATGATGAATCCGAAACAATCTTGATTAGTTCGCTGCCGTCTGGCATTTGTGAGAAGACTCTGAAGGATGTGTTTTGCCGATTTGGTTGAAGTTTATCGCGTCTCAGGATGCAACTATGGCTATGCCAAATATGCAACACAGTTTTCAGCCATGCAGGCTGTGAGGCATCTCAATGGTCAGACAATAGCTGGGCAAAAACTTAAAATTGTGCAGGCTGGGGAACCAAAAACTCACACTGTTCATGACAGAATGGAAGCGGATGAAGGAGGTCCATCCAAGAAGCCAAGGCCGTAGACCTTCAGGTGACAGGAAAGTTTTTAGACCTAATCCATTCACGAGAGGTTGCAGCTATGTGTTCTATGGACCTAGATGGCTATAGTATAGGATTGAGTCTGGAGAGAATGGAGTCCCACAGGACATCACTGACATGTTCTGAATGCACTTTGGAGTGAATTTGTTTATTCAAGTATTGCTGTTGGATAGTTTTTCAATTAGATTAAGCGATCTATATAATTTTGTTTCTCCAGAATTTCTGGAAAAATCAAATAACAAGCATGTCTGATGAGAAAAACTTCTCTAATAAAAGTTAAATTTGCATGCTGGTTTCATCAACAAGTAAATATTAAATTATAGAAAATAATAAAAGTTATGAGTCTAAGCATATCTTGGAGAAAATAACAAGTTTTCATTTTTAACAGCATTTAAGAAACTGAGTTTTTTTTTAAAATGTTTATATTTATTTTCTTAGCACATTAAAATGTATTAAACAAGATTAAGGCTCTTGAAAATGTTTAAACTATGATGCTGTGAGATTTACGAGAGCTGTCCGGAAAAGAATCGGCCATAATTAATATTAGAAAAACCGCTTGCGCGACATCGATGTAACTTGGCAGCCAAATAGAGTGGCCTGTTATGCACATACGTGTGCAATGTTGATGTTGCTGCACCAGTCAGTGCGACCGTTAAAGCCATCTAGTGAACACGTGCACTGTGTGGTCGTTGCATTCAAAATGGCTGAACGAGTAGAGCAAAGAATCTGCATCAAATTTTGCGTCAAGCTTCAACATTCCTCCACGGAAACTATTATGATGATTCAGAAGGCTTTTGGAGACGATGCAATGAGTGCTACACAAATAAAGGTGTGGCACAAACGCTTCAAAGATGGTCGAGAATCTGTTGAATGTGATCCCATTTCTGGAAGGCCTGCAACAAGCAGAACACCGGAAAATGTTGAACGTGTACAGGCTGCAATTAACCAAGATCGGCGACTGACAGTGCGAGAACTAGAAAAAGATCTAGGAATTCCAAAAACTATTGTATCCGAGATTCTGACCCAGGATCTGGGTATGAGACGTGTCGTGGCAAAATTCGTTCCGCGGATTCTGCTACCAGAGCAGAAGGAACTTCGTGCCACAGTTGCTAATGATTTGCTTCAAACCGCAACCAATAACCCAGATTTCATGAAGAAAGTCATAACCGGAGATGAATCGTGGATCTACTGCTATGATCCAGAAACGAAGACTCAATCGTCTCAGTGGAAGTCGCCTGGTTCTCCACGCCCAAAGAAGGCGCGGCAAACCCGTAGCAAGATCAAGACCATGTTGACTCTGTTTTTTTATTGGGAAGGTGTTATCTAGCGCGAGTACGCTCCTTCAGGCCAAACAATTAATAAGGAGTACTACCTCAAAGTTCTCCGTCGGTTGAGAAATGCAGTACGACGAAAACGACCACAGTTGTGGGCAACTGGTGATTGGCGTCTTCATCATGACAACGCACCCGCCCATGCATCACATCTAGTGCAAAGTTTTTTGTTGAAACATAACATCAACCAGGTAACTCATCCCCCCTATAGCCCAGACTTGGCACCCTGCGACTTTTGGCTTTTTCCAAAATTGAAATCATGTTTGAAAGGTAGAAGATTTCAGACCATCGATGAGATTTTAAAAAAATACGACGACGCAACTGATTGCGCTTCCAAAAAAAGCCTTCGTAGAGTGTTAAAAAAGTGGAAGAAATGCTGGGAGCACTGTGTGATGTCCCAAGGAGCCTACTTTGAAGGGGACTGGGCCATCGTTGTGCTATGTAAAATGTTTATTGATTTATATTACATGGCCGGTTCTTTTCCGGACAGCCCTCGTAGTACACTCAAGAAGTTACAAATTTCAGAAAGCAAATTTGTCCATCATGTCAACAAAGTTTTTCTTCAAATTCACCTTCTTACGTCCATTGTGGCTCAGTGGATTTTCTGATATTCTGAGCAGCTCATTAACTACCTGTTTTTTTTATTACAGTGATTGGCTTAATACCTATTTTTAGCACATAAAGCGAGAGATTATCAATTTTTCCAATTAAAAAAAAAAAAATATTAGAGTGCTTTGTACGCTATTATAAGATTAATTCGTGATTCGTTGATCATATTATGTATATGATACAATTTGACATACCAGTCACCACCACACAGACCTATATATATATCTGACAATGTGTAGCAGTCAAACATTTTGTGTGTGTCAAGTGTTTGTCTTACATCTTCTATGATCGAATATAATTATTATATGCACTTAGCATTAATGGTTATTTTAAATGACATTAATTGACTAGGTGACATGACAATGAACAGTAAGGTGTTCTCTGACTTACGAAAGCGTGAAAATGCATGGTATATATCATGTTCTATGTTGACTGACGTTTGCTTTAGTACCTCATTATTATGTTAAATTGCTTTGAGCTGTTTGTAAGACAGTGGTATTAGCATGTTATGCTACTTATCCACACCTCGTGTGTTAAATTGCCTACATTTCGGCACAAACATACGTCTATGCATGGTCATAGCAACAATGATAGGTAATGTTACCTTTTGCTCACCTTAGTGGGGTTTTCTCATATGGCAATAATGTCAACTTCGTTGCCATTATTGGCCCGAGGGGGGAATAGTTGTTATGTGTAAAATCATAACAGGCTCTATCACACTCGACAGGGTTTATGTACTCATTTCCTTGTTGATAAGCGTTGCCGAGACTACCCCAGAAGTACGTCATAAAGTCTGCTGTTTTCGAGCAGACGATCCTTTGCCGGCTTTAGGTTGAAGATTCGATCTTAAAGTCGGCCTCTTTCGCTGTGTATTCTCCGTGTGAGAAAGACGTGTTTTGGACGAGCTCCAGATAGTGTACTCTTGTTACAGAGTTTTATCATTTATATCAGCTAGGTCATCCTACAGTTGGAGCCTAAGCTTGATGATATTTAAACGGACAAGTCATTGCTGAAAGGAGAGGAATGTGTGTGGAACTATACATTAAATATTTCAGCAATATGCCTCTGACATTGTTTCCGTAGTCTACGTGACGATAGCCATTATGAAAACCCAAACTACCTAAGCATTACCTTTGATTGCCGCTTGACTTGGAAAACCCAGATTGAAAAACACAGGACAAGAGCAAGGCAGAGAATGGCAATCATGAAAAAACTTGCAGGCACGGGTTGGGGAGCAGACGAGAGAGTACTAAAGAAGCTATATACTGGGCGAGTGAGACCAGTCTTAGAATACGGCATTGCAGCATGGTCAACGGCAGCTAAGTCGAACTTTGACAAAATAAACAGAACACAAAACCAAGCATTGAGAATCATAACAGGGTGCATGAAGTCAATGCCCATAAAAGAGTTGGAAAAGATTACTCACATCCAGCCTATGGAGGATAGAAGAGACAGCAGAGCCCAGCAACAAGCCGAGAATCTCAGGAGGCTGATAAACCACCCAATGCACCAGAGAATAAATGGACTTGGAAGGGGAAGACTGAAGCGAAGCAACTTTGTAGAGACAGTCAAAACAAAGATGAGAGCAGACCCCATAAACTCAATATCAACAGCTACACCAATATGTACTGCACACAAGCTACCAATTTGGAAACAAGTGCTTCCCTGAAATGACAGAAAACATTCCTGGTATTGAGAGAAAGAACAGCCAAAATGAAACAGAAAGGAGAGTCCTAACCACAAAATATATAGAGAAACATTACCCAAACAACACCTGGATCCATGCATTCACAGATGGATCAGCAATTAATGCAACAGAAGATGGGGGTGGAGGAGTCTTCCTGAGCTTAAGCAATGGCACACAAAAAAAAGGTAGCAGTCGCAATGGAAATTTTCAAGTAACTTCAGAGCAGAGGCAGAGGCCTTAAAAACTGCTTCAGAAATTCTAATGACAAAAGAAAGCTCAGAGATACCAGTAGCTATCTTCTCAGTGATTACAACGCTGAAAAATCAAAGTAATGCTGAACTGGATGACCTAAGAGTAACACTTCACAGACTATGTCAGCAATACAAAAGAGTTGTGATACAGTGGATCCCTTCTCACTGCAACATCCCTGGAAATGAAAAGGCTGATAGATTGGCAAAGGAAGGGGAAAAGCTTCCTCAACTTGACACAAACATAACTTATAAGGAGGCCAAGAGTTTTATCAAGCGCAGGTACAGGCACAAGTGGGAAGAAGAGCATCCAGGCCAAACAAAAAATGATCCGTATTACCAGCTCAGTAGAAGTGAACAAGTGGTAATCTTCAGACTTCGCACAGGTCATAACAGATTGAGATACCATCTATTCAACAAATTAAAGATAGGAACTATTGATGAGTGTGACTGTGCCACTAATAAAATGACTGCTGAACATCTGCTGCAAAGGTGCCCAACATAGGAACAGAGAAAACGCATATGGCCATCACCAGTACCATTCCTGGAGAAAATCTACAAAGATATCAACAGCCTCAGGCTGACCACTGCTTTCTTTGAACTTATTCAAGTTGACATCTGAGGGTGAACGAAGAAGAAGAAGAAAAGAACAACTGAAAGAGTTGCTCAGCCTAGGAACTGCCCAACATCACGCAAGAAACTAAGTAAACGAATGGGAGAAATGAGCATTAAGACCAGATATCAGGGGCTTATTGCTGCAGCGGTGAGCAACACAGAAGAACGACCTGATGACTTGGAAACCCTCTGGCTTAAATTCAAGGACATCATAAAGACAGCTGCTGCAGAAGCATGTGGTGAAGTCCGACTTGGGAACAAGAGAAAGAGGACACCTTGGTGGACAGAGGAAGTCAAAGAGAAAATAAGAGAGAAGAAAATGGCATGGAAACAATACTTAGGAGCTAAAAACATAACAGGACAAATGGAGAAATATAGAGAATATATGACTCTCAGAACAGAAGCAAAGAACAAGGTGCTAGCAGCAAAACAGATGTCCTGGGATGAATTTGAAGAAAAGCTAGGTCAAGCATCATAAATGATAACCACTAGCACAGAACAGCGTCACATCTCCAATCCAACCCGCAAGCCTGGAAGGAAGAGCTGGAGAAGAGAGGGATGGTCATACGCAGCTCTACAACAAAATCCATGGTGATATCATGAGAAGAAAGAAGACATCAGATTAAGCTGGGAGAAAGGTCCTGGAGCAGGTCGACCACTTTAAATACCTCAGAGTGTTTATAGACCAAAAGGGAGGCATCAAAGATGAGTTGGCCACTCGAAAATCAGCAGCTGGGAGACTTTTTCAGGCCATAAATCGAGGATTCCTCAGCAAGAAAGAGGTTGGTAAGAAAACGAAGATGGCTGTATACCGCTCCACCTATGTCCCAGTCTTGACATATGGATGCAAGTCATGGGCAATGACTTCAACCCACAAAAGCCAGATCCAAACCTCAGAAATACAGTATCTGAGGAAGGTGGCTGAAGTAACAAGAAGAGACATGGTCCACAACCAGACGATACGTCAAAGCCTAAAATCCCACCCGCTGCAGACCCAAGTAGAACAGTCCCAACTAAGATGGTTTGGCCATGCCTGCAGAATGGGAGAAGATCAGCTACCATGACAAGCATGGGAAACAAAGAGCCAGGGATCCAGACCCCCAGGATGACCCAGAGTCCGCTGGGAGGACAACATTAGATAATCTTTGAAGGACCGAGGACTAGAATGGAACCAGGCCAGGAGGAAAAAGCTGATAGGATATAGTCTGGCGCTCTCTCTTCCAAACCTCTACACCTTATGGTAGAAGGGGAACAACTAAGTAAGTTGGATGGTTCCTGGTTTAAGTCCCCAGTAAACCTTTTACTTGTGTTGTTTTCTGTTGTCTAGTTTTTTTCTACTTTCTTATTTTTTGTGAGTGCCTGCAACATGTCCCTTTGTGTATTATTTATTTACTGTTCAGAATCCTCAGGTTTCAGTCTTTTTTTATTCCTTGATTTCTTAATAAAATTTAATGCATCAAAATTTTATTGATATTTCTAACAGTGAAAATCAAGCCAAAGATTCGCTGCAGAATGAAGTGGAAGCAAAAGACGACACAATAGGAGAAATTCTCAACAACATAGGGATTATGATTCCAGCAAAGGGCAGCTAAGCATCTGTTTCAGGAACATGGTATGAGTATGAATCAGTAAAGTACAGAAATTATAAATAAGGTAATTATGTTATGGACACATTCAAGATGGAATTTCTACATGAAACTTCACGCACTATATGATTGTATGCACAGAATGAACTTGACTTTGTTTAAATGATAGCTTATTTCCTTACAGGAGTAGAAAAGAGATATTAACCTACCATAATTATTGACTTTTCAACACAAAAGAATACTACTTTGACACTTATGTGTTAGGCGCTTTATACAACTTAACACTACACCTGCAAGAGGAAAATGGACGCCCCAAACAGCAGACTTTTCACTGTCTGCCAGAAGGGCACAAACGAGCAGGACCTTCACACCCACTTCAACAAATTTGGAGACATACAGGATGTGGTAATTGTAAAGGACCGACGTACTAATGAGGACAGAGGCTTCGCCTACATCCAATTTTAAAAAATGTCACAAGCTGCTCATGCCCTGCAGGAGATGGATGGGAAAGTGCTCCCAGGGACATATAAACGTCTTAAGATAATTGTGGCTAGGCAGAATCCAGACAATTCAGCGAAAGACAAAGATGATACAACTCACAGTGTCAGTCCCAAAGAACATGTCAGAGCAGGACCTGAAAAAAGAATTCCGTAAATTTGGAGAAGTGAAGGCCTCTGTGGTGTTTGAAGATGACAGTGTTTCAGAAAGTGTTGGCTTCATACTCTTTGGCAGCATGTTAGATGCTGCCAAAGCATATGAAAATTGTGATCCGTCATTTAAGCCAAAATTTGCAGTGTCAGACTATTCTACAGATGAAATTGAACAGCTGGAAATATCCAATATGTCAGCAGGGTATAAAAGGCATTGTCAAATACAACCCCATTCAATGTCCTATCAGTTCTTAGGAAGTAGCTTGACAGGTGGTCACCAGTGTGGAGCAGCAAAAATGAATGTATGCTGCAGACTTCCTAGAACAAGTGACGGTGGACTAGGCAGAATGCCAACAGGTTGTCAGACACAGTCCAGCCTCTTTATTCAAGCACCAATTGGCTTAAGGCAAAGCAGTCTTTCCAGGCTATGTAATCTTATTCTTGGAATAGAGCATTGTCAGCTAAATGAAGCTACAGGACTTGCTATCGCCAGATATAGCAACCCTGGTTGGGCAGCATATGCCAGGGACAAGTTGAAAGGCTTTGAGTACCCCCTAGGATGTACCTTAAACGTTCAATTTGCTGACCATGTGATGAGGCAGGAGCCACCAATGAGTCTCTCAGAATGTTGCAGATTTCCGGATTTCTCGTGCATTGATAACACTCAAAAGTGTCAGGGTACAAGTGAGGAGTGGGTCCCGTATTGCAGTATCTCCCTGCCTCCACTACAACCCATGGTGAATAGTTATGTGGATGATGAATCCGAAACAATCTTGATTAGTTCGCTGCCGTCTGGCATTTGTGAGAAGACTCTGAAGGATGTGTTTTGCCGATTTGGTTGAAGTTTATCGCGTCTCAGGATGCAACTATGGCTATGCCAAATATGCAACACAGTTTTCAGCCATGCAGGCTGTGAGGCATCTCAATGGTCAGACAATAGCTGGGCAAAAACTTAAAATTGTGCAGGCTGGGGAACCAAAAACTCACACTGTTCATGACAGAATGGAAGCGGATGAAGGAGGTCCATCCAAGAAGCCAAGGCCGTAGACCTTCAGGTGACAGGAAAGTTTTAGACCTAATCCATTCACGAGAGGTTGCAGCTATGTGTTCTATGGACCTAGATGGCTATAGTATAGGATTGAGTCTGGAGAGAATGGAGTCCCACAGGACATCACTGACATGTTCTAAATGCACTTTGGAGTGAATTTGTTTATTCAAGTATTGCTGTTGGATAGTTTTTCAATTAGATTAAGCGATCTATATAATTTTGTTTCTCCAGAATTTCTGGAAAAATCAAATAACAAGCATGTCTGATGAGAAAAACTTCTCTAATAAAAGTTAAATTTGCATGCTGGTTTCATCAACAAGTAAATATTAAATTATAGAAAATAATAAAAGTTATGAGTCTAAGCATATCTTGGAGAAAATAACAAGTTTTCATTTTTAACAGCATTTAAGAAACTGAGTTTTTTTTAGCACATTAAAATGTATTAAACAAGATTAAGGCTCTTGAAAATGTTTAAACTATGATGCTGTGAGATTTACGAGAGCTGTCCGGAAAAGAATCGGCCATAATTAATATTAGAAAAACCGCTTGCGCGACATCGATGTAACTTGGCAGCCAAATAGAGTGGCCTGTTATGCACATACGTGTGCAATGTTGATGTTGCTGCACCAGTCAGTGCGACCGTTAAAGCCATCTAGTGAACACGTGCACTGTGTGGTCATTGCATTCAAAATGGCTGAACGAGTAGAGCAAAGAATCTGCATCAAATTTTGCGTCAAGCTTCAACATTCCTCCACGGAAACTATTATGATGATTCAGAAGGCTTTTGGAGACGATGCAATGAGTGCTACACAAATAAAGGTGTGGCACAAACGCTTCAAAGATGGTCGAGAATCTGTTGAATGTGATCCCATTTCTGGAAGGCCTGCAACAAGCAGAACACCGGAAAATGTTGAACGTGTACAGGCTGCAATTAACCAAGATCGGCGACTGACAGTGCGAGAACTAGAAAAAGATCTAGGAATTCCAAAAACTATTGTATCCGAGATTCTGACCCAGGATCTGGGTATGAGACGTGTCGTGGCAAAATTCGTTCCGCGGATTCTGCTACCAGAGCAGAAGGAACTTCGTGCCACAGTTGCTAATGATTTGCTTCAAACCGCAACCAATAACCCAGATTTCATGAAGAAAGTCATAACCGGAGATGAATCGTGGATCTACTGCTATGATCCAGAAACGAAGACTCAATCGTCTCAGTGGAAGTCGCCTGGTTCTCCACGCCCAAAGAAGGCGCGGCAAACCCGTAGCAAGATCAAGACCATGTTGACTCTGTTTTTTTATTGGGAAGGTGTTATCTAGCGCGAGTACGCTCCTTCAGGCCAAACAATTAATAAGGAGTACTACCTCAAAGTTCTCCGTCGGTTGAGAAATGCAGTACGACGAAAACGACCACAGTTGTGGGCAACTGGTGATTGGCGTCTTCATCATGACAACGCACCCGCCCATGCATCACATCTAGTGCAAAGTTTTTTGTTGAAACATAACATCAACCAGGTAACTCATCCCCCCTATAGCCCAGACTTGGCACCCTGCGACTTTTGGCTTTTTCCAAAATTGAAATCATGTTTGAAAGGTAGAAGATTTCAGACCATCGATGAGATTTTAAAAAAATACGACGACGCAACTGATTGCGCTTCCAAAAAAAGCCTTCGTAGAGTGTTAAAAAGTGGAAGAAATGCTGGGAGCACTGTGTGATGTCCCAAGGAGCCTACTTTGAAGGGGACTGGGCCATCGTTGTGCTATGTAAAATGTTTATTGATTTATATTACATGGCCGGTTCTTTTCCGGACAGCCCTCGTAGTACACTCAAGAAGTTACAAATTTCAGAAAGCAAATTTGTCCATCATGTCAACAAAGTTTTTCTTCAAATTCACCTTCTTACGTCCATTGTGGCTCAGTGGATTTTCTGATATTCTGAGCAGCTCATTAACTACCTGTTTTTTTATTACAGTGATTGGCTTAATACCTATTTTTAGCACATAAAGCGAGAGATTATCAATTTTTCCAATTAAAAAAAAAAAATATTAGAGTGCTTTGTACGCTATTATAAGATTAATTCGTGATTCGTTGATCATATTATGTATATGATACAATTTGACATACCAGTCACCACCACACAGACCTATATATATATCTGACAATGTGTAGCAGTCAAACATTTTGTGTGTGTCAAGTGTTTGTCTTACATCTTCTATGATCGAATATAATTATTATATGCACTTAGCATTAATGGTTATTTTAAATGACATTAATTGACTAGGTGACATGACAATGAACAGTAAGGTGTTCTCTGACTTACGAAAGCGTGAAAATGCATGGTATATATCATGTTCTATGTTGACTGACGTTTGCTTTAGTACCTCATTATTATGTTAAATTGCTTTGAGCTGTTTGTAAGACAGTGGTATTAGCATGTTATGCTACTTATCCACACCTCGTGTGTTAAATTGCCTACATTTCGGCACAAACATACGTCTATGCATGGTCATAGCAACAATGATAGGTAATGTTACCTTTTGCTCACCTTAGTGGTGTTTTCTCATATGGCAATAATGTCAACTTCGTTGCCATTATTGGCCCGAGGGGGGGGGGGGGAGTAGTTATGTGTAAAATCATAACAGGCTCTATCGCACTCGACAGGGTTTATGTACTCATTTCCTTGTTGATAAGTGTTGCCCAGACTACCCCGGAAGTACGTCATATAGTCTGCTGTTTTCGAGCAGACGATCCTTTGCCGGCTTTAGGTTGAAGATTCGATCTTAAAGTCGGCCTCTTTCGCTGTGTATTCTCCGTGTGAGAAAGATGTGTTTTGGACGAGCTCCAGATAGTGTACTCTTGTTACAGAGTTTTATCATTTATATCAGCTAGGTCATCCTACAGTTGGAGCCTAAGCTTGATGATATTTAAACGGACAAGTCATTGCTGAAAGGAGAGGAATGTGTGTGGAACTATACATTAAATATTTCAGCAATATGCCTCTGACATTGTTTCCGTAGTCTACGTGACGATAGCCATTATGAAAACCCAAACTACCTAAGCATTACCTTTGATTGCCGCTTGACTTGGAAAACCCAGATTGAAAAACACAGGACAAGAGCAAGGCAGAGAATGGCAATCATGAAAAAACTTGCAGGCACGGGTTGGGGAGCAGACGAGAGAGTACTAAAGAAGCTATATACTGGGCGAGTGAGACCAGTCTTAGAATACGGCATTGCAGCATGGTCAACGGCAGCTAAGTCGAACTTTGACAAAATAAACAGAACACAAAACCAAGCATTGAGAATCATAACAGGGTGCATGAAGTCAATGCCCATAAAAGAGTTGGAAAAGATTACTCACATCCAGCCTATGGAGGATAGAAGAGACAGCAGAGCCCAGCAACAAGCCGAGAATCTCAGGAGGCTGATAAACCACCCAATGCACCAGAGAATAAATGGACTTGGAAGGGGAAGACTGAAGCGAAGCAACTTTGTAGAGACAGTCAAAACAAAGATGAGAGCAGACCCCATAAACTCAATATCAACAGCTACACCAATATGTACTGCACACAAGCTACCAATTTGGAAACAAGTGCTTCCCTGAAATGATAGAAAACATTCCTGGTATTGAGAGAAAGAACAGCCAAAATGAAACAGAAAGGAGAGTCCTAACCACAAAATATATAGAGAAACATTACCCAAACAACACCTGGATCCATGCATTCACAGATGGATCAGCAATTAATGCAACAGAAGATGGGGGTGGAGGAGTCTTCCTGAGCTTAAGCAATGGCACACAAAAAAAGGTAGCAGTCGCAATGGAAATTTTCAAGTAACTTCAAAGCAGAGGCAGAGGCCTTAAAAACTGCTTCAGAAATTCTAATGACAAAAGAAAGCTCAGAGATACCAGTAGCTATCTTCTCAGTGATTACAACGCTGAAAAATCAAAGTAATGCTGAACTGGATGACCTAAGAGTAACACTTCACAGACTATGTCAGCAATACAAAAGAGTTGTGATACAGTGGATCCCTTCTCACTGCAACATCCCTGGAAATGAAAAGGCTGATATATTGGCAAAGGAAGGGGAAAAGCTTCCTCAACTTGACACAAACATAACTTATAAGGAGGCCAAGAGTTTTATCAAGCGCAGGTACAGGCACAAGTGGGAAGAAGAGCATCCAGGCCAAACAAAAAATGATCCGTATTACCAGCTCAGTAGAAGTGAACAAGTGGTAATCTTCAGACTTCGCACAGGTCATAACAGATTGAGATACCATCTATTCAACAAATTAAAGATAGGAACTATTGATGAGTGTGACTGTGCCACTAATAAAATGACTGCTGAACATCTGCTGCAAAGGTGCCCAACATATGAGGAACAGAGAAAACGCATATGGCCATCACCAGTACCATTCCTGGAGAAAATCTACAAAGATATCAACAGCCTCAGGCTGACCACTGCTTTCTTTGAACTTATTCAAGTTGACATCTGAGGGTGAACGAAGAAGAAGAAGAAAAGAACAACTGAAAGAGTTGCTCAGCCTAGGAACTGCCCAACATCACGCAAGAAACTAAGTAAACGAATGGGAGAAATGAGCATTAAGACCAGATATCAGGGGCTTATTGCTGCAGCGGTGAGCAACACAGAAGAACGACCTGATGACTTGGAAACCCTCTGGCTTAAATTCAAGGACATCATAAAGACAGCTGCTGCAGAAGCATGTGGTGAAGTCCGACTTGGGAACAAGAGAAAGAGGACACCTTGGTGGACAGAGGAAGTCAAAGAGAAAATAAGAGAGAAGAAAATGGCATGGAAACAATACTTAGGAGCTAAAAACATAACAGGACAAATGGAGAAATATAGAGAATATATGACTCTCAGAACAGAAGCAAAGAACAAGGTGCTAGCAGCAAAACAGATGTCCTGGGATGAATTTGAAGAAAAGCTAGGTCAAGCATCATAAATGATAACCACTAGCACAGAACAGCGTCACATCTCCAATCCAACCCGCAAGCCTGGAAGGAAGAGCTGGAGAAGAGAGGGATGGTCATACGCAGCTCTACAACAAAATCCATGGTGATATCATGAGAAGAAAGAAGACATCAGATTAAGCTGGGAGAAAGGTCCTGGAGCAGGTCGACCACTTTAAATACCTCAGAGTGTTTATAGACCAAAAGGGAGGCATCAAAGATGAGTTGGCCACTCGAAAATCAGCAGCTGGGAGACTTTTTCAGGCCATAAATCGAGGATTCCTCAGCAAGAAAGAGGTTGGTAAGAAAACGAAGATGGCTGTATACCGCTCCACCTATGTCCCAGTCTTGACATATGGATGCAAGTCATGGGCAATGACTTCAACCCACAAAAGCCAGATCCAAACCTCAGAAATACAGTATCTGAGGAAGGTGGCTGAAGTAACAAGAAGAGACATGGTCCACAACCAGACGATACGTCAAAGCCTAAAATCCCACCCGCTGCAGACCCAAGTAGAACAGTCCCAACTAAGATGGTTTGGCCATGCCTGCAGAATGGGAGAAGATCAGCTACCATGACAAGCATGGGAAACAAAGAGCCAGGGATCCAGACCCCCAGGATGACCCAGAGTCCGCTGGGAGGACAACATTAGATAATCTTTGAAGGACCGAGGACTAGAATGGAACCAGGCCAGGAGGAAAAAGCTGATAGGATATAGTCTGGCGCTCTCTCTTCCAAACCTCTACACCTTATGGTAGAAGGGGAACAACTAAGTAAGTTGGATGGTTCCTGGTTTAAGTCCCCAGTAAACCTTTTACTTGTGTTGTTTTCTGTTGTCTAGTTTTCTACTTTCTTATTTTTTGTGAGTGCCTGCAACATGTCCCTTTGTGTATTATTTATTTACTGTTCAGAATCCTCAGGTTTCAGTCTTTTTTTATTCCTTGATTTCTTAATAAAATTTAATGCATCAAAATTTTATTGATATTTCTAACAGTGAAAATCAAGCCAAAGATTCGCTGCAGAATGAAGTGGAAGCAAAAGACGACACAATAGGAGAAATTCTCAACAACATAGGGATTATGATTCCAGCAAAGGGCAGCTAAGCATCTGTTTCAGGAACATGGTATGAGTATGAATCAGTAAAGTACAGAAATTATAAATAAGGTAATTATGTTATGGACACATTCAAGATGGAATTTCTACATGAAACTTCACGCACTATATGATTGTATGCACAGAATGAACTTGACTTTGTTTAAATGATAGCTTATTTCCTTACAGGAGTAGAAAAAGAGATATTAACCTACCATAATTATTGACTTTTCAACACAAAAGAATACTACTTTGATACTTATGTGTTAGGCGCTTTTATACAACTTAACACTACACCTGCAAGAGGAAAATGGACGCCCCAAACAGCAGACTTTTCACTGTCTGCCAGAAGGGCACAAACGAGCAGGACCTTCACACCCACTTCAACAAATTTGGAGACATACAGGATGTGGTAATTGTAAAGGACCGACGTACTAATGAGGACAGAGGCTTCGCCTACATCCAATTTTAAAAAATGTCACAAGCTGCTCATGCCCTGCAGGAGATGGATGGGAAAGTGCTCCCAGGGACATATAAACGTCTTAAGATAATTGTGGCTAGGCAGAATCCAGACAATTCAGCGAAAGACAAAGATGATACAACTCACAGTGTCAGTCCCAAAGAACATGTCAGAGCAGGACCTGAAAAAAGAATTCCGTAAATTTTGGAGAAGTGAAGGCCTCTGTGGTGTTTGAAGATGACAGTGTTTCAGAAAGTGTTGGCTTCATACTCTTTGGCAGCATGTTAGATGCTGCCAAAGCATATGAAAATTGTGATCCGTCATTTAAGCCAAAATTTGCAGTGTCAGACTATTCTACAGATGAAATTGAACAGCTGGAAATATCCAATATGTCAGCAGGGTATAAAAGGCATTGTCAAATACAACCCCATTCAATGTCCTATCAGTTCTTAGGAAGTAGCTTGACAGGTGGTCACCAGTGTGGAGCAGCAAAAATGAATGTATGCTGCAGACTTCCTAGAACAAGTGACGGTGGACTAGGCAGAATGCCAACAGGTTGTCAGACACAGTCCAGCCTCTTTATTCAAGCACCAATTGGCTTAAGGCAAAGCAGTCTTTCCAGGCTATGTAATCTTATTCTTGGAATAGAGCATTGTCAGCTAAATGAAGCTACAGGACTTGCTATCGCCAGATATAGCAACCCTGGTTGGGCAGCATATGCCAGGGACAAGTTGAAAGGCTTTGAGTACCCCCTAGGATGTACCTTACATGTTCGGTTTGCTGACCATGTGATGAGGCAGGAGCCACCAATGAGTCTCTCAGAATGTTGCAGATTTCCAGATTTCTCGTGCATTGATAACACTAGTCAACAACCAAAATGTACCAGAAATGAAAATAGCTGATCTTAACTAATTTTGGTGTGCCGAAAACGAAAATGACATTAAAAAATGTTGATTGGCTCTAGTTTTCAAGATATATGCTACTAGTTTATTTTATTATGGTCAATTTATATATATGACGCAACTGTTGTGGGCGATAGCATAATTTTTTCTAATGACCAATAAAAATGTAACTAGAAGTTGATGATGCAATCCTACCTATGATTACATCACCTTTGTGTATAAATATCGTATCTCTGATAAAATTTTGCCATTAGTTAGTGCATTTGTCCTTATCAAAAGTATAGTAGTTAGAAATGCCTAGGACATATGTGAACAGCGCTAATAATTTCTGTTATATATGTGGTGAGGTGACATTTCTATCACAAAAACGAAATATAACTAAAGTGATTAAGAAGGCGTACAGTTTGTATTTTGGCTGCAGAATAGAAGATCAAGATAAGAGCTGGGCGCCACACATATGCTGCAATACATGTGCAGCACATCTTAAACTGTGGTTGACTGGCAAAAGGCAAGCTATTCCTTTTGCAGCCCCAATGATTTGGAGAGAGCCCACTGATCATCTCAACAACTGTTACTTTTGCATGGTCCCTCCAATTGGGAAAGGCATATTAAAGAAGAAAAAATGGACTCTGGAATATCCAAACATCCCCTCTGCAATACGTCCGGTACCACATGGCGATGACCTACCAGTTCCCAAAGTGCCAGAATCATTTTCAGCTGCTTCCACTGATGAAGAAGAGGACATTGGTGGTCCTGAACCATCAACCTCAAGCGACCCAGATTTTGAGCAAACTACATCCACTAAACCACACTTAATAACCCAAGGTGAACTAAATGATCTTGTAAGAGATCTGAATTTACCGAAGAACAAGGCGGAGCTTTTGGGTTCCAGATTGCAACAGTGGAATCTCCTGGCAGAAGATGTTACAATTTCTGTGTATAGGAACCTCCAGAAGCCGCTTATTGCATTCTTTTTCAAAGAGGGTGACCATTCTGCGTGCCACAACATTTCTGGTTTAATAGCAGCCCTCAAAATCAATTACATACCAGAAGAGTGGAGGCTTTTCATTGATTCATCCAAGACGAGTCTTAAAGCTGTTTTGTTGAATAATGGTAATGTGTTACCCCTGCACATTAAGCTGGGTCTCATGAAAAACTTTGTCAAGGCAATGGAGAAAACAGATGAGGCTTTCAAATACCTCATCAGAAAATTTCCAAGACTGAGTGAAACTAAAATAAGAGAGGGAGTATTTGTTGGTCTGCAAATTCGAAAACTTCATGATGACGAGTTTCTTTGCGTGTTGCATGGCAAGGAAAAAGCAGCATGGCTAGCATTTAAGTCAGTGGTGGACAATTTTCTTGGAAACAACAGATCTGATAATTGCAATGAAATTGTAGAAAATCTCCTTTTGAAGTATAAGAGTCTTGGCTGCAACATTGTCTTTGAAAATTCATTTTCTGGATTCTCATCTGCATTTCTTTACGTCAAACTGTGGAGCGGTCAGTGATGAGCATGGTGAACGATTTCACCAGAACATTGCTGCTATGGAGACAATGTATCAAGGCAATTGGAGCCCTTCAATGCTTGCTGATTACTGTTGGACTGTGACAAGAGACACCTCATCGATTGACTACAAGAAGCAAGCAAAGAGAGCTCGAACAGCGACTGAATAATGACGGAATGGGTTCAAATGTGCCTTTTTAAAACATGATATGTAAACTTTAAATAATGTTTTTATTTTTTCTATCATTTTATGTTGAAATATCAATTAATTGACTATGTAAACAATTTTTATAATGCTAAAGTAGAAAGACTAGCTGTTCACCCCAGAGAATTAAACAAGCATACATTATTTGTATTACTGTAATGTAAATTCATCATTTAAAAAAAACCCCAGAGCCAATTGGTGAATTTCATTATGATATTTGAAATCAGCATGCCAAAATCAATAAGAAATGGTATATTTAATTTCTGGTACAAATAACTTTTGAAAATTTGTTGACTAGTGTAACACTCAAAAGTGTCACGGTACAAATGAGGAGTGGGTCCCGTATTGCAGTATCTCCCTGCCTCCACTACAACCCATGGTGAATAGTTATGTGGATGATGAATCCGAAACAATCTTGATTAGTTCGCTGCTGTCTGGCATTTGTGAGAAGACTCTGAAGGATGTGTTTTGCCGATTTGGTTGAAGTTTATCGCGTCTCAGGATGCAACTATGGCTATGCCAAATATGCAACACAGTTTTCAGCCATGCAGGCTGTGAGGCATCTCAATGGTCAGACAATAGCTGGGCAAAAACTTAAAATTGTGCAGGCTGGGGAACCAAAAACTCACACTGTTCATGACAGAATGGAAGCGGATGAAGGAGGTCCATCCAAGAAGCCAAGGCCGTAGACCTTCAGGTGACAGGAAAGTTTTAGACCTAATCCATTCACGAGAGGTTGCAGCTATGTGTTCTATGGACCTAGATGGCTATAGTATAGGATTGAGTCTGGAGAGAATGGAGTCCCACAGGACATCACTGACATGTTCTGAATGCACTTTGGAGTGAATTTGTTTATTCAAGTATTGCTGTTGGATAGTTTTTCAATTAGATTAAGCGATCTATATAATTTTGTTTCTCCAGAATTTCTGGAAAAATCAAATAACAAGCATGTCTGATGAGAAAAACTTCTCTAATAAAAGTTAAATTTGCATGCTGGTTTCATCAACAAGTAAATATTAAATTATAGAAAATAATAAAAGTTATGAGTCTAAGCATATCTTGGAGAAAATAACAAGTTTTCATTTTTAACAGCATTTAAGAAACTGAGTTTTTTTTTAAAATGTTTATATTTATTTTCTTAGCACATTAAAATGTATTAAACAAGATTAAGGCTCTTGAAAATGTTTAAACTATGATGCTGTGAGATTTAGTACCCTCAAGAAGTTACAGATTTCAGAAAGCAAATTTGTCCATCGTGTCAAGAGAGTTTTCCTTCAAATTCACCTTCTTACGTCCATTGTGGCTCAGTGGATATCCTGATATTCTGAGCAGCTCATTAACTACCTGTTTTTTTATTACAGTGATTGGCTTAATACCTATTTTTAGCACATAAAGCGAGAGATTATCAATTTTTCCAATTAAAAAAAAAAATATTAGAGTGCTTTGTACGCTGTCACCTTTTTTTTTTTTTTTTTTTTTTTTTTTTTTTTTTTTAAAATATTCCTCGCACGAGGTTGCATATTTTTTCCTCGCATGAGGTTGCATTGGCCCCTGCCCATACCCGGCTCTGGTCAAGACCACATGTCCCAACACACGAAGACCCAATGACACCATGTGTCATTGTAGTGATCTTCTATGTTTTCACACAAAGGACCTCATGACATAAATGTCACTACTGGTCCCTGTGTGTAGACACATGATCCCAGCCAAAGGCCAGATATTAGGCCGTGGGGTTGTACAGTGTAAAATACACTGTAGGTTAAAGTCAGTCGAACAGTTATTTGGTGTTAACAAGATGAAAGAGTATATAAAAATGGGTTAGAAAATCAGAATAAATTAAGTGATAGGCTATTCGTTCTTAACATGGGAGATAAAAGAATGAAAATGTAGTGTTTTTTTGTAAGGGAGGGAACCTTTTTAGACTTTAAAGTAATCTAAGTATACATCATTAGAGTTTACTAAATTTGCATATCAGATTAGTTTTAGTAAAGACATAGAAGGGAAAATGAAACTAAGGTAAAAAGTACTAAGGGGAATAACTATGAATATTAACGCCCTTTACAGGTTTAGTGAGTTAGGATAGGGAAACGCACGGGAAAAGTGAGTAGCTCACTGCTGTAAATAGAATGGTTTTAACGGACCAATCACATTCACTCGAAAACAACTTTGGACCATCAGATAGGAAATTGAAGGACGAAAGGAGAACAGTCCAGATATTGACGCGCTACTGAGCGGTCATGTTTACACAGTCCCACCAGAGAAGTTGACCGGGCAAGACGAGCCTCGCTGGAAGCTCAAGAAATGTGAAACCTGCGGTTTGCAGGTCTACAGAAATAGCTAGATATAGAAAGGTAGTAATAGGAATTTAGGAGAACATTTAGATTTGATTGATAATTTGTGCTATCAAACATAGGATTAGCTCATAGGTGGTGCTAGTAGGACAGTGATAGGTAACGGACTTCTGTATATTACGGTAAGAGGTCTTTGACTCTAATTATGCTTAACTTAAGTGAAGAGAGACACGTTTTTTTTAGAAAAACACTCAACATATTGTCACAGGCTAATGACGCTCATATTTAAGGGAGCGAGCTACAGAAGAGAATATTGAAGCAAAGGCATAATTAAAGCTTAAAAAGTGGATAACTTTTATTATCAGATAGCCAGGATGGGCTGTCATACAAAGAAGATGAGGCATTGCCATTAAACGAGAATGTATTGAACAAAGGGTTTACAGCACTGACATTCATGAAACATCTCATGCGCTCTCTCTCATATAAGAGTAAGTATGAAGACGCCACCACAGTTGTATCTGACATTTATGAAACGTTCTCATGCGCTCTCTCATATAAGAGTAAGTATGAAGACGCCACCACAGCTGCACCTGCCATTATATAACTTTGTTTAGGTGAACTATGAATTGATATTGATACATGTAATTGAACTATGCCTAGCAGATTAGAGTGCTTTAGACAAGAGTCTACAGTAGAGAATATAATAATATACCTTTGAAAAAATACATTGAGCCTAAGTCTGGAGGCATGGATAAAAGGGAGATTGAAACATACCCTTATGAGATAAGAATTGTGGAACACATGTTATGTAAATAAAAGCCATTATGTTTGGAAATTCAACACTCAAGTTGGTTTAATCAATAAAAGGATGTGGAGTGGGTATGTGAGAAAGAGTTAAACCTATATAACATATATAGCCTTAAAACCACTAGTACGAGCAAGTCGCTGCTCACCACCAAGGAGGGAAGAACGGATACTGGGAGTCAAAAAGACGAACCAAATCTCATCCAAGAACTACTATCTCTGGCGGAACAAGGGGGCCAGTAAGAGAAATAGTCTCACTTGGAGGAAGGGAAAAAAAAGTGAATGATAGATAACTAGGCCTGCCTCAGCCACCTAGTTATAGTTAGGATTGGGCAGGGACCACCACCGCCACTGTGACAGAATATCCTATTTGGTGCCTTTTGGACCAGTCTTCAAAAACCAGAGCACCGCCACTGTGACATACGCTATTATAAGATTAATTCGTGATTCGTTGATCATATTATGTATATGATACAATTTGACATACCAGTCACCACCACACAGACCTATATATATATATTTGACAATGTGTAGCAGTCAAACATTTTGTGTGTGTCAAGTGTCTGTCTTACATCTTCTATGATTGAATATAATTATTATATGCACTTAGCATTAATGGTTATTTTAAATGACATTAATTGACTATGTGACATGACAATGAACAGTAAGGTGTTCTCTGACTTACGAAAGTGTGAGAATGCATGGTATATATCATTATTAATATTCTATGTTGACTGACGTTTGCTATAGAACCTCATTATTATGTTAAATTGCTTTGAGCTGTTTGTAAGACAGTGGTATTAGCATGTTATGCTACTTATCCACACCTCGTGTGTTAAATTGCCTACATTTCAGCACAAACATAGGTCTATGCTTGGTCATAGCAACAGTGACAGGTAATGTTACCTTTTGCTCACCTTAGTGGTGTTTTCTCATATGGCAATAATGTCAATATTGGCCCGAGGGGGGAGGAGTAGTTGTTATGTGTAAAATCATAACAGGCTCTATCACACTCGACAGGGTTTATGTACTCATTTCCTTGTTGATAAGTGTTGCCCAGACTACCCCGGAAGTACGTCATATAGTCTGCTGTTTTTGAGCAGACGATCCTTTGCCGGCTTTAGGTCGAAGATTCGATCTTCGAGTCAGCCTCTTTCGCTGTGTATTCTCCGTGTGAGAAAGACGTGTTTTGGACGAGCTCCAGATAGTGTACTCTTGTTACAGAGTTTTATCATTTATATCAGCTAGGTCATCCTACAGTTGGAGCCTAAGCTTGATGATATTTAAACGGACAAGTCATTGCTGAAAGGAGAGGAATGTGTGTGGAACTATATATTAAATATTTCAGCAATATGCGTCTGACATTGTTTCCGTAGTCTACGTGACGATAGACTGATCTTATGGACTGGCTAGAGATTGCCATTGACTATTTTTATGGATACCTTCAATTAGGAGCTACATCGTGTAATAAACTAAATGTTGTCTAAACGTCAACCAGGCATTATGGAGTTTTCTACTGTTGAAGACTGAAGCCGTGGTAGCATAGTGGTTAGTGCACTGGCTTCCTAGCGCAGTGGTCTATGGTTCAATCCCCAGATTAGGCGGGAATTTTTTAGGTCACAAACGGCTCCTGGGTCGACCCAGCCCCAAATGGGTACCAGAGCAACTCTGGGAAGGTTAAGGCGGCCGGCATGTGACGACGGTCAAGATAATATGGGTCTAACACCATATTCCCAATGGGCGTGTAACGGGTTCCTTTACCTTTACTGTTGAAGACTAGCCTTACGTTTTGAAGACTGTTTAAAAAGTTGGACTGAAAGGCCTAATGAAAATTATACCCTAGACAGGCTGGACACTAAAATCCAGCTACTGAGGACTCTAAATGAACTCGGAGAAGGAAGATAGATCTAAACCATCTACCAGATGAAATTATCCCTCTACAGTGGTGTGGGCGTAAACACACTATGCTCGCCAGTTTTGAAATAGATATGTGATTCTTGCAGAATATGTCAAATTTTCACACTATTTGGGATTCACATTGGTTTAAAATTTTCACAAAAAGAGAAACTTTAATAATATGTTTTATATTTCATAATTCAATATTCACATAAAATACGACCAGACTGTAAATATATTTTTTTAATGTGGCCAACCCAAAAACAACCACTGTATTTATAATACCTGTGCTCAGATACCTGAACAGTAATCTGAGAATGCCACATATATATATATATTTTTTTTTCCTATACAGCGGCACTTGGGCTTCAGCCCTTCGGCCCAATGATACTTGGATCACCCGATTGCCAGCGCAGTGTGGTAACCATTACGCCAGCGCGGCTCCCAATGCCACATATATAATCTAACACTTCATACATTTTCATCATCTTTATTTGTCGCTTTTCCACTTGGAACGCTGCACTGTTATAATTCATGTCCCCTTTCACTGCTTACACAGCATGCAACCACCACTATAGTTGGTCTCCTTTCATGAAACTTGCACCAGGCATTCATGTCCTCTTGCACTGACGGTTTCTATCGCAATGTGTTTTAGGTTGCCAGCCCCGTGAACCATTATAATTGCTTGCCATTTATTTCTGTTTTTTGTGTCTATGCTTTGACTAGATCAGTAAATCAGCATAATTCATTGCATCAGTACTGCTTTATTCTATCTCCACTTTTTGGCCAAAGTTGACCCGAGGTCATATTGTGATATAAAATAGTTGAATCTATCACCCTACACAACATCTTACAGTCAACAGTTTGGATCAACATGAAAAATGTCACTTTAATGTGGTATATTCTTCTTTTAAAGTAGTAACCCAAAAACTGTAAACACATTTTTCTCAAAACAAGCAGAAGTGGAGATTGAATAAAGCAGTATTAAAGGCGACAACATTCTGTCAATGCTTCGTTTATAATAAGTTCAAGTGTTCTTTTGTCTTTTGATTTGTTGATTCTATGCTCCCCCCCCCCCCCCCCCTACCCCCACCCCCCCCCCCCCCCCCCCCCCCCCCCCTCCCACCCCCCCCCCCCCCCCCCCACCCCCCCTCCCCCCCCCCCTCCCCCCCCCCCCCCCCCTCCGCCCCCCCCCTCCCCCCCCCCCCCCCCCCCCTCCCCCCCCCCCCCCCCCCCCCCCCCCACCCCCCTCCCCCCCCCCCCCCCCCCCCCCCCCCCCCCCCCCCCCCCCCCCCCCCCCCCCCCCCCCCCCCCCCCCCCTCCCCCCACCCCCCCCCACCCCCCCCCCCCCCCCCCCCCCCCCCCCCCCACCACCCCCCCCCCCCCCCCCCCCCCCCCCCCCCCCCCCCCCCCCCCCCCCCCCCCCCCCCCCCACACCCCCCCCCCCCCCCCCCCCCCCCCCACCCCCCCCCCCTCCCCCCCCTCCCCCCCCCTTCCCCCCCCCGTACAAGGTGTCCCCCAACGCCCTGGTGCAACTTTCAACTTTGGATGTACACATTATAGAAGCACACTATAAAAAGCATAATTTATGCACTTTTAAAACATAACTGTTATAATGGGGGTGTCGGAGTGGCTAAGAGGTATGGCATCCACCTCAAATTCTAGAGGCACCGGGTTCGATTCCATGTTGAGGGAATATAATTTATGGACATTTTTTTTTCAGAATCAGTGGTCCTAATCATGTCATAATCCCCCCTGGTCTCCTGGGTAATGAGATCGGATGCCTAGCCTTCTCGGATAATGGCGAACAAATAGGAGGTCTCGTGTGCAACATTAAAAATCCCACAGCAGCTGGAAATCGTAAATAGGCCTATCAGGCTGCTGCCCTGGCAAAATTTTAAAATTAGAAACCTACCCACCACAAAAATATTTATATATAGAATGAGTGATTCCTATATACACACATTGGGATTCTGCCGGTGCTATGGAGTTCGTGCACTGTGCTGAGATCTTGCTTCTGTGATCTAAGGTAGGAGATTAGTGTACTGATGCAATCTACGGGAGGAGATCGGAGCACTGATGGAGTTGTCGTGTGCAATGAAGATAGTCCTTAAAATCAAGCCAAGCCATACTGTTATCAATTTTGAGTTCATTTTTTTCCCCGATCCCGTAACTGATTAAAAATGGCGACAGGAAAAGAAAAGATCAACTGTGTGTTGGAAAATAGGACTAAATGAAATGTCATAAAAGATAGCAATCATGATGAAGCCTAAAACATGTGAACTGTATTGTGTTAAAACTTGATAAATGATGATGTTACATGCCGATAGCCATGTGCTTCTATCACGTGTACATACAAATTTATTAAAGTTGCACAAAGACTTTAGGGACGCCTTCTATATATCTGCTTGTTACCAGGCTCCAGTATCAAAACCTGGTCTACCAAGCTGTAAATTCAGATTCTTTGCTATTAAGTACGGGCTACAAGTACTAACGACGATGTTCGATTAATGAAAATGTATCTGACAGTGATTAATCATTAACACACACATGCTGCTTAAGATAGGAAACTCTATACACAGCGATACAACAGGAGGCAATCTGATCATCAGAAGAGTACTACTCAGACATGTACATTCTAGACAACATTTTCATCAAGTATCAGATATTGAAATTACAACAACAACAAAATTAATTTTTAAAAAAAAACATCCGCCAATGAGAAACTCATAAATTGACCCACCCTGAGATCCAATTATCTCAAAATAGCAACATATGATTCATTAAGTGGGGACGTGTCCCTTTAAGTGCCTTCAATTAAATCAGGAATTCCCAACCAGTTTCAGTTCATTTACCCCCTTGGCTTGCATTAAATCTTCCTGTACCCCTATTTGATAGGAAATAAATTATATGGCTTACATGTATATGCGCAGCAGAAGAAAACACGTACATTTTTCATAAAGAAAACTTTATTCACCAGATAATTATACTACTGGACAAAAGTTAAGGGCCTCCATTCAGTTTAGACAAGGTTTATATAATTGATTGGCAAACTGTAAAGACAAGTGAAAATGTCATTAAAACTGAGCTCAGAGAAATGTGTACACATTTCTGTGTGCACTAGGTTAATTTTTTTTAAATGTCCAAAAACTGGGTCACTTTAACCCGCACGTGAAAATTGCCATTGTTGCTGCAAAAACTCGTGGTTTTTGCAACACGCCCCACTAGTTCAAAAGGTGAAAAAGTGAGTTGAATTTCTTTTTGTTAGTAAGTCACACATTATTTAAAAAACTTGACTGATTTTTCCACGGATGAATCAACTTTATTTTGTAATAAATTGTTTACACCTGGTTGCATTTATTTGGTCCATAGTGGAGTTTTTCTTGGTGGCCCTTAACTTTTGTCCAGTAGTGTATATTTCTAGTTTCACAGATAACTATATTTCTAGTTTCATAGAGTTAATAAATGTTTATCAGAACCCAGACAAATAAATTAGTGAGGCCCTTAATTATGTTTCTTGTTAACCGACAGTTTTATTCTTGGTACAGTTTTTTAAAGTTATGCTCCCCTATCGTATTCAGCCTCCAGTTTGTTTCTTACTTTGATTTGACTGAGAACAGGATTTACTGTTCTCTCTAATCCACAATTTTTTTTCCCCTTGTGTTATGGTAAACTGCTGCGATAAGATGTTGTTGGTGTATATAAGTGTCACACTAAGTGTATTGCTGTTAACATCAAATGAAACGAGCCCTTTCTGTCTACTTTTGGAATATTTCAATTGGACAATATAGTTATTTACCAAACATTCCCGTACCTTTTGACAGCTTCTCGTTTCTCCTGAAAACAGGTAAATGGAAGGCATTCGTAAGACAGAAAGAAAGGCCACTAGACAAAAGAAAATTGACAGGCACTCCAGGGATTCAATAACACGATTTAGATTACACCTCTACACCTCATGGTAGAAGGGGAACGACTAAGTAAGTAAGATTTAGATTACCCCTGAACTGTCTCCAGACTATATCTACAACTTCTGCTACTGTGTTGTTGTCCCCCTTCTTTATGTCTTATGAGTGCCTTCCATTTACCTATTTTCAGTAATTATTTACTACTCACAGGCTTTGGATTTCCCTTTACTTCTGTGACACAATTAACATGCAGTGGCATTAAGTGGCAGATGGGAAAAGAACAGTTGGGCGACCACAGCTGAGATTCAAAGATGTGTGCAGGAGAGACACGAGGGCACTGGACATGAATCCAGCAATATGGGAGGATGAAGCTGCTGATCGCACCAAGTGGCGATGCTCTCTACGGCGCTACCTCAGATAGGGCAAAAAGAAGCTCTCACAGTAAGCAGAAGAGAGGAAAAAATGTCGCAAGGAACACCAGGAAAATATGCAGCTGAAGGCTGTCACCTCAGGGGCGCATTCTCATAGTCAGTTATGACTGAAGGGGCTATTATTATTGGTCCTATTAAGACATATTACCCTTTATTTTTATTTTTAAACCCACCATTCAGTGGAACCAAACTGTGATGTTGAGCACGTCCTCTTTCTGTCTAACGAGTGCCTGTTATTTCCCTATATTTATTTACTGGGATGATGAGATTATAAATCTCAGTTAAACACGGTCATAGTTTAGTTATTTCTTCCTGTTCCCTTGTGTTATGGTAAACTGCTGCGATAAGATGTTGTTGGTGTATATAACAGTGTAACACCAAGTGTATTGCTGTTGACATCAAATGAAACGAGCCCTTGAATTGTCAACCATAGAAACCGCATTGCAGATCAATAACATTGCACATCAATATCAAACAAAGTCAGCTAAGATCAAGGTAGTATCAGTCATGTAATCCTGATCTTTTTCACTGCGACTTCTTCGTCTTCTTGCCGTCAACCTTTGTATAATATTCCTTGAACTGCTTGTCTGTGCCAAAGATCTTGTCCCACCAGGTAAATGTAGAGCTGTAGTTTCCAGTGAAGTTAAAATGGTGGAAGTCATGAAACTTGGCACCTTTAAGAAATGAAACAAATTAGACATGATGACATTATAATTCCTTCATTACCCTTCAGCATCTTGAGGAGCATAGGCCATCAACAAACTCTTGCTAAGCCCTTCTGACCTGTGCCATCCACTTGAGGCCCTGTCATGTCTTCTTTATCCCTTTCATTATGCATGGAGGCATATATGGAGTCATCCTTATATGACCACCAGCTATGCACAATGCTACAATATACGTACATGGTAGTGAACCTAGATGAGGTCCAGTGTGGCTTCTGAGCAAACTGAAGTACTCAAGACCTAATCTTCACACTCAGACAGCCGAGTGAAAAGGCCCTTGAGTATAAGAGTGAGATCCATCTTTGTTTCATAGATCTGGAAAAGGCATTTCACAGGGTCCCCTGGAGCAAACTTTGGGACTGTTTGGCAAGGAAGAACATTCCTGCACCTCTGATTCATGCTATAAGTCTTGCAGAAATTATGTGAGGACAGTAAACCATAAGTAAGAAGAGTTCAGGACCACCACTGGTGTAAGACAAGGTGATATCCTGTCACCTTATTGCAAATCAATATCAAACAAAGTAAACTAAGATCAAGGTAGTATCAGTGAACTAATCCCGAGTAACATAATTGCTAAAATTTCACTATAGTTAAAATAAGCACATAAGGTGTAAAGTATGCAATTTTTAGCTGCGCAAATGAACTAATACTAACCTGCATAGAACGGAACCAGATGGAACACATTAAGATAAGGCAGGTAATATCCACTGTGAACATCGATTGTTTCAAACAACCTGATGATGACCCAGGCCCACAGAAGAACTACATGGTTGGCCAGAAGCAAGATTCCCCAGAAAAATCCCATGCCTAGGACTGCAAATAAGAAAAGAAGGATACATTACTAGCAAATTATACTTCCCTGAGTGGTACCAATTGTCTCACGCATTGACATTATCATCATACTCCATTTCACTCTTTAAGTATCACAGAACCACCAATGCAGCCGGACCCTTGAAGGACGTATGCACCAAGCATCCACATGTTCTTGCAGAAGTTGTTTCTGTAGCAATTTTTTCTACATGAGGTTGCCAGCCACACGCACAACCTCATTTTAGTTGCCTCGTATGACTTGTCTGTGGGAGCAGTAGTCATATTCTTTCTGTGTCTCATAAGAGACCCCCCCACCCCCACCACAGAACCGCATGTGGCTTGCGTGGGTACAGCCAGAAATACACTTCATTTTTATGATAAGTTATAGTTTTTGAGTTATTATCTAGCGATAACAACCATTTATATTATATGTGACAAGAGTTGCAGCAACCAGTCATCTTTAATACAGAGAATACAGGATGTTTCACAATTATGTATACATACTTTCAACGCATATAACTCGCACTTAACTAAACATACATTTGGCTATTTTGCAAGAACAGAGCGGAATAATGCTAGATCAATGAATCAATACCCTTTAGCTCCCCGAGGAGCATAGGCCTTCAACAAACACATGCCAAATCTTATTGTCCTGTGCCATCCGCTCAATTTCTTTCCATGTTTTCCTCATCATTTTCACCTCTGTACCCAGTTCTTTTATCCATGTGTTTTTTGGTCTACCTCTGCCTCTCTTTCCCTGTGGATTCCAGAACAAGGACTGTCTTGTAATGCTATCAACAGGTTTCCTCAATGTGTGTCCTATCCATCGCCAGCGTCTTTTTCTCAACTCTTGTTCCACTGCTAGATACAAATGAATAACAATAGCCCCTTCAGTCATAACTGACGGTGGGAATGCACCCCTGAGGTGACAGCCCTCAGATGCTTATTTTTCTAGTGTTCATTTCAACGTTTTCTCCTCTCTTCTGCTTGCTGTGAGAGCTTCTTTTCACCCAATCTGAGGTGGTGCCGTAGAGAGCATCGCCACTTGGTGCGATCAGCAGCTTCATCCTCCCAGGTTGCTGGATTTATGTCCAGTGCCCTCATGTCTTCTTGCACACATCTTTGAACCTCAGCTGCAGCCGCCCAACTGTTTTTTTGCCATCTGCCAGTTGTCTGTAGAAGATATCTTTTTGGATGCGACCATCTTCCATGCTGCTTACATGGCCAAGCCAGAAACATCTTTGTCCTTCCACGAAATACCTAGGATGTGGCGTAGACACAGTAGATGGAAGGTACTGAGCCTTCTGCCTTGCTTAGCATATGTGTCCATGTCCAGCTGCCATACAGAAGTGTGCTGGTGATGCAGGCGCTATATACCACAGCTTTGGTCTTTGTTGTTGAATTTGGAGTTTCCCCAAACACGCATTGTGAGGCGGACAAATGAATAACACCAATAGATTATTACTCGTGATATTTTTTTAATAGAAGGTTGTGCTCATCTCAAAACATGCACAGTGAAAGACTTGCGACATCAAATTAAAACTGCATGTTTCACTATTCATTTAGTAACAATACAGAGTGGCAGTCAGTTGTTCGTCACTGTGAACAATGCATTGTTGTGGGTTGTCGACACTTTGAATATTTGATGGTACTTTCTGGTAGTCATGTTGGCTAGGAGAAACTGCTACATCCACTGTGAGAATTCCAAGCTTCTAAGCACTGGCTGCTGTGAGCCCATAGTGTTGTAGGATTTCTGTGATGCTGTCTATCCATCTGCCTCTTTTCCATGCCCTAAAACCAGATCTCATGCTGTTGTAGCATGCAGTGGTGATGTGTTGGACCACATTCTCATGAGATGGCAAAACCACTTAATTTTCTAGAGACCGTTTACGGTTGTAAATATTGTTCTCTATATTAGTGTAAATGTGTCTAATATTCACATTTTCACATAAACTTGTAAATAGAGTATATATATAATCTTTGCAGCGCAATACTATAGTAAAAATAAAGTAATTTATTTTTGGTTTTGGCTTTTTTTTTTAAATTGCGAAAAACATTTAATTGTGACATTAAAACATACAAGAAATAAAGTATGTCCATTTTACTGTACAAATAACTTTGTTTTTGTGTTATTTTGACATAGGATATTTTATAAATAATTTTTTAAACATTCTTTTAATAACATAAGAAATAGTTAAGAGAAAGAGTTTTGTCCCTTTGCTTGGCCGTTCAGGGTTAAAATATTAGCAGAGCTGTGGACTGTAAAGGGTTAATTTCCAAACTGATATTCTGATGTTTGAGTACTGGTCACAACTGGTACACCACTGCACTGCCAATAGGCATTTTGCTTAAATGTCATGTCTTCCATTTTCTGTAAAAATGCTTCCAAGGTATTTGAAGTCTGGAACTCTTCTTCTTCTGCATCAGTTTATAATCATCCTAATTCTGCAGGCCTGTCACCAAGACGAATTCCAGTCTTTTCCAGGTCAGCATGGCAGCCCCATATCTTCTGCCTAAGCTCAGCACCCATTGGCTAGGTCAGGTGTCATCATGAGCTGGGCAGTTTTGGAGAATGTGTTCAGGGGTCTGAATTCCAGTTCCACATGGACATTCACTTGTATGACATATCCTGAGGCGATAGATGGCCTAGTAATCTACAGTGTCCTGTTCTCAGGTGGAGAATGATGGTCTGCTGGTGGATTGGGTCATATCTGTTGTATCACCTTTCTTCTTCCACTGGTATTTGTACTTGTTGTGGATGATGGTTTTAGCTTCTTGATAGGGCAATGGGTGGCTGAGTTGTTCCATTTTACTTTCCACTTCTTAAAACATCGTCTCTCTCATTTCCAGTGATTCCACAGTGGAAGGGTAATCACCGATAGGAAATGGCTGATGACCTTTGGACAATGTTAAGCTCAGATCTAATCTCATATGGAAGTTTTAATTGTCGGGAGCAATCCCTTTTTCAATATCACGTTCAAAATTTTAACGAAGTCATGTGAGAGAACTTACTGAGAGTTTCAGCAGGATGTGCATATTCTGCGGTCATGCCGAAAGGTGACTGAAAATAGAACCATAAACATGAGTGAAATAAACAAGAAAAGATTAGGAGTATTCATAAATGAGGTAAAGGCAATCCCATATCAGAAACAACTGTAGGGGGGTTAAGTGTTATAGATTTCATCATACTAGGTCCAGCTTTTTATATGAGGCGGGGGTGACCAGTTCCCTTCCTCACCACCTTTGCCTTCCCCAACTCATGAGCACAGCCAGGTAGACTGGAGTGCCACGCAAACTTGTTTTGTCCCCAGAGCGCTGTGCCACGAGAGGAAATTGCTCTCTCAGCCAATTGGAAGCTCTTTGTGCATTCATACTTGGCATACATATTTTTTTTTAAAAGCCAGACTTTAAGCTTATTAATATTGCTTATAACAAACTTATGCAATACCTTTTGGTCACTTGCCACAAATTTCTGGTCATACACACACTCAGTTCCATAAAACAAGGCTTTGGGAAAAATGTATTCAGCATCTAAGTGGCTAAGAGTGCTTGCTCTCAAAGCAAAGGGACCTGGTATGAAACCAGGTCGTATCATGTTCCCATCTCCCCAAGTTGTTAAAAAAAAAAAAAAAAAGGCACCGAACTATACTCTTGAGTTAACGAAGGCAATGAAGAGAACTGCTAATCCCACCTAATAAAGCTGAGAATTAGTAAAAATTAACTCTAACACTTCATACCCCTATGGCAGTATCAGCAATGTGACTACCTTTATGTTTTATACCAGGGTATGAAAATTCAAATTTTAAGCACTAGCCAGACTGGTTAGACATCTGTAGATGAACTTCTGACCTTCTGCCTCAAATTTCAGGTCATACAGGCCTTGTTAGTTGACTTCAGTCATCATTATCAGTTTCCTCTGCGCTCCTTACAGAGCATGGAGCCACCAAGAAGTCACATGCTCTAGCAGCAGTCAGTTTTGCGGCCATGTTTTGCACGATGAAGTTGTCAACTCTTCGATAAGACAAAGTTCCATCCAGTCAGACAGGTAATTATTCTTAAATTCTCAAATGCAGCTGTCTTCTTCAATATTCTATTTATTTAGGTTAAAGGAACAGTCATAGAATACACTTAATGTAAAATTCAAGGACCTGAGAGTAAGTATTAAGCAGAATTGTTGTTGTGTAACTAGAGCTGCTGAGCTCTTTCTCTGCCACAGCCACGTTGTAAAATCTGCATGTGTTCTGTAGCTGTTGGGTGTTTGCAAACGCTAGAGAGCACGACACTAGGTGTGTCCTGGGCATGTGAGCAGCACATGTTGAACTGTCTCATATGGATGAGGTGTTGTCGTCGTTCAACTAGGGCTGCTGAGCTTGTAGCTCACAGTCAATGTCACGCTGAAGAATTTTCATGTGTTCTGCAGCTGTTGAGTGGTGCTGTATAGAATGTTAGTGATTGTTGGGGAAGCTGACACCAGCTTTCTTCTTCTGATGGCGAGTCCTGGGCATATCAGCAGCACATGTTGATTGGTCCCATATGGATGAAAAATGCTATCAATAGGTTTCCTCAATGTCCAGTCCATCGCCAATGTTTTCTTTCCAACTCTTATTCCACTGGCACTCATCGGGTTATTGCCATCAGTTCCACATTAGTGATCTTGTCATACCATTCCTTTCATTTATGTCTCCAGTTCTCTTCTCTATGTGTTTTTCAGTCTCTCTTAGCAGTAATGGGTTGTTATAATTGTTGATAACAATAATGGGTATTTATTATTGTTGGCACTACCATAACTTTAGTTGTGTAGTCCACTTCTTTGATCCTTAGCCGCCAACTGTCAAAGCAGTCAGTGGCCATCACACCTGGTGGCATCTTGTAGGGCAGCAACAAACTGCTTCCACCTTTTTTCGGTCAGCGGCCATCCTTCATACAGTGCCCCATCTCTGGTTCATTCTTTGCATCTCGGCCTCAACAGTTCTCCGCCAAGTTGTTTTTGGTCTGCCTCTCGCTCGCTTTCCTTCAGGGGTCCATAGCATAGCTGTTCTTGTGATGGCATCAGGGTCTCTTCTGAGGACGTGGCCAACTCAACTCCAGCATCTGCCAGCTATGATGGTGTGCATGTCCTGTGTAGTCCACATGTAGATAATATTTGTGTTCAACGCATCTGTTTGTTCTGCATCTGTTCTTTTTACTTCACCAATAACAACACTGCTACCATATAAAGAATTACCTGAAAGTAATGATGGACTTTGTGAATATGCTTATATATTCTCTTGTCATGGAGGGCTGAATGCAAGAAGTAATGCCAAGCATCTTCAATTACCGCACAGCCAAAGACTCTCAGGGCTAAGTTATACCTTTCAAAAAAAAAAAAACAAAGGTTACAATTATATTTAAAACCATGTACAGATCTAACATGTTTTTGTATTCATGTTTTTAATTTTTTTTTTAAAAACACCTTGCCAACCTGTAAAACTACTAAAAATTAACCCAGACAACGGTAAGAGTTTTTTATATAACGTAAAGAAGAAAATTCGAACATGACATGAGTTTTGTAAGGGCAAAAAATATATTAATAACTGCATGGAAAATCTAAGACTGCATGCAAAAATTCATGTCCATACAACAAACAGTTTTGGAGAAAATTGACACTTTCTGTGGGCACAAATTTCCGAACGGACTATAGTAACCGACGATATACGAAAGTCGCAAATTTGCGACTGCAGCGGTCAGAACATACAGTTCCACGGTCACAAATTCGCGACTCCAGCGTGCTATTAAACTTTCTATTCGTTTCTATCTTTACTACAGTACTGTGTAATATAGTCAACCTATAAATCTCCCATTAGAACAGGGTTTCTCAACCGGGGTTCCGTGAGAGGTCGCTTGGGGTTCCACAAGAAGTCGTGATTGAAAAAAAAATAAAATAACAAAAGTTTTTAAACTTTCAGCGCCGAGAGATGTTAGCGTTCTCAGTGGTGCAAAGTGATCAAGTATGGCAGTGCCCAATAGGACTGTGTTCACTCTTCCATATACCATATTTCATTATCATCTCGTACAGTAAGAATTTGTTACGAGATGTTTAGGCCTACTTGGATATGGTAACAATAAAAATAAAAAAAAATCAAGTAGGAAATAATAGAATAGGAAACACTGAAGTTTCTTATACCTACACTAGAGACTTGCATTAGAGCTGATATCCTTTGTGGGGAGGGGGAACGACACAAAAAGAGTAGGCTAATAAGTTGGCCAAAATAAACAGCTCCACAGAAAAAAATTCATTCTCTACTCACAACAGTACTGACAATTATTATTGAATTATTATATTTACAACTTACTAACCACACTAAGGCACCAGGAGCTGTAGATGTATTAATTTTTATGCAGGGGTTCCCTGAAACCTAAAAATTATTTCAGGGGTTCCTCCAGGACAAAAAGGTTAAGAAAGGCTGCATTAGAACAATGTATTAGGGCTCATGAACATGTTTAAGATACACACAGTCTCTATGGCAGGTAATATGTGTTTGAGAGTTGCATCGAGAGGGACAACCTACAAATTAATGTAATGGCAAGGAAAAGAACTGGAAAACAAATGCAGTGATAAAGATGTTAATTAAATACATCCAATTCAAGACCACTTCAAATGTCCGAGATTATCTTCATCTTTTGTTTGAGCTCTTTTCAATGCATAATGATCTAACAAATGTACACATTCTGGGACTATCTTGTGCTAAATCAATCCAGTTTATCCCATACCCTTCTGGCTTATGTTTGATTCCCTTCTGAAATGCATGAAGGCATATCTGAAGTCATCATTATATGACCACTAGCTATGCACAATGCGATAGTATACCGATTTGGAAGTGAACCTCTGTCTGTGAGGCTAATTACACCCTCATTGACTCTTAAAAGCATCCACACACTTCCAGGGATTCCCCCTGTGGTGAAACTTGTTGAGAGCCCGGCACTGCACACTAAGTTTGGAAAAGTCACTTGAGCACTGGACGTAATTCTTTGACTAGGTTGACTGCATTCGAGAGGATCTCACTGTGGACCCAGTAGTAGGCAGGGGAAGCTGAGAAATGGCTCTGTGCAGGACGTGACAACTCCTTGGGAGAGCCCAGAACCAGAGCACAGTATTTTAGCTCTGCATAGTTGGAGAGCCCCCTTGCATAGTATGCCACTCACTTCTTAGTCCTAGCTTGGGACCCCTGTGTGACGATCCTTTGAATGCAGGCTAGGCTGGAGAAACTGGAGCTCATGACTTCAACTCAGCACGTTTCAGAGTGGCAGAAAAGCCACAGGAAAAGCCTAGATCTACAGTGTAGATAATACCAAAGAGTCTTCAACTTGGTATTGGCTGCAAAAGAACAAAAAGCTCAGCAGTCATAGTTGAACAACAACAACAAATTCCCCTCTGAATGGTTCTTCCTTATATCCTGCTTTTTCTTATTTTTCCCCTTTGAGGGCTTTATTTCTGGATGATATGTGGGAATCTTTCTTTCTTTCTTGTTGTTGTAAAAGCATTGTTAATTCTTAAAAGACAAGAAGCCAATTTTCAGGGTTGATTTTCCAAGATGTTGTGTTAGATGGCCAGTTTCCGTGTCGGTATATTTGAACAAAGTTTTTGTCTGTTTTGTCCCTGCTTTATATTTTTATTATTCCTCATTCAACTTTCTCTACAACTATGTGTGACTTTACCATAACTTTAATAAAAAAAAAAAAAACTTGATAAGAACCTACTCTTAAACGTTAAAACTACTGTATATACTCAAGAGTTATATTCCTATTTTGGACCTTAAAAAAAGAAAAAGATTCCTGAAACAGGTTCACTGCTGCCCATGTCATTCTGGTATCATTAAGAAATGTTTTTAACAAACTATCCTAAGTACTATACGTTTGAATTCCTACAAAGTCACAAATTTCAACTGGATTACGCTTTGTTGACCGGTCTCCTTCGTTTGATCAATCATCAATACCATTACCTCTTTCATGAGATTTACTTTCGTCAGTGTCACTGTCAAGATTCTAAATTGAGTCCTTATTCAATATCCACATCTGGTTTGGCTGCAGCATTAGTGTCCTGATCAAATAACAAGTCACTTCTCAGATCCCATAGCAAATATTTGACCGCCCGGAAAGCCATGGCTTTAACAAAATTAAGAAATATCACATCATCGACCGATTCTTAAAAAAAAAAAAAAAAAAATTCAGAAGACGGAAGCTTTAGCTGTACCGGAAATCTATTTATAACTCGGGTCTCACTAAATACTGAGATCTCGTTGTTACCAAAGCATAGGCATGAATTTGTTGAAGGGTAATGAATGAACCCCTATAGCAAGACTGAGCCAACATTTCATTCAAGATATGTTGCCCAGTACCAACGGGCTGATCACCCGTTTGCCAGTCACTTCGATTACGGAAACAACAGCAAATGGATTGATTTGCCGTTGCCCTAAAGACGCCAATAGGCGTGATGGGAAACAATGGCAAAGAAAACCTATCTGTTGTTGCCCTAAGACGCCACTAGGCGTAATGGCCACTGACTGCTTTGACGGTCGGTGGCTAAGGACGGAAGAAGAAGAAGAAGATGTTGCCCAGTACTTGTATTCATACTCTTACCAATTTGAAAAAAAAAAAAAAATCATTATTGTATCTCTAGCAAAATAACTGCCACGATATAAAATTCAACATCCTTACAATTTTTGTCTCTGGCAATAACCTGTCCCACATTTTGAGGATCTATCATTATTGACCCTGCCACAGTTTTTCAGGCAGGCTGCTCTGACTATTTGGTTTATTCTTGCAAATTTATTGTAGACCTATGTTCCAAAGTGTAAATATGATTATTTAAGAGTTCAAAATATTGGAGAAAAAAAAAAAGGTTTTCGCAAAGTACCCAACCTCAGCCCTTTAAAATATTCTTGCTTTGCTTTAGAAAATCAGGCAGAAATAATTCACGTGCTTACCATGGGGGCATCTCTTCCCATCCATACGGTATGTTGAAGAATTCTGTAAACACGTATGTGCCAGCAATCAGTGGTAACTGTTGATGAAAATATCAGACAAGGATCAACATATAATAATCACATAAGGATCAACATGTAAAAGTCACATGTGGTTTTGGTTTTATAGATTTCAGTGCTCCAATCTCCTCCCTTAGAGCACACAAGGAGGATCTCAGCACAGTGCATGAACTCCATAGCACCAGCGAGAATTCCAATGTGAGTATATAGGAATCTCACATTCTATAAATATTTTTGTAGTGGGGTTTCTAATTTTTAAATTTTGCCAGGGCAGCGACCTTATGGCCTACTCTTTATGATTTCCAACTGCCATGGGATTTTTAACGTGTGTAACTTACACACTGGACATCCTATTTTTGTCGCCCTTATCCAAGAAGGCTAGGCATCCGATCTTACTACTCATGAGACCAGGGGGGCATATGACATCATTAGGACCATGGGCTCTGAAAAAATGTGCATAAATTATATTCCCTCTACTTGGGAATCGAACCCGGTTCCTTTAGAATTCGAGGCAGATGCCACACCTTTAGTCACTCCAACCCCCAATATTCACATAAGGATCAACATATCACAGTTGCATAAGAATCCTGTGTGTTTCATCATATTAGAACAGTCCAATATGCTGGAAGCACATCACAGCCCTTTGGCATAAGCAGTGGCGTTAAACAAGGCTGCGTTCCGGCTCCAACCCTCTTCATGATCTTCTTTGCCTTACTCTTGAAACATGTATTCAGAGATGCAACTGAAGGAATATGCCTTCACACTAGGTCATATGGCTGTCTGTTCAATCTCGCAAGGTTGAAGGCAAAAACAAATATTAGAAGGGTCACAATAAGAGATTTGTTATTCGCTGATACCTTCAAAGCATGTATACACTGTTTAGACAGCGCAGACTACACTGGCTTGGCCAGATCCGCCGCATGGAAAATGGTCACATCCCGAAAGATATCTTCTACTGACAACTGGCAAAAGAACAGTTGGGCGACCGCAGCTGAGATTCAAAGATGTGTGTCAGAGAGACATGAGGGCACTGGTCATAATCCAGAAACTTGGGAGGATGAAGCCGCCGATTGCACCAAGTGGCGATGCTATCTATGGCACCACCTCAGATTGGGTGAAAAGAAGCTCACACAACAAGCAGAAGAGAGGATAAAACGCCAAAATGAACACCAAGAAAATAAGCAGCTGAGAGCTGTCACCTCAGGGGCACATTCCCATAGTCAGTTATGACTGAAGGGGCTGTTATTATTATTATATTGTTTCATCTGGAAGTGGTGGGATACCTTAACAATCCTATGAGCTATACTGACAGGATTCTTCTTATGTCACTGGCAGTTTCAACCTAGTTGAAGATTTCTTAGGGGAGACATCAGACAAAGAAAGCAATCTGATCTTCCAGCTTTAGGAGATTTGATTATGTCTGTCATTCCTAGCCCAGAAAAATAAAATTTGCTGCAAAAACTGCAACTAAAGCACAAAGAACTGATGCCTCAGCAACAAATGAAACCTTATTTTCCACAGGGAACAAATAAGGACAGATAGTGATGAAGAATAAACCTATAATGATCCTTTGAGAATAAAGACATAATCATCATCATCATTTTCCTTGGCTACCCATGTAGCTGACCTCTTACAGGAGGCCTGCACCATAGCATTCATGTGCTCTTGCAGCAGTGGGTCCGGTAGCTCTTTGTTTTACAAAATGATATCGCCAGCCCCTTGTATAAACTCATATTATTAGTCTCTCACAAAATGCTTGAGGGTGCAGAAATCCAATTCTTATATTAGATAAAGGATCCCGTCACACGCCCATTCAGGCATATTGGGAATACGGTGTTAGGCCCATATTTTCTTGACCATCAGCACACTAGGGCCGCCTTAACCTTCCCAGAGTTGTTCTGGTACCCAATTCATGAGGCAGGGTCGACCCCAGAGCCGTTGGCGAGCATAATATTTATAAGCATGCAACAATCAACACATAACAAGTCATAAATATCAACACATAATAAGAAATATACACAAGCAAAACAAATATAAGAGGTGCAGAAATGTTTTCTGAATCTCAGAGCCAAATTAAAATACTGAAGAGCCAATCCAGAATATTGAAAAGACAGATTAATAACCACCATTATCATCATCAGTACTCAACTGCCCAATGAGCATATGCCTTCACCAAACTCATGCCAAGCCTTTCTGTCCTATGCATACCGTTCAAAATCTTTCCATTTCTGCTTTGTACCTTTAATTTCTGTTTAGAATTGCCTTTTCCGTGTGTTTTTGTGTTCCCTCTATTTCCCATATCCTGGTGATTTCAAAACAAGGACTGCTTTGTAATTCTATCAGCAGATTTCCTCAATGCGTACACTACTCAACAACAAACATCTTTTCATTACACCATGCTCCATTGCTGCCATCAATGGTACCTATACCTTGTAGCGGTATGGCAGCTTGCGTACCCTGACAATCCCCAGAGCTATGCCAGTGGGAGTTTTACTCCTGGTAGGTTCAACCAAGCTGGACTGGTCTGTGTGGGTAGGGGTCAGACAAAAGCTGGTACCCTGGTCCTCCAGGTTGGGGGTTTTAGCATAGGGCTGACACCCCGTCTATGTAAAAAAACAATGAAGTTACGGAAGCAACATCAAATGAACAAACTTTGCTGCGGGATGGACATTCGGAGTCTGTGGCTCGTATGACTGTCAGTGGTGAAAGCTTTTAAAATTCACCGAATCTTTTGGCCGAATACCATCACCAACCAAGATCTGCTTACTCGTAGCAAGCAAGAGGACATGCATACCATCATAGCTGGCAGATGCTGGAGCTGGGTTGGTCATGTCCTCAGAAGAGACCCCGATGCCATCACAAGAACAGCTATGCTTTGGACCCCTGAAGGAAAGCGAAAGAGAGGCCGACCAAAAACAACTTGGCGGAGGACTGTGGAGGCTGAGATGCAAAGAATGAACCAGAGTTGGGGCACTGTACGAAGGATGGCCACCGACCGTGCAAAGTGGAATCAATTTGTTGTTGCCCTACAAGACGCCACTAGGCGTGATGGCCACTGACTGCTTTGACGGTCGGTGGTTAAGGATCGAAGAAGAAGAAGAATGCTCCATTGGTACTTAGTTCTTTCCATCTGTTCCACGCTGGTGATTTTACCATACTATTTAATACTTCTAGTCTGCGCAAGTACCCACTTATGAAAGTCTCTAAGTTCTTGCTTGTTGTTCATGTTATAGATTAATAACAAAACAATAACGTTAAACCTTAGAATCCTCAGTATGACTTTTAAAATTTGAGCTGGAAAGTTTTCTTGGAGCAAAGCGGACTGACTAATGAAATCTCAGCATCTCTGATCAAAATATGGTAGTCACACAGGAAGTATAGCCATTTTTCTAAATCACACTTTAAAGCAGGGTTTCTTAACATGTGGTCAACGGATCCCTTGGGAGTCCATGAAGGGGTTATGTGCATAACCTAAAATTTAAAATGTAAATTTTTTAAATTTTGCTTTTATGTGTATTTTTTCCATATCCTTCCTTGGACAATAAAAGGGGTCCACAACCTTCATCAGACAATAAAAGGGGTCCACAGCCTTCATCAGACAATCAAAGGGGTCCACAGCCTTCATCAGACAATCAAAGGGGTCCACAGCCTTCATCAGACAATAAAAGGTGTCCATATCCTTCCTTGGACAATGAAAGGGGTCCACAGCCTTCATCAGACAATCAAAGGGGTCCACAGCCTTCATCAGACAATCAAAGGGGTCCACAACCTTCATCAGACAATAAAAGGGGTCCACAGCCTTCATCAGACAATAAAAGGTGTCCATATCCTTCCTTGGACAATGAAAGGGGTCCACAGCCTTCATCAGACAATGAAAGGGGTCCATAGCCTTCATCAGACAATCAAAGGGGTCCACAGCCTTCATCAGACAATCAAAGGGGTCCACAGCCTTCATCAGACAATCAAAGAGGTCCACAGCCTTCATCAGACAATAAAAAGGGTCCACAGCCTTCATCAGACAATCAAAGGGGTCCACAGCCTTCATCAGACAATCAAAGGGGTCCACAACCTTCATCAGACAATAAAAAGGGTCCACAGCCTTCATTAGACAATCAAAGGGGTCCACAGCCTTCATCAGACAATCAAAGGGGCCCATGGCACAAAAGACACCCTGCTTTAGAGTGAAAGTGAAAGAAAAATCATGAACATACCTGTATGCAAAAATGATTGAACATAAGAAGCTTGAAGCATTTCCACTGTCCATCTAACGTCTCTGGTCGATTCTAAAAACATGTAAAATACAACTGATCAATGAGTGTCAGCAAAACACGAATGTTAACCAGATGAATTAAACAAAATAGCAATGAAATCTCTCCACATGTAAGCCTACCTTGCCGTGGTTGGAGAGCTTGAGCGCCTCAATGATCCCGGGAGCTATGCCGGCGGGAGTTTTACTCCTGGCAGGGTCACCCAAGCCGGACAGGTCCTGGGTGAGGGGCCAGACTAAATGGGCTGAGGAGTGGGTGGAACCCTATAGGTGTAGATGCAGAACCCACCGGCGAGTGGTACATGCTCTGGTCTGCACCAATCCACCCCCACTTCATGGGTTAAATGCTTTCTTGCCTCATTCTTCACTGTTTGTCGTCTATCACGCCCACGGCGACCGTTGCCTCAATTGGCTGTGTGTGGTGTACCCGGAAACGGGGCCTCCCAGTACTGAGGCAAAGTTAAGTCCCCGATGTCACTTATCGGTGCAGAATTGAGAGAGATGGCTGAGCATCACAATCTCTCCTGTGTTGCAGCATGATGAGAACCCAGCATTGCACACTGAGCTTGGGGGGATCACTTGGGCACCAGACTTAATACTGGCTCTTGACTGGATGGCCGCATGCAGGAGATTTCTACAATGGAGGGTTGGCAGGTGGTGGGTATCGGGAAGTGGCTCTGTGCAGGACGTGAGGATTCCTTGGGAGAGCCCAGAACCAGAGCACAGCATTGTGCAAGCTCTGCATAGTTGGAGAGCCCCCTGGATGACGGGGAATGCACAGTGTGCTACCCCACCTATCCCCAACTGCTAACTTAGAACCAGAAGTGGGGTCCTCTGTATGCGTGCCAGGCCAGGATAAAATGCCTGGGAAAGAGACTGGAGCTCAGAACTCCCTAACTCAAAGTTGCAGGATGGCAGAAAAGCCACGGGAAAGACAGGGCTATTTTGAAGATAACGCAACCATATTTTCACCATACGAGCTCGGACGCCGCCTCGGTAAACAAGGTCCGCGCAGAGCAGTGACACCCCCAGGCTGCTTGCGAATAGTCTACTACTGGGAACATAAACAGATTAGGGATGAGCCCACTCTCCCGTTGAACAGGTGCTAAAGTCGTAGATACTGGGCCAGAAGGCGCACCGGAAACCACAGTATCATGCAACTCGCTTTTTTTTTTTTCTATGGAGAGTACACCGTCAAATAAATCTCGTTCTGGTGCTCGCCCTGTGGAGCTCCACCAGGCAGGTGCAGTGCCGGGCTCTGAGCCTCGACAGAGCCCACCCTCAGCTACTGGAGGACCCTCTAGACCGTCTTGTGGAGTCAACAGACGGCAGAGGAGAACTACTGACCAAAACAAAACAGAAAAAGAGAAACCCAGAGTGCCACTTGTCATGATGCACTGGAATGCAGAGGGAGTGAACAGCAAGCAGGCTGGATACAGCAAAAAGACAGAGCTGGAAAACATCTTGTATGAGAAGCAAGTCAGTGTTTGCTGTATCCAAGAGACTCACTTGAAAGCAGATCAAACCTTTAAAATAAGGGGATATCAATGCTTCAGATCCGACAGAAAAGATAGACGAAAAGGAGGAGTACTTACTCTTGTAAGGAATAACATTCCTGCACACGAAAGGAAAACCTTCATGGATGGAGCAGAATATCAGCTGCTGCAGATAAAGGTAGACAAGACGGAAATAGAACTCCTGAACTATTACTGTCCGAACAACAAACCCCTGAGTCTCAGCTCTATACAGGTACCAGCCACCAACTTTATAGCAGTTGGAGACTTTAATAGCCACTCCCAGAGCTGGGGCTATAACCATCTGTATCACAGAGGTGAAGAGGTTGAAACTTGGCAAGATGATCACTCCCTAATCCTAGTCAATAATGCCACAGATACTCCTACCTTCTACTCCAGAGGATGGCACACAACCTCAACACCAGATCTTGCCTTCTCCACACCAGATATAGCTGGATCTATTAGTAGAGAAGTAGGAGACCAACTAGGGGGAAGCGACCATCGCCCAATCTTTCTTACTGTCCAGAGTGCAACTCTCAGTACAGGCCCAGCCATTACAAGATGGAACTACAAAAAAGCCAACTGGGGTTTATTCAGGCATCAGGTGAACACGCTGCTGTCTACCCTCAAGGTACAGAACAGAGACATTAATGAAGTGGTAAAAGACTTCAACAGATGCATACTACAAGCTGCAAAAGAAACCATTCCCAAAGGATGCCGGCGTAACTACATACCATACTGGTCCAGCACACTCCAAGAACGTCAGGAAGCTATGGACAAGGCTAGAAAGGACGCAGAGTCTCAGCCTTCACTTGAAACTCACAACAAATGGAAAAAGGCTGTAGCAGAGTTTCAGAGAACAAAGCTAGAAGAAAAGCGGAAAAGCTGGAGAACTAAAACGGCATCGCTGAACCTTGAGAAAGACGGCAGGAAACTTTGGAGATTAGTCAAGTCTCTAAATGAAGAGCATTCCTCACCAAGGCAGACTATCACATTGGATGAAGGTGGCAAACTTTTCAGAGGAAAACAAGCTGCAGACTTGTTTGCTAGAAGATACAGTTCAGAAAGCAACTTACCCATTAACATAGACCATCAGAGAGAGATAAGAAAAGAAATACTGGCAACCATGGGACAGACAGATACTCCTGCCCCAATGAGGGAACCCATCACACTAGGAGAACTACAGAAGGCTATTTCCAAGCTTAAGTTTCAAAAGTCACCCGGCCCAGACAAAATCAGCAACGAAATGCTAGTAAATCTGAGCTCAGCAGGAAAGACAAAACTGCTTGAGATATTCAACCACAGCTGGTTGAAAGGAACGGTACCCCAAGTATGGAGAGAAGCCATCACAATACCCATACTAAAGAAAGGGAAATGTAAGACCGAGGCTGCAAGTTACCGGCCAATCAGTCTCACAAGCTGTGTTGGGAAGACTATGGAGCGAATAGTCAACCACAGATTGAAATGGTATTTAGAGTCTGAGCAGATCCTGGTGCCGGAACAAGCTGGATTTAGAGAATGCTACAGTATAGAAGACCAAGTTACTTACTTGTCTCAAGCAATAGAAGATGCCTTCCAGGAGAAGAAAAAGGTCCTAACGATCTGGGTCGACTTCAAGCAGGCCTTTGACAAGGTGTGGAAAGATGGCCTCATTGCAAAACTTAGGAGAAGTGGAATCCAAGGCAACATGATGAAATGGATCCAGTCATACTTGCATAACAGGAGAACTAGAGTCACTCTTGACGGTCTGCAGAGCAGAAAAGTGTTGCTCCATCAGGGGGTACCTCAAGGAGGAGTAATTTCCCCAACACTCTTCCTTGTTTACATCAATGACCTGGTGAAAGATCTCCCTGCAGGAGTTAAAGCTGCCTTATATGCAGATGACCTAGTACTCTGGTGCGCTGATGAAAATGTCACCACAGCAAATTATAGAATGCAGCGGGCAGCAGACATGCTAGTGTCATGGGCAGAGAAATGGCTTATCACAATAAACACAGACAAAACCTCCACAACACTGTTCTCCCTCGCCCCCAAGGACAAATCAGCTAACATACACCTAGGGACAACCGTGATCAAGGAAGAAAGCTACCCCACCTATCTTGGGGTGACATTTGACCAAAGGCTTACATGGAATAAGCATATTGAAAATGCAGAAGGAAAGGCCCGAAGACGACTAGGCATACTCAGAAAATTAGCAGGTACCAACTGGGGAGCAAATGAACGAAATCTAAAGAAGATTTATAATGGAGTAATAAGACCACACTTAGAGTTTAGCTCAGCAGCATGGTCATCAGCTGCTAACTCACATCTGCAGTCTTTGGACAAGGTGCAAAATCAAGCTCTCAGGCTCATTACAGGAGCCATGAAAACTACACCAATAACAGAGATGCAGAAGGTTGCTGGATTACAGACATTGTCCCATAGAAGAGACACAAAAACCATGATCCAGATGGAAAAGTACAACAGTATGCCAATGCACCCAATGAAGGCAAGACTAGATGATCTGGCATTGGGACGTCTAAAGCGTAGCAGCTTTGTGCATCGGGGGAAAAGACTTATAAGACAGCATCAAGAAGACCTATCCATGAAGACAACACCACTGAAGCCCACCCTATACCCTGTACCATGGGAGCAGGCCAGCAGTGCCCTCCAAATTAATACAACAGTCAGTGGTCTCACAAGTGGATGTGAGTATAATGATCTGCAAAAACGAACTGCTACATTGAGTATGATCCAAGAAAGCTATCCCGATCAATCATGGATACATGCCTATACAGATGGATCAGCAACTAATGCTGTTAGGAATGGAGGTGCCGGTATCTTTATCTCATATCCTGACAACCACTATGAGACTAGGCACATTCCCACTGGTAAATTCTGTTCCAACTATACAGCTGAGGTTCAAGCTCTAGAGCAAGCTGCAAATATGATTTATAACACCAACTCTGACTGCCACCAGGTAGTCATCCTCACAGATGCACTGTCTGTCCTGCAAGCTCTCAAGGGTGGTAAACTCCCGCATCTGAGAAATGAACTAAACAAGGTAGCTGCCAAAAAAAAGAGAACCATACTTCAGTGGGTACCATCTCATTGTGGTGTACCCGGAAATGAAAAGGCAGATAAACTTGCAAAAAAGGGAGGAGAATGTGAACAAGAAGATAATGAAGTCACATACTTTGAGAAAAAGAGAGCTATCCAGACTATCAGAAGAGAACAGAACCAACCCAAAGACGACTATCACACTCTCGACCGGCAGGGACAGACAACTATTTTTCGACTCAGGACAGGGCATAACAAACTGAATAAACACATGCACAAGCTACGATTGTCTGCTTCACCACTGTGCACATGTGGATTAAACGAACAAACTGCTGAGCATGTTCTACAGGACTGTCCTCTGTATGACCAGTTAAGAAAGATATACTGGCCCAATGACTCAACACTAAACTCAAAGCTATATGGAGTTAAAGAGGAACTTCAAACAACAGTCGAATTCATCATGAGAACTCGTCTGACGGTGTAATCATCAAAGATGCGATCGCAAGAAGAAGAAGAAGAAGCAATGAAATTAAACTGTGGAAGAATGAAAAAAGGTAAATTTAAGTCTTAAACAAATGAATTAAAATATCGGTAAGCTTGTCAAGTGAAAAAAATAAATTAAAAAAAAGGGAAGGTGCGATATGTTTTCTACATGACATGATGGTAAAGGTAGTCCCATCGCAAAACTGCTGTAGGGGAGTTAAGTGCTTGAGATTTCACCATACTAGGTCCCTTTGCTTTCCCTAATTCAAGAGCGTCAAGTACCCATTTACAGCTGGGTAGACTGGAGTGTGGCACCACCAGGTTTCAATCCCCAACTCAGTAACAATGCGGTGAGGAAAGTGCTCTAACTACTTAGCTAATCAGACAAACAAAAGGACAATGTGATTATTCCATTCGTTCATCACATCAGAAAATGAGGAGGACAAAGTAAGAGGATAAACGGTGGAGGTAAACAAAAAATGCATCTTACTGGGACAAAGAGAATTGTCTATCTTACGTTCACAGAGACATAAACAGGAAAACAGAAGAGAAAGAAAGCTTTTGAGTGGCCATTTTGTTTTAATCCTTTTGCCATATCCTTTAATCTGAAATCCTTGCGGACAGCTTTGTTTCGGAAACCAGATTTTTTTTCTGCTTTCAGATGTCGTCCATATCGAGTTAAATAAGTAGCCCAAATCGCGCAAAATGTGATAGAAACATGGCTCAGAGTCACCCAAAATAGTCAGAAATAGCCCAAATTGTGATAGAAACACAGCCCTAATGAAACGGATTTTCAGAATATTTCAGTTTTTAGATGTAAGGATACAGACCTGTACAGGTTTCCACCAGCTTCTTCCATTTACAGGTGGTGTCACTTTCATTAATTTGTGTATGTATTTAACTTACCGGCAGTTCACGTTTTCTTTCTCTTCAGTTTTTGTTCATTTGTCCTTGACAAAGACCTTGCGGTCATAACACTGGCATTTTTTTGGGTCCCATTAAGACTCACTACCTGTTTTCCTTCACTCCGTTGTTCATTCACTCAGCTATAATTCATCATTGTCTTCTTTGCTCCCTATGGTAAATGGAGCCACCACTGCAGTTGGTCCCTTTGTAGAGAGCCTGCACAACCCATTGACATGTTCTTGCAGCAGTGGTATCTGTATCAATTTGTTTTACACAGTGAGGTAGCCAGACCACCATACAAAACATCATTTTAGTCCCCTTGTACGACATGCTTGAGGAAGCAGTAGTCATTTTCATTCTTCGTCTCATAAGAGACACTGATTCAAGCGTGAAGTAGCGTTGTTTGTTCATCTTCTTCTTCGTTCGTCCTGAAAAGGACGTTTTGTTACATTGTGTCGCCGTTTACAGCAAAGCGGCGATATTTGCGGCTTTCGGCCCGACACATCCGGTTTCAGCATGGCATTTTTGGGACCGGGTTAACCTTCCCTTTTCAATCCCTACTCTCTCAGCCAGTCTGCAGTGATGCAGCCTGTTTCCAAGACCATCACTTGGAGGTGGAGTAGGGTCTTGGTCAGCTCTGGTTTGCTGATGCAAGCAGTCAAGCTGTGGGTCGCTGACTGCATTTATCACTTGCTGCGTCTTCAGTCCCTATTGTTTGTTCATGAGCCACTACATCTCATACAAGGGAGCTTCAAACGAAAACCTTAAATTTGCTATAGAAATTCGAAACACCGTGCCATTGTCATGTAAGTTGGCAGTATTGTTGCTAAGGACGTCAAGAGTGTCCTGCAGGTGGCATCACGGTGCAGACGAACCACATGACGTCTCAGTAGGAGTTTAAAGATGGCCGCCCCACTAGTGACATGCACAAAAGAGGAGCAGCGTTCAGTTATCTGTTTTTTGAGCAGCGAAGGGGTAAAACCTATAGAAATTCATAGGACAATGAAGGTCCAGTACGGTGATGCATGCCTGTCACTCCAGCAAGTGTAAGAGTGGAGTAGGAAATTCCTAAATGCGTGAGTTCTGTGACAGACTGTTCTCGACCGGGTCAGACACACCGAGTAGTGACCAGAGCCAATTGCAGCAGTTGATCGCACCGTGATGGAAAATCGCCGAGTGACTGTGAATGAACTAGCCGCACTTCTGGACATCATCCATGATGTGCTCCAGTTTCACAAAGTCTTTGCACGGTGGGTGCCATGGCAGCTTACTCCAGAATTGAAACGATGAGTTGATGCCTGTCAAGAACTTTTGCGGCACTTTGAAGCAAAAGGTGATGGTTTCCTAGCGAGAATTGTTACTGGAGATGAAACCTGAGTTCACTACCACCTTCGCGAACCCGAGAGAGCGAGCAAGGAATGGCGCCATACATCCTCACCAAAACCGAAGAAGTTCCGCACGCAGCCATCTGCAGTGCAGGTTATGCTGACTCTCTTTTGGGAAGAACGAGGCTTTATTTTAGAGCACTACATGTCCAGGGGGAACACTGTCACCAGTGCCATGTGCAGATATTCTCAGGAATCATCTTTGACCCACAATCAAATCCAAACAACGTGGACTTCTGAGTACAGGTGTCTTGTTGCAACATGACAATGCTCGGCCCCATACTGCCCGTGCAACGGTTGCAACCATCGAGGACCTACACTTTGAGTGTCTTCCACATCCGCCGTACTCACCAGACCTAGCCCCAAGTGATTGCCACGTCTTTGGACCACTCAAAGAAACGATGGGAGGAAAGACTTTCAGATCTGATGAAGAGGTGCAGCAGGTGGTGCATGAGTGGCTACACACGCGACCAAAAGAATTCTTTTCTAGAGGAATCCATGCACTTTGTAGGCTTTGGGGGACATGTATAGAACGCAATGGTGACTACATCAAAAAATGATACAGTTGTGTGTCACTTTTTCTTAATAAATCTAGAGAAAAAAAAAGATTTAAGGTTTTCATTTGAAGCCCCCTCGTATATAAGACAAATCTGATCATCAGAAGCAGTCTCCCCATGAGACATGTTTTGCACTTTTATCTCTTTCAAACTCTAAGGTGGGGGCAGGCCCACGTTTTCAACTGCCTGCTTTGGAAACTGAACCCCACTCCACCTTGGTTGCACCTTCTTAATTCACTCCTGGTTTTAACCATTCTGACCAACACTTTTGATGCATATAAATTACTGTACTGAATCACAGCAGAGTGCTAGTACTTGGTTGTTACAGGCTTTGCTCATTCAAACAGAACGTGACTCAATCAAAGAAAAATCAGTTCCCTTTCTAACACACCCCCTTCCCTCAAGCTCACACATTATCTTCCTCATATTTCAGAATTCAGAGTAACTATCACATAACATGAATGGGCACGCTAAACAAAAAATTACTTACCGATTGTATCTTGAAGCGTTTCATGAATGGTAAAAACTGAAAGATTATTCCTGGCATGCAGGCAGCGAAATAAACAAGCTGAAAGAGTGAAATAAAAATAAACTCTACACGTGTTATACCAACATCTCATGTACATATTAAAATTCATAATCACAATCTGTAATATAAATCTACCTGACCAGCTGCAAGTTACCTATGACTGTTGAGTAAGTATAAATGGGAAAGAACAGGAGCTGGTGGAGGAGTTAAGGAAGGCAAAATTGGAAATCCTGGCTATGAAATGAAGAAAAAGTGACAAGGAGTTATGGCGACACACTGACCTATAGTGGAGTCCCCACGCCGAAAGAGCTAAAGGAGGATTGAGTTGTAGCTAGAAACTAAAAGGATAGCATCAATCTTGTCACTGTGCATGGGTCAAATAAAGATGAGCGAGCAGAAGTCAAAGAAGAATTCTTTGAGCTGCTTCAAAAGACAGTAGATGACTGCCTGGATAAAATTATCCTCCTTGGAGATTTCAATGCCAGAGTTGGAAATGACTTTGCTAGATGGGGTGGATTTATCGAAAGGTATGGAGAAGATGCCAACGGGCTGATCACCTGTTTGCTAGTCAATTTGATTACGGAAACAACGGCAAATGGATTAATTTGTTGTTGCCCTAAAGACGCCACTAGGCGTGATGGGATACAACGGCAAAGAAATCAATTTGTTGTTGCCCTAAGACGCCACTAGGCGTATTGGCCACTGACTGCTTTGTCGGTTGGTGGCTAAGGATGGAAGAAGAAGAAGATGGAGAAGATCCACTGAATGACAATGGAAAGCGACTCCTTAGATTCTGCCCTGAGCAAAACCTTGTCATTAAAAACACCAAGTTCCCCCAAAAGGGCATAGGCCTACATACACACACCAAATATGAGCCAACAAAGAATGAGAAATCAGTCATCGACTATGCCATTGTTAAGAATAGCTCATTCAAGTATGTGAGGGATGCTAGAGTCTGGAGAGGGCCAGAGAGTGAAAGTGATCACTACCTGCTGACAAAGGAACAACTGAAAGAGTTGCTCGGCCTAGGCATTGCCCACCATTACGCAAGTAACTAAGTAAACAAAAAGAGAGATGAGCATTAAGACCCACAAGTTAGGAGAGCCAGAGGTTAAGGCCAGGTATCAAGGGCTAATTAAAACTAAAAGAAGGAGAAACCATAGTCAACCTGGTCATAGTGTATGGGCCAAATGAGGATGAGAGAGCAGAGGTCAAGGAGGAATTCTTCGAGCTGCTTCAAAGGACAGTGGATGACTGCCTAGATGAAATTATCATGCTCAGAGATTTCAATGCGAGAGTTGGAAACCATGCTAGATGGGGTGGAGTTATCGGAAGATATGGAGAAGATACTCTCAATGACAAAGGAAAGCGACTCCTTAGATTCTGCAGTGAGCAGAATCTGATCATTACAAACACAAAGTTCCCCCAGAAGAGGATACATGCATACTCTAGATGTGAACCAACAAAGAATGAGAAGTCAGTGACCGACTATGCCATTGTTAGGAGGAGCTCATTCAAATATGTCCGGGATGCTAGAGTCTGGAGGGGGCCAGAGATTGGAAGTGATCACTACCTGCTTACAATCAAAAGAACAACTGAAAGAGTTGCTCAGCCTAGGAACTGCCCAACATCACGCAAGAAACTAAGTAAACGAACGGGAGAAATGAGCATTAAGACCTACAGGCTGAGAGAGCCAGAAATTAAGACCAGATATCAGGGGCTTATTGCTGCAGCGGTGAGAAACACAGAAGAACAACCTGATGGCTTGGAAACCCTCTGGCTTAAATTCAATGATATCATAAAGACAGCTGCTGCAGAAGCATGTGGTGAAGTCCGACTTGGGAACAAGAGAAAGAGGACACCTTGGTGGACAGAGAAAATAAGAGATAAGAAAATGGCATGGAAACAATATTTAGGAGCTAAAAACACAACAGGACAAATGGAGAAATATAGAGAATATGTGACACTCAGAACAGAAGCAAAGAACAAGGTGCTAGCAGCAAAACAGAAATCCTGGGAAGAATTTGGAGAAAAGCTAGAAAAAGATGCGCAAAAAAACCAGAAATTGTTCTATAAGACCCTAAAGAATATGAGGAAGGAAAAACAATGCCCTTTCAAATTTATAACGGATGAGCAAGGCAAATTGCTTACTGCCCCAAAGGAAGTAATGGAAAGATGGAAAGAATATTTCTCAGAACTCCTGGAGGGTGAGCAAGGTCAAGCATCAGAAATGATAACCACTACCACAGAAGAGAAAACCAATGATGGTGAAGATGACATAAAGATGGAAGAACTGAAGGCAGCACTGGAGAAAATCAAGATGGGCAAAGCAGCAGGGCATGATAGTATAACACCAGAAATGGTTAAGTACATGGGAGCATCAGGCGACCTATTACTCTTAAGGGTCCTACAGGCGGCGTGGTGCAACAAGACCATACCAAAGGATTGGGAGATTGCCATCATAACACCAATTTTCAAAAAAGGTGACAATTGACAATGTGGAAACCATAGAGGCATATCCCTTCTCAGTGTCCCTAGTAAAATCTACTCTAGAATCCTAGAGCAGAGACTCCGACGCCTAGCTGAGCCACAATTGGATGAGGTCCAGTGCGGATTCCGAGCAAACCGAAGTACTCAAGACCTAATCTTCACACTCAGCTGAGTGAAAAGGCCCTTGAGCATAAGAGTGAGATCCATCTTTGTTTCATAGATCTGGAAAAGGCGTTTGACAGGGTCCCCTGGAGCAAACTTTGGGACTGTTTGGCAAGGAAGAACATTCCAGCACCTCTGATTCATGCTAAACAGAGCTTCTACAAGTCTTGCAGAAATTATGTGAGGACAGCAAACCATAAGTCAGAAGAGTTCAGGACCACCACTGGTGTAAGACAAGGTGATATCCTGTCACCTTATCTTCTCATAGACGATGTCATCAAGGCATGTAAGGAGAGAACAAGAAAGTATTCAGTGGAGTACTGGAAGATGAGACAGGTCTGTATTTCAGAACTGGCATTTGCTGATGATGTTGCCCTGATTGCTAAATCAAAGGCACATCTCCAATCCAACCTGCAAGTCTGGAAGGAAGAGCTGGAGAAGAGAGGTATGGTCATAAGCAGCTCTAAAACAAAATCCATGGTGATATCACGAGAAGAAAGAAGACATCAGATTAAGCTGGGAGAACAGGTCCTGGAGCAGGTCGGCCACTTTAAATACCTCGGAGCTATTATAGACAGAAAGGGAGGCATCAAAGAAGAGTTGGCCACTCGAAAAGCAGCAGCTGGGAGACTTTTTCAGGCCATAAATCGAGGATTCCTCAGCAAGAGAGAGGTTGGTAAGAAAACGAAGATGGCTGTATACTGCTCCACCTATGTCCCAGTCTTGACATATGGATGCGAGTCATGGGCAATGACTACAGCACACAAAAGCCAGATCCAAACCTCAGAAATGAGGTATCTGAGGAAGGTGGTTGAAGTAACAGGAAGAGACATGGTCCGCAACCAGACGATACGTTAAGGCCTAAAATCCCACCCCCTGCAGACCCAAATAGAACAGTCCCAACTAAGATGGTCTGGCCATGTCTGCAGAATGGGAGAAGATTGGCTACCACGACAAGCATGGGAAACAAAGAGCCAGGGATCCAGACCCCCAGGATGACCCAGAGTCCGCTGGGAGGACAACATTAGACAATCTTTGAAGGATCGAGGACTAGAATGGAACCAGGCCAGGAGGAAGACCTGGATAGTCTGGCACTCTCTCTTCCAAACCTCTACACCTCACGGTAGAAGGGGAACGACTAAGTAAGTAGTAAGTAAGTAATCAGGGGCTAATTGCTACAGCGGTGAGAAACATGGAAGAACGACCTGGAAATCATCTGGCTTAAATTCAAGGACATCATAAAGGCAGCTGCAGCAGAAGCATGTGCCGAAGTCCGACTTGGGAAGAAGGGAAAGAGGACACCTTGGTGGACAGAGGAAGTTAAAGAAAAAATAAGAAAAAAGAAAAAGGAATGGAAATAATACTCTGAAGCTAAAAACACAGCAGGAAAAACAGAGAAATATAGAGAATATGTGATACTCAGAACAGAAGCAAAGAACAAGATACTAGAAGCAAAACAGAAGTCCTGGGAAGAATCTGGTAAAAAGCTAGAAAACCAGAAATTGTTCTACAGGACCATAAGGAGCATGAGGAAGGAATAACAGTGCCCTCTTAAATTTATAAAGGACAAGCAAGACAAACTGCTTACTGCCCCAAAGGAAGTAATGAAAAAAAGGTAGAAAGAATATTTTTCAGAGCTCCTCTGTGGTGAACAAGGTCAAGCATCAGAAATGATAAGCACTATTACAGAACAGGAAACCAATGGCGGCAAAGATGGCATCAAGATGGTAGAACTGAAGGCAGCACTGGAGAAAATCAAGATGGGCAAAACAGAAGGACATGATGGTATAACATCAGAAATGGTTAAGTACATGGGAGCAGAAGGTAACCTATTACTCCTGAGGGTCCTATAGGCCAGCCTGGTGCCATAAGACCAGGTAAAAGGATTGGGAGATTTGCCATCGTAGCACCCATTTTCAAAAAGGGTGACAACCGATAATATGTAAATCACAGAGGTATATGTAGTGAAATTGACAGAGATACAACGGTAAAATTCCTCCAAGGATAACATTTAAGGATAAAAACATAATGCGTAGGCTGCTGATGTACATGATCGCCTAGACCGCGGGTCATCACCCTCCATAAATTTGACTTGCTAGACCGGAGGGGAACGGAGGATCAAAAAGGAAAAAAATATGACTGGAAAGGCTAAAGAGACGCAATTGGGGGGGGAAATGGATGAAAGTAAAAAAATTCAAGTCCCCCAAATTGACACGAGGTACGGAATGGACGCTTTTGCGATACTAAGATTTTGATTTGAATTGAGCGGCAGAACGCGGATGGTAGGAAAATTACAAAAATTTAAAAAGTAATTTTTCTTAATATTAATGTTAGGAATATAAAAATTAGCTGGCCGGATGGCCTATTCTGAGCAGTGAACTAATATGTTCTTAAATTTACAAACGGATAGATAATATTGAAGATAATGACAAAAGACAGTGTAGTTCACATCATCGCTAGACTATATTGAATCTAAAAGTGTCACAATTTGCACACAAAAACACGACCTTGGGAACAGGTGTTCAAAGTTACTTATTATGGAGGAGAGGGTTTTTGAGCGGTAGCTGTGTCTAAATATAACTTTTTACGACAAAATTTTAAGGGGAGAGAAAGGTTGCTTCAAAAATCAAGCACATTTTTTTTTTAGAAACACTAGTAGAGACGGACAGACTAACAGATAACCATCCATACTTGACTGAAGCATGACTGAAATGACTTTAGTGTAGAAATTTGAAATTAAAAATAAACCTCGGCAGTGATTGGCCACAGACAATCATATCATTAGCGCTCAGAGCGCATTGGGGTCATTCTTCAATAATTGTTCAGTGTTAGACACAGATTTTAAAGTGTGGTGTTTTCCCATATGAAAGACAGTGAATAAATTTAGGGACGCCATACTATAGCCAGCAGCTCAGCTGAGTTTTGCTAGCAATTCTGTGTTATGTATTCATAATCTGAGCTGTGAGTTTCTATCGACAACAAAGCAGAGTCTATTCGGTGGGTGACTTTACTCGAGTGTATCTGTGCAGTTCTTGTGACAGAGACCACCATTATTGCCCGCCAGCACGGAGAGGTGGGACCGCAAGTTTTCAGCACCAGAGCTACAAAAAGATGAGTGAGCCTCTGGTCTGCTGGACATTCACCAACTATTGGTAGTGACTAATATCCCCATAAAAATTCCCACCTTTTTCTGGACACTGTGTAGTCAATATAGACAGGTGTGATGAGGCCACCCCAACAGCACAAACAGTAACTATCCTCCCAAAGAGATGACTACTCGAACATTTTAATAAAACTAACTAGTCTAGTACTTAAATATGTACACTCTTGAATTTATTATGTAACATTCCATGCATACTTTTCATAAATTTTAAATCCTTCTTTTAAAACAAGTTCTGGTCACATAAAACTTGATCCAGAACCAATAAATGTAATATAATTATATCAAAAACTTTATACACGTGAGTTAGTTCAGTGTATTTTAACACTTGTTAATCTTATTAGTCTTGTTAAATATCTATGGGTATATTTATAACTATCACACCACATTACACATCATTACCCTAGACACTTTACGTAGCCACATTCATTAAGAAAAAAAAATTAAGTGTGAGGTCGTAGTGGTAGCAAGAAAGGCCTTCTGACAATTCTCAACTACATTTTATCTCAGGAGCCTTCACAGCTGGCCTCATACAATGTACATGTAGTAATAACACCATCATACAATACCATCAATACCACTACATAAATTGGGGTCTTGTCCAGGGATAATTAGCCAATATTAATATTAAGATCTCCTGGTGGGAGAAATAAAAGTAGGGAAATAAATTGTAAAATTTCCTTTAAAATTAAAAGTGTCCCTGCAGATAAAAGTTGGTGAATCTTCACAGCCAGTAATAATTAAGTAGTTAACTGGTTAGTTAGATTATAGTCATAAGAATTACTTAGTGTATTTACTGGTTAGAGATTTAGCTTGTATATTATTATATTGTCTGAAAAGTATGGCTGAGCTAGCAAAGTTCCGATCAGCTGCTGTGCTCACGGCGAAGGAGATGGGAATGGATGGTCAAATTTTAATTCAATACGTAACGGCTGAATGTGATAAATATATTGAACGGGAAGAAAGGAGGTTAGCTGAAGAGAAGAGGTTAGAGGCTGATAGAGACATTAAGAGGCTGCAGATTGAGGCAGAAGAAAAACGACAGCAAAGGGAGGCAGAAGATAAAAAGGCCGAAAGGGAGGCAGAAGATAAAAAGGCCGAAAGGGAGGCAGAGGAAAAAAGGTTGACTGCCGAAAGGGAGGCTGAAGATAGAAGGTTGCAGAGGGAGCACGAATTACGACTAAGGGAGCTGGAATTACAAGGCCCGGCCCCTGAAAATGGTGCCAGCCCTTTTGCCTCAGATGCTACGCCCAGTATGGGAGCCTCAAACTCAGCTATGGGGTTTCATTTAGACCATTTTGTTGAGAAAGACGATGACATAGAGGGGTACCTGGGACGTTTTGAGTTATTAGCTACTACATATGGGTTAGAGAGAGAGAGGTGGAGTTTAAAGCTATCACAGGGATTGAGGGGTGCTTCTTATGAAGTATTTGCCAAAATGAACAGGGAAGACCAAGACAATTATGACATGTTAAAGCAGGCTTTGTTATTAAGGTACGAGAAGAATGGTGAATTTTATCGTAAGAGATTTAGAAATGCCAAACTGTTGTCTGGGGAGACATACCACCAATTCTCTGCCAGACTAGAAACCTATTTGGAGAAATGGACGGCTCTGGGGAAGACCCAAGATCTTAAAGAAATGATCATGATTGAGCAATTGAGAGAGTCCATGGCTCCAGACATGAGAAAATTTCTCATGGAACAAGGTGCAGAGAAGTTGGGGGAAATTTTAAATGTTGCTGAGAGGTATCAGGCAGCTCAGGCAGAGGTAAGTGGTGCTAAGAAGAAGCACATAGACAATTTTAAAGCTCCACAGCAATTTAATAAATTTGATAATAGAGAGCAGGGAAATAAGGGTAGGACAAATTTTGAGCGGCCAAGAAATGACTATCGCGACAGAAACTCACAGTTCAATGACCAAAAGTTCAATGAAAGAAAACCGTTGAACCAAGGAAAAAGATGGTGCAAATGGTGCAAGAAGGATAACCATAACACCGAATTTTGTAGAAGGAAACCTTCAAACATTGCTGCAATGAAGTCGGGGACGCAAAGAGTAAAGGTTAATCCTAAGGGACAACAGGAACCTTATCACCCCCCAGTTTGTGAGGATGTTATTTGTAATGGGGTCACCATAAGGTGCCTTTATGATACAGGTTTGGATTATGATTCAGTTGTGAAGTCTAGCCTAGTGGACCCAAGTCAGTATACCACAGAAACAGTGGAAATACAAGGGGCGACTAAGGACATACCACTCATGACACTTCCCATCGCAAGGATAACGGTGAAAACTCGCTATGTGGAAGGAGAAATCAGAGCAGCAGTGATAGATGAACCAATCTACCCTCTGATATTGGGGTGTAGATACGTCTTCTTGGGGAATCCCGAGAAACCTGTGATCATGGCGACAGTGCAGACCAGGTCACAGAAGAAGGAGGAAGAAGGTGAACCTATAAATGCTCATCCAGAGGAGATGAGGAAGGCGCAGGCTGAGGATAGGACACTCCAGCCCTGTTTTAAAAAATTACCCAAATGCCACACACCTCCGAGCAAGGGGGAATATTTCATGAAGAACAAACTCTTATACAGGAAGGCCGGAACTGGAACAAATGGTCACAACCAGCTGGTTCTTCCCATTGCATATAGAGAGAAAGTGATGGAACTCGGACATGCAATCCCCTTCAGTGGTCACATGGGGATCAGCGCCACAGGACAGCGTATAGCTTGTCATTACTTCTGGCCAGGGATAACGGAGGATATAAAAAGATATGTCAAATCCTGCCCAGAATGTCAAAGGGTAGCTCCAAAGCACTGGACTGCTCCTGCAACTCTAGGGGAAATGCCCATAGTGGGAACACCTTTTGAGAGGGTTGCAGTGGATATTGTAGGACCTCTCACTCGGACCAAGAGGAGGAACAGTTACATCCTTACTCTGGTGGACACTTGTTCTATGTGGGGAGAGGCGGTAGCCCTGCCATCAATTGATTCAAAACATGTAGCAGAGGCACTACTTACAATATTTACCCGATTAGGATTCCCGCATCAAATCTTGACGGATAATGGATCTCAGTTCAAGGGGAAACTAACGGAAGAAGTTTTTAAGCTATTTCAAGCCAGACACTTTCATTGTAGTCCGTACCATCCACAAGGGAACGGCCAGGTAGAGAGGTTCAACGGGACTCTCATTTCTATCCTGAGAAAGCTGGCACACGAAAAACCGGATCTGTGGGATCAATTCCTGCCCGCCGCATTGTTTGCGTACCGGGAGGTACCACATAGTTCAACCGGGATGGCTCCCGCAACTCTGCTATTTGGGAGGCCAATAAAAGGGCCATTAGAAGCTCTATTAAGGACCTGGACAGATGAGAAGGCGGAAGAGACTGTTACCTCATCGTATCAATACGTGAACGAACTGACCACTCGTTTGAAAGCTGGATGGAAACTGGCCAATGATAATTTGAAACAAGCCAGGAAGAAACATGCAGCATATTTTAATAGGAAGGCAAAGGACAGGGAACTGGCAGTCGGAGAGAAGGTGCTGCTTCTACTACCGGGAAGCCAGAATAAATTACAAATTGGTTGGCAAGGTCCATATACGGTTCTAGAGAAGGTGTCTAGAACAAACTATAAAATTGACAAAAAGGGGAAGGAAAAAGTTTATCATGTAAACCTGCTAAAGAAGTATCTGGACAGACCACTCCAGGAAAGCACCCCCTTATTGACCTTAGCTATTGCAACCCAGATGCAAAAGGAACCACTCACCTCACATGAATACCCATTACATCCTTGTGAAACCGCAGCACAGGTAAAAGTCAGTAAGCACCTGACTAAAAATCAGAGGGAGAGAGTTCAAAAGGTTCTGGAGGAACATACAGATGTATTAACAGATAAACCAGGCCATACAAATTTGCTACAGTATGACATGAAACTGGTAGACTCAAACCCAATCTGTATGAGAGCCTATTCTATTCCGTTCGCGAAGGAGAAGGCATTAAAGGAAGAAATAGATTATTTATTGAAGGAGGGGATTATTTCGCACAGTGAATCATCTTTTAGTTCTAGTGTCGTTTTGTTGAGAAAACCGTCTGGGGAACACAGACTGTGCATAGATTACAGGAAACTGAATGCTGTCACAGAAGGACAAGTGGATCCATTACCAGACACAAAACAGCTATTTGCCAGACTGAACAAGGCAAAATACTTTTCAAAAGTGGATCTTAGTAAAGGCTATTACCAGATCCCAGTGAAGCCTGAAGTGAGACCTTATTTGGCTTTTAGCACTTCGGATGGACATTATGAATTCAATATGCTACCATTCGGACTGAAAAATGCTCCGAGTGTGTTTTCAAGGATGATGCGAAAATTGTTGGACCCCCTGAATAACCCATGTATCACAAATTTCATGGATGATATTCTCGTCGCCACAGAGACATTTGAAGAACACATTGAAGCTCTGGAGATGTTGTTTGATAGACTTCGGGAGGCGAACTTAACTGCTAGGCCAACAAAATGTTGTATTGGATGCAAAGAGTTGGAATTCTTGGGGCACACTGTATATCAGGGTAATATGACCCCTGATCCTAAGAACTTGGAAAAACTGCAGAGAGCACCTAGGCCGCAAACAAAGAAGGACGTGCGATCATTCGTGTCGTTATGCGGATTTTATCAGAAATACATCAAGAATTTTAACGCTATTTGTGCTCCTCTGACTGATCTGACTCGCAAGGGACTTCCAGATAAAATTATTTGGACTGCACAATGTGAACTAGCGTTCCAAGAGTTAAAAGAAAAACTCACTAGCAAGCCTATTCTCAAACTGCCTGATTTGACACAGGACTTTGTCTTAAGAACCGATGCAAGTAATGTAGGACTAGGAGGGGCTTTGTTGCAAAGATCATCTTCACCTGATGGGGAACTTAAACCAGTCGCTTATGCAAGCCGCAAATTGAATAAGGCGGAACAAGGATACTCCACAAGCGAAAAAGAATGTTTAGCATTAATCTGGGCAATAAAAAAGTTTCAAATCTATCTGTATGGTAGGACTTTTGTGGTGGAGACGGATCATCAGCCTCTCGTGTTCTTGTCTCAGGCTAAGCATGAAAACGCAAGATTGCTGAGGTGGTCTTTATTGCTTCAACCGTATCAGTTCAGTATCCAATATATCCCAGGCAAATTGAATGTCGGTGCAGATTTCCTCAGTCGGCACCCCTGTGATCAAAATTAGAGTAATGGCAGACGTGAGGAGTAATTTTACCTATGTGTATCGCTGGTTTTGGAACTTGCCATAGGCATGTTTTCAAGTGGGGAGATGTGTAGTGAAATTGACCGAGATACAACGGTAAAATACTCCAAGGATAACATTTAAGGATAAAAACATAATGCGTAGGCTGCTGATGTACATGATCGCCTAGACCGCGGGTCATCACCCTCCATAAATTTGACTTGCTAGACCGGAGGGGAACGGAGGATCAAAAAGGAAAAAAATATGACTGGAAAGGCTAAAGAGACGCAATGGGGGGGGGGGGGGGGGGGGGGGGGAAATGGATGAAAGTAAAAAAAATTCAAGTCCCCCAAATTGACACGAGGTACGGAATTGGACGTTTTGCGATACCAAGCCTTGATTTGAATTCAGCGGCTAAAACGCAGATGTTAGGAATATTACAAAAATTTAAAAAGTAATTTTTCTTAATATTAATGTTAGGAATATAAAAATTAGCTGGCCGGATGGCCTATTCTGAGCAGTGAACTAATATGTTCTTAATTTTACAAACGGATAGATAATATTGAAGATAATGACAAAAGACAGTGTAGTTCACATCATCGCTAGACTATATTGAATCTAAAAGTGTCACAATTTGCACACAAAAACACGACCTTGGGAACAGGTGTTCAAAGTTACTTATTATGGAGGAGAGGGTTTTTGAGCGGTAGCTGTGTCTAAATATAACTTTTTACGACAAAATTTTAAGGGGAGAGAAAGGTTGCTTCAAAAATCAAGCACATTTTTTTTTTAGAAACACAAGTAGAGACGGACAGACTAACAGATAACCATCCATACTTGACTGAAGCATGACTGAAATGACTTTAGTGTAGAAATTTGAAATTAAAAATAAACCTCGGCAGTGATTGGCCACAGACAATCATATCATTAGCGCTCAGAGCGCATTTGGGGTCATTCTTCAATAATTGTTCAGTGTTAGACACAGATTTTAAAGTGTGGTGTTTTCCCATATGAAAGACAGTGAATAAATTTAGGGACGCCATACTATAGCCAGCAGCTCAGCTGAGTTTTGCTAGCAATTCTGTGTTATGTATTCATAATCTGAGCTGTGAGTTTCTATCGACAACAAAGCAGAGTCTATTCGGTGGGTGACTTTACTCGAGTGTATCTGTGCAGTTCTTGTGACAGAGACCACCATTATTGCCCGCCAGCACGGAGAGGTGGGACCGCAAGTTTTCAGCACCAGAGCTACAAAAAGATGAGTGAGCCTCTGGTCTGCTGGACATTCACCAACTATTGGTAGTGACTAATATCCCCATAAAAATTCCCACCTTTTTCTGGACACTGTGTAGTCAATATAGACAGGTGTGATGAGGCCACCCCAACAGCACAAACAGTAACTATCCTCCCAAAGAGATGACTACTCGAACATTTTAATAAAACTAACTAGTCTAGTACTTAAATATGTACACTCTTGAATTTATTATGTAACATTCCATGCATACTTTTCATAAATTTTAAATCCTTCTTTTAAAACAAGTTCTGGTCACATAAAACTTGATCCAGAACCAATAAATGTAATATAATTATATCAAAAATTTTATACACGTGAGTTAGTTCAGTGTATTTTAACACTTGTTAATCTTATTAGTCTTCTTAAATATCTGTGGGTGTATTTATAACTAACACACCACATTACACATCATTACCCTAGACACTTTACGTAGCCACATTCATTAAGAAAAAAAAAATTAAGTGTGAGGTCGTAGTGGTAGCAAGAAAGGCCTTCTGACAATTCTCAACTACATTTTATCTCAGGAGCCTTCACAGCTGGCCTCATACAATGTACATGTAGTAATAACACCATCATACAATACCATCAACACCACTACATAAATTGGGGTCTTGTCCAGGGATAATTAGCCAATATTAATATTAAGATCTCCTGGTGGGAGAAATAAAAGTAGGGAAATAAATTGTAAAATTTCCTTTAAAATTAAAAGTGTCCCTGCAGATAAAAGTTGGTGAATCTTCACAGCCAGTAATAATTAAGTAGTTAACTGGTTAGTTAGATTATAGTCATAAGAATTACTTAGTGTATTTACTGGTTAGAGATTTAGCTTGTATATTATTATATTGTCTGAAAAGTATGGCTGAGCTAGCAAAGTTCCGATCAGCTGCTGTGCTCACGGCGAAGGAGATGGGAATGGATGGTCAAATTTTAATTCAATACGTAACGGCTGAATGTGATAAATATATTGAACGGGAAGAAAGGAGGTTAGCTGAAGAGAAGAGGTTAGAGGCTGATAGAGACATTAAGAGGCTGCAGATTGAGGCAGAAGAAAAAACGACAGCAAAGGGAGGCAGAAGATAAAAAGGCCGAAAGGGAGGCAGAAGATAAAAAGGCCGAAAGGGAGGCAGAGGAAAAAAGGTTGACTGCCGAAAGGGAGGCTGAAGATAGAAGGTTGCAGAGGGAGCACGAATTACGACTAAGGGAGCTGGAATTACAAGGCCCGGCCCCTGAAAATGGTGCCAGCCCTTTTGCCTCAGATGCTACGCCCAGTATGGGAGCCTCAAACTCAGCTATGGGGTTTCATTTAGACCATTTTGTTGAGAAAGACGATGACATAGAGGGGTACCTGGGACGTTTTGAGTTATTAGCTACTACATATGGGTTAGAGAGAGAGAGGTGGAGTTTAAAGCTATCACAGGGATTGAGGGGTGCTTCTTATGAAGTATTTGCCAAAATGAACAGGGAAGACCAAGACAATTATGACATGTTAAAGCAGGCTTTGTTATTAAGGTACGAGAAGAATGGTGAATTTTATCGTAAGAGATTTAGAAATGCCAAACTGTTGTCTGGGGAGACATACCACCAATTCTCTGCCAGACTAGAAACCTATTTGGAGAAATGGACGGCTCTGGGGAAGACCCAAGATCTTAAAGAAATGATCATGATTGAGCAATTGAGAGAGTCCATGGCTCCAGACATGAGAAAATTTCTCATGGAACAAGGTGCAGAGAAGTTGGGGGAAATTTTAAATGTTGCTGAGAGGTATCAGGCAGCTCAGGCAGAGGTAAGTGGTGCTAAGAAGAAGCACATAGACAATTTTAAAGCTCCACAGCAATTTAATAAATTTGATAATAGAGAGCAGGGAAATAAGGGTAGGACAAATTTTGAGCGGCCAAGAAATGACTATCGCGACAGAAACTCACAGTTCAATGACCAAAAGTTCAATGAAAGAAAACCGTTGAACCAAGGAAAAAGATGGTGCAAATGGTGCAAGAAGGATAACCATAACACCGAATTTTGTAGAAGGAAACCTTCAAACATTGCTGCAATGAAGTCGGGGACGCAAAGAGTAAAGGTTAATCCTAAGGGACAACAGGAACCTTATCACCCCCCAGTTTGTGAGGATGTTATTTGTAATGGGGTCACCATAAGGTGCCTTTATGATACAGGTTTGGATTATGATTCAGTTGTGAAGTCTAGCCTAGTGGACCCAAGTCAGTATACCACAGAAACAGTGGAAATACAAGGGGCGACTAAGGACATACCACTCATGACACTTCCCATCGCAAGGATAACGGTGAAAACTCGCTATGTGGAAGGAGAAATCAGAGCAGCAGTGATAGATGAACCAATCTACCCTCTGATATTGGGGTGTAGATACGTCTTCTTGGGGAATCCCGAGAAACCTGTGATCATGGCGACAGTGCAGACCAGGTCACAGAAGAAGAAGGAGGAAGAAGGTGAACCTATAAATGCTCATCCAGAGGAGATGAGGAAGGCGCAGGCTGAGGATAGGACACTCAAGCCCTGTTTTAAAAAATTGCCCAAATGCCACACACCTCCGAGCAAGGGGGAATATTTCATGAAGAACAAACTCTTATACAGGAAGGCCGGAACTGGAACAAATGGTCACAACCAGCTGGTTCTTCCCATTGCATATAGAGAGAAAGTGATGGAACTCGGACATGCAATCCCCTTCAGTGGTCACATGGGGATCAGCGCCACAGGACAGCGTATAGCTTGTCATTACTTCTGGCCAGGGATAACGGAGGATATAAAAAGATATGTCAAATCCTGCCCAGAATGTCAAAGGGTAGCTCCAAAGCACTGGACTGCTCCTGCAACTCTAGGGGAAATGCCCATAGTGGGAACACCTTTTGAGAGGGTTGCAGTGGATATTGTAGGACCTCTCACTCGGACCACCTTACTCTGGTGGACACTTGTTCTATGTGGGGAGAGGCGGTAGCCCTGCCATCAATTGATTCAAAACATGTAGCAGAGGCACTACTTACAATATTTACCCGATTAGGATTCCCGCATCAAATCTTGACGGATAATGGATCTCAGTTCAAGGGGAAACTAACGGAAGAAGTTTTTAAGCTATTTCAAGCCAGACACTTTCATTGTAGTCCGTACCATCCACAAGGGAACGGCCAGGTAGAGAGGTTCAACGGGACTCTCATTTCTATCCTGAGAAAGCTGGCACACGAAAAACCGGATCTGTGGGATCAATTCCTGCCCGCCGCATTGTTTGCGTACCGGGAGGTACCACATAGTTCAACCGGGATGGCTCCCGCAACTCTGCTATTTGGGAGGCCAATAAAAGGTCCATTAGAAGCTCTATTAAGGACCTGGACAGATGAGAAGGCGGAAGAGACTGTTACCTCATCGTATCAATACGTGAACGAACTGACCACTCGTTTGAAAGCTGGATGGAAACTGGCCAATGATAATTTGAAACAAGCCAGGAAGAAACATGCAGCATATTTTAATAGGAAGGCAAAGGACAGGGAACTGGCAGTCGGAGAGAAGGTGCTGCTTCTACTACCGGGAAGCCAGAATAAATTACAAATTGGTTGGCAAGGTCCATATACGGTTCTAGAGAAGGTGTCTAGAACAAACTATAAAATTGACAAAAAGGGGAAGGAAAAAGTTTATCATGTAAACCTGCTAAAGAAGTATCTGGACAGACCACTCCAGGAAAGCACCCCCTTATTGACCTTAGCTATTGCAACCCAGATGCAAAAGGAACCACTCACCTCACATGAATACCCATTACATCCTTGTGAAACCGCAGCACAGGTAAAAGTCAGTAAGCACCTGACTAAAAATCAGAGGGAGAGAGTTCAACAAGTTCTGGAGGAACATACAGATGTATTAACAGATAAACCAGGCCATACAAATTTGCTACAGTATGACATGAAACTGGTAGACTCAAACCCAATCTGTATGAGAGCCTATTCTATTCCGTTCGCGAAGGAGAAGGCATTAAAGGAAGAAATAGATTATTTATTGAAGGAGGGGATTATTTCGCACAGTGAATCATCTTTTAGTTCTAGTGTCGTTTTGTTGAGAAAACCGTCTGGGGAACACAGACTGTGCATAGATTACAGGAAACTGAATGCTGTCACAGAAGGACAAGTGGATCCATTACCAGACACAAAACAGCTATTTGCCAGACTGAACAAGGCAAAATACTTTTCAAAAGTGGATCTTAGTAAAGGCTATTACCAGATCCCAGTGAAGCCTGAAGTGAGACCTTATTTGGCTTTTAGCACTTCGGATGGACATTATGAATTCAATATGCTACCATTCGGACTGAAAAATGCTCCGAGTGTGTTTTCAAGGATGATGCGAAAATTGTTGGACCCCCTGAATAACCCATGTATCACAAATTTCATGGATGATATTCTCGTCGCCACAGAGACATTTGAAGAACACATTGAAGCTCTGGAGATGTTGTTTGATAGACTTCGGGAGGCGAACTTAACTGCTAGGCCAACAAAATGTTGTATTGGATGCAAAGAGTTGGAATTCTTGGGGCACACTGTATATCAGGGTAATATGACCCCTGATCCTAAGAACTTGGAAAAACTGCAGAGAGCACCTAGGCCGCAAACAAAGAAGGACGTGCGATCATTCGTGTCGTTATGCGGATTTTATCAGAAATACATCAAGAATTTTAACGCTATTTGTGCTCCTCTGACTGATCTGACTCGCAAGGGACTTCCAGATAAAATTATTTGGACTGCACAATGTGAACTAGCGTTCCAAGAGTTAAAAGAAAAACTCACTAGCAAGCCTATTCTCAAACTGCCTGATTTGACACAGGACTTTGTCTTAAGAACCGATGCAAGTAATGTAGGACTAGGAGGGGCTTTGTTGCAAAGATCATCTTCACCTGATGGGGAACTTAAACCAGTCGCTTATGCAAGCCGCAAATTGAATAAGGCGGAACAAGGATACTCCACAAGCGAAAAAGAATGTTTAGCATTAATCTGGGCAATAAAAAAGTTTCAAATCTATCTGTATGGTAGGACTTTTGTGGTGGAGACGGATCATCAGCCTCTCGTGTTCTTGTCTCAGGCTAAGCATGAAAACGCAAGATTGCTGAGGTGGTCTTTATTGCTTCAACCGTATCAGTTCAGTATCCAATATATCCCAGGCAAATTGAATGTCGGTGCAGATTTCCTCAGTCGGCACCCCTGTGATCAAAATTAGAGTAATGGCAGACGTGAGGAGTAATTTTACCTATGTGTATCGCTGGTTTTGGAACTTGCCATAGGCATGTTTTCAGTGGGGAGATGTGTAGTGAAATTGACAGAGATACAACGGTAAAATACTCAAAAGATAACATTTAAGGATAAAAACATAATGCGTAGGCTGCTGATGTACATGATCGCCTAGACCGCGGGTCATCACCCTCCATAAATTTGACTTGCTAGACCGGAGGGGAACGGAGGATCAAAAAGGAAAAAAATATGACTGGAAAGGCTAAAGAGACGCAATTGGGGGGGGAAATGGATGAAAGTAAAAAAATTCAAGTCCCCCAAATTGACACGAGGTACGGAATTGGACGTTTTGCGATACCAAGCCTTGATTTGAATTGAGCGGCAGAACGCGGATGGTAGGAAAATTACAAAAATTTAAAAAGTAATTTTTCTTAATATTAATGTTAGGAATATAAAAATTAGCTGGCCGGATGGCCTATTCTGAGCAGTGAACTAATATGTTCTTAATTTTACAAACGGATAGATAATATTGAAGATAATGACAAAAGACAGTGTAGTTCACATCATCGCTAGACTATATTGAATCTAAAAGTGTCACAATTTGCACACAAAAACACGACCTTGGGAACAGGTGTTCAAAGTTACTTATTATGGAGGAGAGGGTTTTTGAGCGGTAGCTGTGTCTAAATATAACTTTTTACGACAAAATTTTAAGGGGAGAGAAAGGTTGCTTCAAAAATCAAGCACATTTTTTTTTTTAGAAACACTAGTAGAGACGGACAGACTAACAGATAACCATCCATACTTGACTGAAGCATGACTGAAATGACTTTAGTGTAGAAATTTGAAATTAAAAATAAACCTCGGCAGTGATTGGCCACAGACAATCATATCATTAGCGCTCAGAGCGCATTTGGGGTCATTCTTCAATAATTGTTCAGTGTTAGACACAGATTTTAAAGTGTGGTGTTTTCCCATATGAAAGACAGTGAATAAATTTAGGGACGCCATACTATAGCCAGCAGCTCAGCTGAGTTTTGCTAGCAATTCTGTGTTATGTATTCATAATCTGAGCTGTGAGTTTCTATCGACAACAAAGCAGAGTCTATTCGGTGGGTGACTTTACTCGAGTGTATCTGTGCAGTTCTTGTGACAGAGACCACCATTATTGCCCGCCAGCACGGGAGGTGGGACCGCAAGTTTTCAGCACCAGAGCTACAAAAAGATGAGTGAGCCTCTGGTCTGCTGGACATTCACCAACTATTGGTAGTGACTAATATCCCCATAAAAATTCCCACCTTTTTCTGGACACTGTGTAGTCAATATAGACAGGTGTGATGAGGCCACCCCAACAGCACAAACAGTAACTATCCTCCCAAAGAGATGACTACTCGAACATTTTAATAAAACTAACTAGTCTAGTACTTAAATATGTACACTCTTGAATTTATTATGTAACATTCCATGCATACTTTTCATAAATTTTAAATCCTTCTTTTAAAACAAGTTCTGGTCACATAAAACTTGATCCAGAACCAATAAATGTAATATAATTATATCAAAAATTTTATACACGTGAGTTAGTTCAGTGTATTTTAACACTTGTTAATCTTATTAGTCTTCTTAAATATCTGTGGGTGTATTTATAACTAACACACCACATTACACATCATTACCCTAGACACTTTACGTAGCCACATTCATTAAGAAAAAAAAAAATTAAGTGTGAGGTCGTAGTGGTAGCAAGAAAGGCCTTCTGACAATTCTCAACTACATTTTATCTCAGGAGCCTTCACAGCTGGCCTCATACAATGTACATGTAGTAATAACACCATCATACAATACCATCAACACCACTACATAAATTGGGGTCTTGTCCAGGGATAATTAGCCAATATTAATATTAAGATCTCCTGGTGGGAGAAATAAAAGTAGGGAAATAAATTGTAAAATTTCCTTTAAAATTAAAAGTGTCCCTGCAGATAAAAGTTGGTGAATCTTCACAGCCAGTAATAATTAAGTAGTTAACTGGTTAGTTAGATTATAGTCATAAGAATTACTTAGTGTATTTACTGGTTAGAGATTTAGCTTGTATATTATTATATTGTCTGAAAAGTATGGCTGAGCTAGCAAAGTTCCGATCAGCTGCTGTGCTCACGGCGAAGGAGATGGGAATGGATGGTCAAATTTTTAATTCAATACGTAACGGCTGAATGTGATAAATATATTGAACGGGAAGAAAGGAGGTTAGCTGAAGAGAAGAGGTTAGAGGCTGATAGAGACATTAAGAGGCTGCAGATTGAGGCAGAAGAAAAACGACAGCAAAGGGAGGCAGAAGATAAAAAGGCCGAAAGGGAGGCAGAAGATAAAAAGGCCGAAAGGGAGGCAGAGGAAAAAAGGTTGACTGCCGAAAGGGAGGCTGAAGATAGAAGGTTGCAGAGGGAGCACGAATTACGACTAAGGGAGCTGGAATTACAAGGCCCGGCCCCTGAAAATGGTGCCAGCCCTTTTGCCTCAGATGCTACGCCCAGTATGGGAGCCTCAAACTCAGCTATGGGGTTTCATTTAGACCATTTTGTTGAGAAAGACGATGACATAGAGGGGTACCTGGGACGTTTTGAGTTATTAGCTACTACATATGGGTTAGAGAGAGAGAGGTGGAGTTTAAAGCTATCACAGGGATTGAGGGGTGCTTCTTATGAAGTATTTGCCAAAATGAACAGGGAAGACCAAGACAATTATGACATGTTAAAGCAGGCTTTGTTATTAAGGTACGAGAAGAATGGTGAATTTTATCGTAAGAGATTTAGAAATGCCAAACTGTTGTCTGGGGAGACATACCACCAATTCTCTGCCAGACTAGAAACCTATTTGGAGAAATGGACGGCTCTGGGGAAGACCCAAGATCTTAAAGAAATGATCATGATTGAGCAATTGAGAGAGTCCATGGCTCCAGACATGAGAAAATTTCTCATGGAACAAGGTGCAGAGAAGTTGGGGGAAATTTTAAATGTTGCTGAGAGGTATCAGGCAGCTCAGGCAGAGGTAAGTGGTGCTAAGAAGAAGCACATAGACAATTTTAAAGCTCCACAGCAATTTAATAAATTTGATAATAGAGAGCAGGGAAATAAGGGTAGGACAAATTTTGAGCGGCCAAGAAATGACTATCGCGACAGAAACTCACAGTTCAATGACCAAAAGTTCAATGAAAGAAAACCGTTGAACCAAGGAAAAAGATGGTGCAAATGGTGCAAGAAGGATAACCATAACACCGAATTTTGTAGAAGGAAACCTTCAAACATTGCTGCAATGAAGTCGGGGACGCAAAGAGTAAAGGTTAATCCTAAGGGACAACAGGAACCTTATCACCCCCCAGTTTGTGAGGATGTTATTTGTAATGGGGTCACCATAAGGTGCCTTTATGATACAGGTTTGGATTATGATTCAGTTGTGAAGTCTAGCCTAGTGGACCCAAGTCAGTATACCACAGAAACAGTGGAAATACAAGGGGCGACTAAGGACATACCACTCATGACACTTCCCATCGCAAGGATAACGGTGAAAACTCGCTATGTGGAAGGAGAAATCAGAGCAGCAGTGATAGATGAACCAATCTACCCTCTGATATTGGGGTGTAGATACGTCTTCTTGGGGAATCCCGAGAAACCTGTGATCATGGCGACAGTGCAGACCAGGTCACAGAAGAAGGAGGAAGAAGGTGAACCTATAAATGCTCATCCAGAGGAGATGAGGAAGGCGCAGGCTGAGGATAGGACACTCCAGCCATGTTTTAAAAAATTACCCAAATGCCACACACCTCCGAGCAAGGGGGAATATTTCATGAAGAACAAACTCTTATACAGGAAGGCCGGAACTGGAACAAATGGTCACAACCAGCTGGTTCTTCCCATTGCATATAGAGAGAAAGTGATGGAACTCGGACATGCAATCCCCTTCAGTGGTCACATGGGGATCAGCGCCACAGGACAGCGTATAGCTTGTCATTACTTCTGGCCAGGGATAACGGAGGATATAAAAAGATATGTCAAATCCTGCCCAGAATGTCAAAGGGTAGCTCCAAAGCACTGGACTGCTCCTGCAACTCTAGGGGAAATGCCCATAGTGGGAACACCTTTTGAGAGGGTTGCAGTGGATATTGTAGGACCTCTCACTCGGACCAAGAGGAGGAACAGTTACATCCTTACTCTGGTGGACACTTGTTCTATGTGGGGAGAGGCGGTAGCCCTGCCATCAATTGATTCAAAACATGTAGCAGAGGCACTACTTACAATATTTACCCGATTAGGATTCCCGCATCAAATCTTGACGGATAATGGATCTCAGTTCAAGGGGAAACTAACGGAAGAAGTTTTTAAGCTATTTCAAGCCAGACACTTTCATTGTAGTCCGTACCATCCACAAGGGAACGGCCAGGTAGAGAGGTTCAACGGGACTCTCATTTCTATCCTGAGAAAGCTGGCACACGAAAAACCGGATCTGTGGGATCAATTCCTGCCCGCCGCATTGTTTGCGTACCGGGAGGTACCACATAGTTCAACCGGGATGGCTCCCGCAACTCTGCTATTTGGGAGGCCAATAAAAGGGCCTTTAGAAGCTCTATTAAGGACCTGGACAGATGAGAAGGCGGAAGAGACTGTTACCTCATCGTATCAATACGTGAACGAACTGACCACTCGTTTGAAAGCTGGATGGAAACTGGCCAATGATAATTTGAAACAAGCCAGGAAGAAACATGCAGCATATTTTAATAGGAAGGCAAAGGACAGGGAACTGGCAGTCGGAGAGAAGGTGCTGCTTCTACTACCCGGAAGCCAGAATAAATTACAAATTGGTTGGCAAGGTCCATATACGGTTCTAGAGAAGGTGTCTAGAACAAACTATAAAATTGACAAAAAGGGGAAGGAAAAAGTTTATCATGTAAACCTGCTAAAGAAGTATCTGGACAGACCACTCCAGGAAAGCACCCCTTATTGACCTTAGCTATTGCAACCCAGATGCAAAAGGAACCACTCACCTCACATGAATACCCATTACATCCTTGTGAAACCGCAGCACAGGTAAAAGTCAGTAAGCACCTGACTAAAAATCAGAGGGAGAGAGTTCAACAAGTTCTGGAGGAACATACAGATGTATTAACAGATAAACCAGGCCATACAAATTTGCTACAGTATGACATGAAACTGGTAGACTCAAACCCAATCTGTATGAGAGCCTATTCTATTCCGTTCGCGAAGGAGAAGGCATTAAAGGAAGAAATAGATTATTTATTGAAGGAGGGGATTATTTCGCACAGTGAATCATCTTTTAGTTCTAGTGTCGTTTTGTTGAGAAAACCGTCTGGGGAACACAGACTGTGCATAGATTACAGGAAACTGAATGCTGTCACAGAAGGACAAGTGGATCCATTACCAGACACAAAACAGCTATTTGCCAGACTGAACAAGGCAAAATACTTTTCAAAAGTGGATCTTAGTAAAGGCTATTACCAGATCCCAGTGAAGCCTGAAGTGAGACCTTATTTGGCTTTTAGCACTTCGGATGGACATTATGAATTCAATATGCTACCATTCGGACTGAAAAATGCTCCGAGTGTGTTTTCAAGGATGATGCGAAAATTGTTGGACCCCCTGAATAACCCATGTATCACAAATTTCATGGATGATATTCTCGTCGCCACAGAGACATTTGAAGAACACATTGAAGCTCTGGAGATGTTGTTTGATAGACTTCGGGAGGCGAACTTAACTGCTAGGCCAACAAAATGTTGTATTGGATGCAAAGAGTTGGAATTCTTGGGGCACACTGTATATCAGGGTAATATGACCCCTGATCCTAAGAACTTGGAAAAACTGCAGAGAGCACCTAGGCCGCAAACAAAGAAGGACGTGCGATCATTCGTGTCGTTATGCGGATTTTATCAGAAATACATCAAGAATTTTAACGCTATTTGTGCTCCTCTGACTGATCTGACTCGCAAGGGACTTCCAGATAAAATTATTTGGACTGCACAATGTGAACTAGCGTTCCAAGAGTTAAAAGAAAAACTCACTAGCAAGCCTATTCTCAAACTGCCTGATTTGACACAGGACTTTGTCTTAAGAACCGATGCAAGTAATGTAGGACTAGGAGGGGCTTTGTTGCAAAGATCATCTTCACCTGATGGGGAACTTAAACCAGTCGCTTATGCAAGCCGCAAATTGAATAAGGCGGAACAAGGATACTCCACAAGCGAAAAAGAAAGAATGTTTAGCATTAATCTGGGCAATAAAAAAGTTTCAAATCTATCTGTATGGTAGGACTTTTGTGGTGGAGACGGATCATCAGCCTCTCGTGTTCTTGTCTCAGGCTAAGCATGAAAACGCAAGATTGCTGAGGTGGTCTTTATTGCTTCAACCGTATCAGTTCAGTATCCAATATATCCCAGGCAAATTGAATGTCGGTGCAGATTTCCTCAGTCGGCACCCCTGTGATCAAAATTAGAGTAATGGCAGACGTGAGGAGTAATTTTACCTATGTGTATCGCTGGTTTTGGAACTTGCCATAGGCATGTTTTCAAGTGGGGAGATGTGTAGTGAAATTGACAGAGATACAACGGTAAAATTACTCCAAGGATAACATTTAAGGATAAAAACATAATGCGTAGGCTGCTGATGTACATGATCGCCTAGACCGCGGGTCATCACCCTCCATAAATTTGACTTGCTAGACCGGAGGGGAACGGAGGATCAAAAAGGAAAAAAATATGACTGGAAAGGCTAAAGAGACGCAATTGGGGGGGGAAATGGATGAAAGTAAAAAAATTCAAGTCCCCCAAATTGACACGAGGTACGGAATGGACGCTTTTGCGATACTAAGATTTTGATTTGAATTGAGCGGAAGAACGCGGATGGTAGGAAAATTACAAAAATTTAAAAAGTAATTTTTCTTAATATTAATGTTAGGAATATAAAAATTAGCTGGCCGGATGGCCTATTCTGAGCAGTGAACTAATATGTTCTTAATTTTACAAACGGATAGATAATATTGAAGATAATGACAAAAGACAGTGTAGTTCACATCATCGCTAGACTATATTGAATCTAAAAGTGTCACAATTTGCACACAAAAACACGACCTTGGGAACAGGTGTTCAAAGTTACTTATTATGGAGGAGAGGGTTTTTGAGCGGTAGCTGTGTCTAAATATAACTTTTTTACGACAAAATTTTAAGGGGAGAGAAAGGTTGCTTCAAAAATCAAGCACATTTTTTTTTTAGAAACACAAGTAGAGACGGACAGACTAACAGATAACCATCCATACTTGACTGAAGCATGACTGAAATGACTTTAGTGTAGAAATTTGAAATTAAAAATAAACCTCGGCAGTGATTGGCCACAGACAATCATATCATTAGCGCTCAGAGCGCATTTGGGGTCATTCTTCAATAATTGTTCAGTGTTAGACACAGATTTTAAAGTGTGGTGTTTTCCCATATGAAAGACAGTGAATAAATTTAGGGACGCCATACTATAGCCAGCAGCTCAGCTGAGTTTTGCTAGCAATTCTGTGTTATGTATTCATAATCTGAGCTGTGAGTTTTCTATCGACAACAAAGCAGAGTCTATTCGGTGGGTGACTTTACTCGAGTGTATCTGTGCAGTTCTTGTGACAGAGACCACCATTATTGCCCGCCAGCACGGAGAGGTGGGACCGCAAGTTTTCAGCACCAGAGCTACAAAAAGATGAGTGAGCCTCTGGTCTGCTGGACATTCACCAACTATTGGTAGTGACTAATATCCCCATAAAAATTCCCACCTTTTTCTGGACACTGTGTAGTCAATATAGACAGGTGTGATGAGGCCACCCCAACAGCACAAACAGTAACTATCCTCCCAAAGAGATGACTACTCGAACATTTTAATAAAACTAACTAGTCTAGTACTTAAATATGTACACTCTTGAATTTATTATGTAACATTCCATGCATACTTTTCATAAATTTTAAATCCTTCTTTTAAAACAAGTTCTGGTCACATAAAACTTGATCCAGAACCAATAAATGTAATATAATTATATCAAAAACTTTACACACGTGAGTTAGTTCAGTGTATTTTAACACTTGTTAATCTTATTAGTCTTGTTAAATATCTATGGGTATATTTATAACTATCACACCACAGTACACATCATTACCCTAGACACTTTACGTAGCCACATTCATTAAGAAAAAAAAATTAAGTGTGAGGTCGTAGTGGTAGCAAGAAAGGCCTTCTGACAATTCTCAACTACATTTTATCTCAGGAGCCTTCACAGCTGGCCTCATACAATGTACATGTAGTAATAACACCATCATACAATACCATCAATACCACTACAGTATATCACTTCTCGGTGTCCCTGGTAAAATTTACTCCAGAACACTGAAGCAGAGACTCAGACACCTAGCTGAGCCACAAATGGATGAGGTCCAGTGTGGCTTCTGAGCAAACTGAAGTACTCAAGACCTTATCTTCACACTTAAACAACTGAGTGAAAAGGCCTTGAGTATAAAGGTGAGATGCATCTTTGTTTCTTGGATCTGGAAAAGACGTTTGACAAGGTCCCCTGGAGCAAACTTCAGGACTGTTTGGTAAAGAAAAATATTCCACCACCTCTGATTCATGCTATACAGAGCTTCTACAAGTCTTGCATAAATTATGTGAGGATTTGAGGGTGGCAAACCACAAGTCAGAAAAGTTCAGGACCACCACTGGTGTTAGACAAAGTGATATTCTGTCACCTTATCTTTTCATACTCCTCATAGACGATGTCATCAAAGCATGTAAGGAGAGGACAATAAAGTATTCAGTGGGGTACTGGAAGATGAGACAGGTCTGTATTTCAGAGCTGGCATTTGCTGATGTTGCCCTGATTGATAAATCAGATGCATATCTTCAATCCAACCTGCAAGTCTGGAAGAAAGAGCTGGAGAAGAGCAGGATGGTCATCAGCAGCTCCAAAACAAAAACCATGGTGATATCGTGAGAGGAAAGAAGGCATAAGATTATGTTGGGAGAACAGGTCCTGGAGCAGGTCAGCCATTTGAAATACCTTGGAGCTGTCATAGACTGGAAGGGAAAAAGGGGGGGGGGGCAGCAAAGAAGAGTTGGCTACCCAAAGAGCAGCAGCTAGGAGACGTTTTCAGGCCATAAATCGAGGATTCCTCAGCAAATGAGAAGTTGGCAAGAAGATAAAGATGGCAGTATACTACTCCACCTATGTTCTAGTTTTGAATTATGGATGCTAATCATGGGCAATGACTACAACCAACAAAAGCCAGCTCCAAACCACAGAAATGAGGTATCTGAGGAAGGTAGCTTAAGTAACAAGAGATTTGGTCAGCAACCAGACAATACAGCAAGACCAACAATACCCAACCCCTGCAGAGCCAAGTAGAACAGTCCCAACTATGATGGTTTGGCCATGTCTGCAGAAAGGGAGAAGATCGGCTACCATGACAAGTATAGGAAACTAAGAGCCAGAGATCCAGATCGACCCAGAGTCTGCTTGGAGGACAACATTAGATAATCTCTGAAGGACTGAGGACTGGATTGGAACCAGGCCAGGAGGAAGACAGCTGACAGGATAGCATGGTGCTCTCTCTGCCTCTATACCTCGTGGTAGAAGAGGAATGATTAAGTAAGTATGCAGACAGCGAAATAAACAAGCTGAAAGAGTGAGATACAAATTTAAAAAACATGTTATAACAACATCTCATGTACATATTAAAATTTATAATCACATGATGTAGTATAAATGTATCAGACCAGCTGCAAGTTACCTATGACCATAGAATACGTTTTGAGAATAGACCCTTGGAGCTGTGCAATGTAATCAAATAGTAAATAACAAAAACAAGGGTTGATATGTAATAGTAAAAGTATAATTAGAATGTAAGGGTCGACTGAAAAGAATAATGGTGGGACATGTGTACGATACCGACTTAAAAAATAATTCAGACGCAGTATTAATGGGTATGGGCTAGGAATTATAAATATAATCCTAACGAGGTTGAAATGAAGAACAGTGGGCTGCATGTTCGATATGGCCCTAAAAAATAATTCAGAGATGCGGTAAAAAGTGATGAGATTTGGGAATCCTAAATCTAACCCTAAACCCTAATCCTAATGACGTTGGCGACATATTTGGATGACATCGAAGAACACCTCCCACTATTCTTATTTCAACACCCTAATGATGTGGGTGACATTTTTGGATGGCATCAAAGAGCACGTCCCAATGGTCTTTATTTAAACCCTCTTACATTTTAGCGGGAAGTTTTCTAGGCTACATTATTTTCAGTTGAAATGAAAAACATAGTAGGTGTTCTTCCACGTCATCTCGGTAAGTCGCCAACGTCATTAAGATTAAAGTTCATGGACTGAAATGAATAACAGTGGGGCATGTGTTTGATACAGCCTCAAAAAAAGAATTCAGACATGCAGTAATAAGAGGTAGGCTAATGGTTGAAATGAAGAACAGTGGGACGTGTTCTTTTATGTCATCCTAGTAATAATAGGATATCTAAACCTAACCCTTATTACTGTCTCTCTTAATTCTTTTTAAAGACTGTAAGCAACATATGGCCCAGTGTTCTTCATTTCAACTACAGATAAGGGTTAGGAATCCTAAACCTAACCTTAACCCTAACGACGTCGGCGACTTATTTGTATGACATCAAAGAACACCCACTATCTTCACTTCAAGTAAGTTTAAGATGAAGATTCCTAAATCTAATCCTAAAACTTTCTCCTTATTAGTGCATCTCTGAATGCTATTTTAATGGTATACCGAACACACAGCCCTTCACTTCAACCTTATTTTCTAGAGAAAACACTGCATAGCCTAAAACTTCTTAGCTGTGGTCCGAGCTGTTTCGCACCTAGCTTACCTCGTGAACAATAAGAGAGCCCCATGTTGCAATTTGAAATTTCGTATAGTTATTTGTCATATAAATCCATGCGTTAGCAAAAGATTCCTTCACTGGATTTGCAGGCAAATAATCGAGAATATTTGTCTGATATAAATGAGGTATTGTTATGTTCTCCATTGTAAGCAAAATGGGCAGAAAATTATTCCACAATCAATAGGTAAAACAGATCTACTGGTGCCGGCACAGTCAAGTGGCCAGCAACTATTGCCAAGCTGGGCTTCAAAATGTAATCTTGAGAAATAACATTTTTAACCTTTACGGATAGTGAACAACGCAAATAAATAACCAAGCATTTTGTTTACTTTAATAAATAAGCATACATTTTTTTTTACTTTAATGTGCAAAATTACTGTTATGAACTACCAAATTTAAGAACACGGTTAAAGGGCTAACTGGCAGTGGACGTTAAAGCTCATTAAGGCGTTCGGGGCAACCCCAATGATTGTATCGCACTTTAAATTGCTGCATCTGATTGGTTTGTTGCTCTATGGTCTGATTCTCAGTCATTTTGTGGAGATCCCGGGATTTCCTCTCAGCACAGTGAAGAAAAAGCACTAGAAATATTCTCTATATATAATAGTAATAGGCCCTAACCCTCCCAAAAAACTAAGTTTTAACTGACTCGCTTTCAACAATTAAAGCACTTAGAAACTTACGAGAATGTAGTAGACCTGATATGGCAGAGGAGATATTTCTGGCTACTACATACTTATATTCCAGAGGATGTTCAGTCTTTATGTCATAAATGTGGAAGTCTGATGGCGAACGAGGAAGAAGAAGAAGGATACCTTCACATGTTGGCATAGAGGGAAGTGAAAGGGCAGATAAAGAAGCCAAGAAAGGTAGATCTGATAAAAATCTAATAAATGTGGGGACGAGTAAATCAGAGATTAGGAGCTTAATTAAAGATTTAATAACAGATGAATGGAAAGCAGAGTGTGACAAAAAATCTGAAAGGAAGACATTTATATATATACTCGTAGGACGTTCAAGGCTCCAAGGAGAAAATGTCAGATATCTAGGGAATTGAAAATTCCCAGTAATAAGAAACTTCTCAGACTACAGCTGGGAAAAGATTATTTCAGAATAGAAGAACCTTTCTGTGCAGGATGTCTTCAAGACAATAATATAGAACATTTCTTGTTAAAATGTAGGAGGTATGAACGAATGAGAATACCTTCTTCTTCTTCTTCTTGCGATCGCATCTTTGATGATTACACCGTCAGACGAGTTCTCATGATGAATTCGACTGTTGTTTGAAGTTCCTCTTTATACCAATATTAGATTATTTGCAAGCATCAAACTTACCTATAAATATAGAAGAGGTGTTGAGAATAGACAAACCTAGGGAACTGCAAAATGTAGTCAAACAATATTTAACACGAACAAAGGTTAATATATAGTGGCTGGGAATGTGAAGGTCTGATGCTGTTCTTACAATGCATATGACTTTTAACAGATGAAAGTCAATTAAGTATCTGTTAAAGTCAGTTATATAACTGGAACCACCATGCCTTTATACCCCTCCACTTTAAGATTATTCTTGTTCAGAGTGTCTTCTTGATTTTTTTATTTCTTTTATTTAACGTATAAGCATAATTATGATTTCCCTCTTTACAATGATTTGACAAATGTGATGCCACTTTCTCATATTGGTAGTTGTTCATATTATTTGGAATTGAAAACAATATATATCCTAATCATAACCCATCAGAGGTTGAACGGGATATTTTTCTTCATTAATATTTTAAAAAAAAAGGGTAGTTTTGTAAAACAAGTAAAGAGATTAAAAAACACCAAGGCCCGTTAATACCATCGGATGAAAGACGCATCTTAGAAGTGAAAAGTAAAAATAAACAGCAGTGTTCCATTAAATGAAAAGTATTGTATGCAACAATTGTTTGTCAGTTGAAGTAAGAAAGAGAATATATACTTCTTCTTCTTCTTCTTCATCCTGAAAAGGACGTTGGTTGCGTTGTGTCCGTTTACAGCGAAGTTGCGATATTTGCGCCTTTCGGCCGACACATCCGACTTCAGCACAGCATTTTTGGGACCAGGTTAGCCTTCCCTCTTCGATACCTACTCACTCAGCCAGACTGCAGTGATGCAGCCTGTTTCCAGGACCACCACTTGGAGGTGGAGTAGGGTCTTGGTCAGCTCTGGTTCACTGACCCTGACGCAAGCAGTCAAGCTATGGGTCGCTAACTGCATTCCTCACTGTTGACGCGTCTTAGGTCCCAGAATATATACAACAAATATCAAAGGACAGCATTACTGTAGGCCTATACACAGATCGATCCAAGGGAGAGAATGGCAAATTGAGGATAGGTATATATATTCCAATCTGAAAAATGGCAAAGTTTATAGTGTCGCGGAATATATAGTACTTTGCAAAAAAAAAAATGGCAGTCATATTTTCGCAACGCAGCACACTCATAGAAGCAAATAATAATAAAAACTGTATGTCCAGAGGAAGATTGGTATCTCCCCTATCTATTAACAGTGGTTTCAGTACAATATAATGTTGCCTTCTCCAGCAAGGCAAGCCTGGATGCGGCAAGGCATACTTCCCACAAGTGTTTGTAGGTAATTGTGAGTCAGACTGTCCCCGTATTTTTCAACTACCTTCTTCAATTGTTCAACGTCTCTGAGTCCACTCTTTTTAAAATGATTCTTGAGTAGTGCCCAAACGTTTTCAATTGGGTTTAGGTCGGAGCTGTTGCTGGGCCACTTCAGCACTATCACATTCTTCTCTTGCAGCCATGCTTTGGTGGTATGAGCTGTATGCTTTGGGTCATTGTCATGTAGAAATGTGCACCCATCGGGGTACATGCCTGTGGCAAATTATGATAATTGATTTCATATATCTATTTCTTTATCTTCATTTGTCTTTTACCTAACTTTCACCTACGCCTGTTTTAACATAAAACCATTCTATACACTCTGAGATCTGCCCTTTTTCTAAATTAGCACGCATATTTTATTGCTGTTCGCTATTCCCTTTGATGAGAGTTTACCAGAGACCGATTAGCTAACGTGAGCTGTATTATTTTACACCAGCGATCAAGGTGGAGATAATTTTAGAACCAAGAGAGACAACATTTTTATTACTTCCCATGGAAACTGCTCGCTAGAAAGCAATTAAACACGGCGAATCGCAAGATCTAAGAACACTGCTCGTTAGAAATGGCTAGACAAGCATAGACGTGTAAAATTTGCACTGATTAGCAAATTACGTTTTGCCGATCTAAGCGAGAGAGCATGAGTTCTGGTTTTTCGGCTTTAAGTGTGAGAAAGATCTTTGATTTGCAGATTGAACGGAGAATTCTCCGCAAGTGCTAACATCTGGCAGAGAGTCTGGTTTCGGTCAACAGTGTAATAGTCTCTTTGATTTCAGAGATATATATATATATATATATATATATATATATATATATATATATATACTAGAGCATTCAAACTCTAGTTATCCAGTACTCCATAGATTCAGAAGACATCTAGCTACGATTCTAGAATCACTTGTAAAAGTAGAGTCTTAGTTTTCGGTGGAGATAGTCTGAGTAGTTTGTGTGAAGGTAATTATTATACTAGTAGTTGGAGTGATTTAACTAGTTAAATCGTCAATTATATTTCTCTAAGATTTTGTGCAGAGTGATTTACTAAATAGGTCCGTAAATGGTATTTCTTTAAGTTTTACTGTGTTACAGTGGATAGCAGAATAATAATAATTTCTAGCTAAACTCTTCCAGCTATAATATAAATTTAATTAACTGCTAGTAACCAGTCAGAGAATATTTTAACCAACTAAGTAAATGCACTGATTCATCATGAGTATTGACGAAATATGTATTTATTTCTAATTCATGATGACTGGTTTTTTTAAAATAACTAGAATTTATTTCACGAGTTTTTAAACGATAAGACAAGCTCTAAGCTTGTAAGTTTATAATTTAAGGTAAAATAACCGAAGTGGATAAATATATTCTCTGTTACGCGGGGTAAGGATAGGATTGTGTATAATATATATTTGTTGTAACTGGGCATATAGTTCCAGAGTTCTTTTGCAACATCTCATTTACATTCAGTCCAGTTGTGGCGACCTAACAAACCTTAACATTTCCACCGTTTGATCGTTTATGGTGTGACCAAGAATTTTACACTGAGAGAAGTTACTGATCTGACATTTCCTAAGTACTGGAAACCTCAGATTCTGACACTGTGAGCACTGTGACATCTATTACCTGAACTGATTTTAAGTGACATAAACAGTAATCCAAAATATATAGTCTAAAGAGAATGCTCCCCGGAGGAATTGGAATTTACCGGTCTCTGTAGAGCTGGGGTCCTCTTTGCCAAAAGAACACTGGAGTGGGTGTGTGTGTGTCCTAAAGTTTGCACCAGAAAATGAAAAATCAAGTTTGTAGGTAAGAATGAATGTCAGTGGCCACTGTTGTATGGATAGAAAGAAAGCAGGAATGAGTGGTTCTTTGATCGTATAAATTCATGTACCCACTTAATATTTTATTTAATGCAAACTTTTTTTGCTAATACTGTTTCCTTTCAGAACAGATTAACGTATAACTCTGTTCTTTACTGTAGAGGAAAATTCTAGACCATAGCGTATAAATCTTTGACTCTTTGGGGGTTAAAACCTTTTCTCCTAACGGGATCTTGTCTCAACAGAGGGAGGGAGGATCACACCTATGAGTCTAACTCTTTAATTAATTCATTAACCTATGTTTAGTTGTATTTGATTTGATATTCAACATATTGCTGTTGTAAAGTTTCTTTATGACCGGGTAATCAAAACCATAGTTTCACACTCTCCAACAGTTTCATGTAAGAAAATACGATCTGCTTTGCTTTCTAGAGGTGTTGATGTGAGTCGGAGGACTGTGTCTCGCAGATTAGTTTATACCAAAATCACACAAACCTGCCCGAAAACCAAGATTAACACCAGAAATGAAAAAGAAGTCGTCTCTAGGGGTTGTTTTTCTAGGACGACCACTTTTCTTTCTGTCAGAAAAAGTACCGTCCAATTGGTACCAGGTGCTCGCATTGTAAACTGCCGTCTTGCTACAGCTAATTCGAACAGAAATATCACTTTCTGTGTACCCTCCTACACGTAATGTCACTATCTGAGCTCTTTGAATGGCTGAAAGTGTCGGTTTTTTGCCCATTTTCTTGCGAACATAAAATCCAGAGATAATACCCTTGAAGCAACCAAAAGACACTAAATACAGCAACAGTCTGTGTTTTCACATTTTATATTGTTAGGATGATGCAATAGACTGCAATGACTGCTTTTAGTGTGCCCTAAAATAGCGGATGATGCAACAATCTGTAGTAGTATGGAAATATCCATTTTTTACTAGGTGGTCTTAAACTTTTGGCCACGACTGTATATATATATATATATATATATATATATATATATATATATATATATATATATTTATATATATATATATATATATATATATATATATATATATATATATATTTATATATTTATATATTTATATATTTATATATTTATATATATTCTAGTAGACTGTCTGACTAAGTTCTGTTGTAGAGATAGGCTGAACGAGAGAAGCTTCTCGACTTCAGGGACAGACTCTAACTAGTTTCCACCATCTCACTTGTAAAACTATCTATTATACGAGGGACGGTCAAAAAGTAATGCCTCGTAATTTTTAATTTCATTCAATAGACAAGAAAACAGATAAAATTCACACTGAAATGTAGCCCCAAGTCTGAACTTCAAAAACGTATTTCTCAATGTAGTCTCCGTTATTTGTTACAGTTTTTTTTCCCCATCTTCTCACAAGGGCTTGTATCCCCGCACGGTAAAAATTTGTGTCCTTTTTCCTAAACCACTGGCGTACGGCGCGTTTAAGGGTCTCGGTGTCCTCAAAGTGATGTCCGCGAAGATCTTCTTTCAGTGGTCCCAACAGATGGAAGTCAGAAGGTGCGAGATCGGGACTATAAGGGGGATGTGATAATAATGTCCAGCCAAATTCTGCAATCGCATCAATGGTGCGTTTAGCGGTGTGTGGCGTGGCATTATCGTGCAACAGTAGTGCAGTTCTCTGATCTTTTAATGGGTAAAGTCGCCGAAGACGACCTCTAAGCTTCTTCAAAGTTTCAATATAACGGTCTGCATTCACCGTGTTTCCCTGTTCCAAGAAGTCAAGAAGAATCACACCCTTCTCATCCCAAAACACGGAGGGCATAACTTTCCCTACAGATGGTGAACTTTTGAACTTCTTTCTTGTCGGCGATGTTGTGTGATGCCATTCCATTGACTGCCTCTTGGATTCTGGTTCAAAAAAATGAACCCAAGTCTCATCACCTGTCACAATATTCGATTAAAAACTCTTCTCTTTCAGTTTCTTAACGGTGCAGGAGGTTGATGACTATGGTTTTCCTTGTTTCTTTATGTCTGTCAACATTCTATGACATAACGTTGTTTTAACCGAACGTCTTTGGCAGCCATTTTAAAACTGTTACAGTGGTGCCACCTGTTACTGAAACAGGTTGGTAATGCTATACAATGCAGATGAGTTTGAGAAATCCTGCTAAATTTACAAATTGCACACCGATGCAGTATTTACATACATAAAAAATAGGAGGCATTACTTTTTGACCTTCCCTCGTATTATCTCTCACTGAGTCACCCACTATTCTAGTCTATTCAGAAGGGACCAATCTATGTCTTAATTCCCCTATCAAAAATCTACGACAATGACCTGCATAAATGGCAGAAGGTTTCCCTCTAGTATGTCGATGTACCTTTCTTTCGTGAGAATTCCTGTGAAAACACACAGTTGGGTGGCACCTCTTGCTGACACCCCTCCCCAAAGATGGAATTTCTGGGTATGTTTCGGTCGCTGGTACAGAGGCGTTACAGAGTCTTTCGTCCAAATATTTATTTGGGCAGGATAAGACCAAACAGAACATTCATCTGAAAAAATCACATTGTCCCATGACAAATTTTTGGTGTTCGGGGCACCAGTTCAAGCGCATCTGTTTGTGAGTCTCTGTGAGCAATGGTGACGAAATTACCCGTTTTTTGTGTGTGTAATTCATCCTGTGTAGCCTCGGTTGACAGTAGCATTAGATACCTCTGGGCTTCCCAACTCGATCATGCGCTGCCTTATGTTTTCTACACTCTTCATTGGCCCAGCCCGAACGATTTGGGCGAGACGCCGATGGTCCTATGTGTCCAAAATTCTTGGCCTCCCACTACCTTCTTTTCGCTCGATTCCATTACCTGCTTTTAATTTACTCACAACTCTGTAGACAGTCCGCTCAGGAATGTTCAAGGTTTTAGAAATGTTGGAACATGTTTGATTTCCTTCATTCCAAAGCTGTGAAATTAACATACACTTTGACTTTGTACCCATTTTCTGCCACTAGCATTTGAAATTGTCGTCTGCTCTATTATCAAGGGACATTACTCTCCGCTAATTTTTTTTTTTACTTTTGGTAGTGTTTGCTCACTTAAGTGGAGTGCAAATTTGGGCCAGAACATGCATATTTAATTAGATTTCAGCATATTTAGCTGAGCAATATGACTGCCATTTTTTTTGTTGTTGCAAAGTACTGTACATCCATTTTTCCTGCAGAGATGGTGGCAATACTAAAAGCACTAGAACTATTCTCTAATAACCCTCCTAGGAAATTAACAATTTTAACAGACTCTCTTTCGACAATTCAAGCACTAAGAAACTTACGAGAATGCAGTAGACCTGATATATCACAGGAGATATTTCTGGCTACTAGATACTTATATTCTAGAGGATGCACAGTCTTAATAGCTTGGATACTTTCACATGTTGGCATAGAGGGAAATGAAAAGGCAGATAAAGAAGCCAAGAAAGGTAGATCCGATAAAAGAAGGGATGGGTAAATCAGAGATTAAAAGCTTAATTAAAGAAATATAAGATGAAAGAAAGCAGAGTGGGATAAAAATCTGAAAGAGGTGACATCGGATGCCTAGCCTTCTCGGATAAGGGCGAAAAAAAAAGAAGAAAGTCCCGGTTGCAAGTTGCGCACTTTAAAATCCCACGGAAGTTGGAAATCGTAAAGAGTAGGCCATAGGAGCGATGCACTGGCAAAATTTCAAAAATTAGAAACCTACCCATTACAAAAATATTTATACAATATTTGATTCCTATATACACATATGTCATGGGATTACTCCCCTTGCTTTGCAGTGATGGTCCAACAGAACCAACATTCAGAGTATCTACTGAGTCTTCAAAGGTATCTACCTTTCGCTTAAGATTTCTCCTGGCAGAGATTTGAATTGAAGAATGATGCTTCAATTCTAGAGAGCCTCATAAGAATAATAGCTCTGTTTATATGTATTTAAAATGCTAGAGACATATGGATGCAGTTCACTCAAAATGATGAAATCAACTATAAATGTATATACATCTACAAATAACGAATTTAATAATCAAGTATAGTTAACAATGGGAGCCGCGGTAGCAGAGTGGTTAGTGCACTGGCTTTCTATGGTTCGATCCCCAGTTGAGGTGGGATTTTTTTAGGATGCAAACGGCTCCTGGGTCGACCCAGCCCCAACTGGGTACCAGAGCAACTTCTGGGAAGGTTAAGGCGGCCGGCGGGATGCTGACCACATCACCCCTAGTGTGCCGATGGTGAAAAAAATATGGGCCTAACACCATATTCCCAATATGCCTCAATGGGCGTGTAACGGGATCCTTTACCTGTTTTTTACCCCACGAGCCTTATGATGTGCCATAACATCGTTTGGTTATGAAAAAAATTCCTCTCAACTCTACTCGATATAAAACAAACTGAAATTGTTTCCTATAAGACTGACACGTCAATATATTCTTCAACCAATTAACAATGATTTTATGTATATTTTGTGATATTTTCTCATAAACATCCATGTCTACTGCTTGTTTTTAAAAAAAATTGGCATCCATTATGATGCCTGGGTAAAATCTGACAAGTGCTAGGATCTGTCAGAGTTAAATTACACAGGCACTAATGATTTACAGTCAATCTTGATTATACATATGACAGCAGTTTTTGTTTGTTTAAGAATGCAAGAAAAGCTGCCACTTTTACAACACCAGGCGAGCTCAAACAAAATAAACTCGGATGAGAAACAAAGAAATGAACTTAATTACAACACAGTATAAAGCAGAGGCGGATTGACAGTGATTTGGACCCCTAGGTAATAAAGGTCAGGTTGTTGGCCCCCTGATAGTTGATTAAGCTAGATCATGGTTTCTTAATCTGTTTTTTTGCCATGAATCCTTTGATTGTCCGACGATGGCACGGACCCCTTCGATTGTCCAAGTGCCAAACCAATAGCATACAAAGCTGCTTAAAGCATTCATGGATGACATAATAATTCTGACACCAGATGAACACCAGGCCCGGAGAATGTTAACACTCCTGGATGAATTAGTCAGCTGGTGCAGAATGAGCTTAAAACCTAAGAAGTCTAAAAGCCTGTCAGTCAGGAAAAGGAAGACATATGAGGTCACATTCATCGTTTCAAACCAAAGAATCCCTACTGTAATTGAGGAACCTATTAAAAGCCTTGGCAGGGTGTATGATGCCTCATTAAAAGACGCAAAGGCAGTTCAAGAGACATTAGAAATGGCAGGCAGAGGACTATAGATCATAGCAGGGTCGTAGATAGGACTTAATAAAAAGGGGGGGGGGGGTAATAATTTTTTTTAAATGCACTATTTTGGTACCGGTACAGTACAATTTCCCCATAAGGGGGGAGTTGTGAAGACACCTTCCCCCCCCCCCCCTGTATCTACGGCCATGGATCATAGACCGAAGTAGACTCCTAGTTCAAACTATGGTGCCTCCAGTTCATGTTGACCCCTAAATTGATATGGTCACTGCTTATATTATGAAATAAGCACCAGTACACTGGAAGCTATATAGCAAAAGGTCAATAAGTTCATGAGGAAATGGCTAGTAACTGTGATATTAAAAAACAAGCAAACAGATTTTACTTAACAATGATAAAATTGACAAGTCGTTCAAATACAATTTCCTTATTATTTATTTAGTATATACACTATCTACTCTTGTTCTGAAGGATGGATGTTGGAAGATGGAATGTAATGGATTTGTAAGTTTACAAATGATTTACAAATATATATATATATATATATATATATATATATATATATATATATATATATATATATATATATATATATATATATATATATATATATATATATATATATATATATATATATATATATTACAACAAGTTTTCCAATTATAGAAACAAATTTATATCAGCTGTGCTGTTAATTAAGTATAGTAAATGTATCAGCTGTGCTGTTAATTAAATATATAAAATTTATCAGCTATGCTGTTTGTCTCTTACTATGCTAATTCACGTTTTCTTCACAGACTTAAATGCTCACAATTGCCGACGGAAATGGTACTAATGTGTACTCATCTCTTGAAACAGTTCTGTCCTTAATTTCTTGCACACAACACCCGCTGATGATCGTTTCGTTTGCCCGCCCAAGACTGAGGGGGACTAAAGATGTAGCTCCTGTGCAATCACTGTGCTCCTTCGAAGTTCCAGGCAGCTGGATTGACTGGACATACGACCTCAGGTTGGATGACACGAATAAAACCTGTAACAAGTAAAAATAGGGGCTAATTTCTGTCCTCAAGCCCACCTATTTCTATTGTGTATGAGATGAGCGTGTCTCGGGTGTCTGCATGTAGGATGAATGACAACATGGCTCAGTATGAGTTAGCAATAGCGAGACAAGACAAAACATTCTTTCTGATAAATTAATACATGAATACATCCAATAATATAAATTCAATACATGAATACATCCAATAATATTAATTCAATACATGAATACATCCAATAATATAAATTCAATACATGAATACATCCAATAATATGTACACCTAGGTGTGATACAACCGTTTCCTTCCCACTATAATATACCAGGCCCTCTCTGACAAGTGCTATACTGGCTGGTAACATATCTTCTTCTTCTTCTTCCATCCTTAGCCATCGACCGACCAAGCAGTCTGTGGCCATTACGCCTAGCTGGCGTCTAAGGGCAAAAAGAAATTATCCGTTGTTCCGTTACGCCTAGAGGCGTTTATTGGTACAACAGAATATTAATTGTTGTTTTCGTAATCAGTGTGACTGGCAAGCGGGTGATCAATCCGCTGTGCCCGAACTTGCCTTCGTGTGTACTCTCCTTCTGCCGCTATAAAACCTCCACGCTACCGAGACGTCAATCCAGCCATAGTTTATTCTGGACCGAAGGTCCGCGAAAAAGAGCAATCTGGTACCGGCACAGCACCATGCGCTGCCTCCGCTATGCTGGGAAGACCCGGCAACCGGGACCACACACAGCCTTGAGAGGACAATAGATTGATTTAGATGAGTCCTAACAAGGACTGTTTTGGTTATATTTCAGTTGGTTTTCGTCTTCATCAATCATATCAGGAAATACAATCATTATACCTAATTCCCCAAGATACAATCAGTAACCTGATACATTCATAGTGAAACATTCATTCATTCATAACCCCCCACTCCCAAAGGAGCATAGGCCTTCAACAAACACATGCCAAGTCCTCCTGTCACGTGCCATCATCTCAAGTTCTTTCCATGTTCTCCTCATCATTTTCACCTCTGTTTCCAGCTCTCTTCTCCATGTGCTTCTTGGTCTACCTCTGCCTCTCTTGCCCTGGGGGTTCCAGAACAAGGACTGCCTTGTAATGCTATCAACAGGTTTCCTCAGTGTGTGCCCTATCCATCGCCATCGTCTTCTTCTTATCTCTTGTTCCACTGGCACTTGTCTAGTTCTTGTCATCAGTTCCACGTTGGTAACCTTGTCATACCATTTTAATCCCTCTATTCTACGCAAGCACCCATTTATGAAAGTCAGTAGCTTTTTGGTTGTTGTCTTTGTTGTTCTCCATGTCTCCGAGCCATACAATAGGACTGACTTCACATTTGAGTTGAAGATTCTTATGTTCGTGTTGGATCCGATTTCTCTTGATCTCCATATATTTCCCAATGCAATGAAAGCTCCTCTTGCTTTTTGTATTCTTATTTTGATATCGCTGTCTGTCCCTCCAACTTTGTCTATATTACTACCAAGATATGTGTACGATTCTACATCTTGTATTGGTGTTTCTTCAAGTTCAACCCTGTTATCGTTACCTGCATTTATTCTCATTATTTTTGTCTTTTCCCTGTGTATTTTCAGACCCAATTGCTGTGACCTCTCATCGAGTGTTTTCAAATCTGTCCTGTATCTGATTACGGTTATGGGACAGAAGAGCCAAGTCATCAGCAAAATCTAGATCATCCAACTGCTTAGTCAGAGTCCACTGGATTCCATTTCTGTTGTGTGTTGTCGATGATCTCATAACCCAATCTATTGCCAGCAAGAAAAAAAAATGGAGACAAGAGGCATCCCTGTCGCACTCCTGTTCTTATCCCAAACGGTTCTGTAAGCTGTCCTTCGTGAAGAACTCTGCATGTCATGTCTTCATTTGTTTTCTTTATTAAATTAATGATCTTCAGGGGAACTCCATAATGCCTCATCAATTTCCAAAGTGATTCTCTGTCTACACTGTCAAATGCCTTTTCGTAGTCCACAAATCCGATGTATAGTGGTGAATTCCATTCCAGACTTTGTTCAACTATTATTCTCAAAGTGGCTATCTGGTCTGTACCTGATCTGTTTTGTCGAAAACCTGCTTGTTCATCTCTCAGATTCTTGTCTGTGGACTCTTTTAATCTCTCAAAGATAATCCTGTTTAATACTTTTCCTGGCACTGATAGTAACATTATTCCTCTATAATTTGTGCACTCTTGTAAATTTCCCTTCTTAGGCAACTTAACCAGATATCCTTCCTTCCATTCTGCTAGTATCTCTTCCTTTTCCCAGACTTTACCAAGTAATTTATATAACATCTCTGTAGCCGTGTCGATATCTGCTCTGATGGCCTCTGCTGGAATGCCATCAGGTCCAGACGCTTTTCCATCTCTTAGAAGCTTTATGGCTTTCTTTATTTCTTCCTTCGTTGGTCTTTCACCGTTAATTTGTAGCTCTTCTTCTGCTGGCTTGATGTCCGGTGGGTTTTGTGGAGCTGGTCTATTGAGAAGGTCCCCAAAATATTCTGTCCACCTCTTCATTTGCTCTTGTATATTGCTGAGCAGTTTCCCATTCTTGTCTTTTATGAGGCAACTTGTTTGCTTGTATTTCCTTGTTAGCTTCTTTGTTCTGCTATACAGTTCTCTCATATTTCCTTTGGCTGCAGCATCTTCTGCCTCTCTTGCCAACTCCTCAATATACTTCCTCTTGTCTCTTTTGATACTTCTTTTTACTTCTTTGTTTGCTTCTGTGTACACTTCTTGAGCCTTGGCTTTGGAACTTCTGGTTTTGCTTGTGTTTAAATCTGCTTTCTTGTTTTTTCTGTCTTTTATCTTATTGTTGGTTTCTTTTGTTACCCATGCTTTTTGTTGTCGTTCCCTTTTCCCCAGTATTTCTTCACATGTCTCCTTCCATACAGTTTTGACCTGCTGCCAATAGTCTTCTGTATTCTCTACATCTTCCAGCTGTTGGAGCACTTGGAATTTGTTGGATACTGTGACCGCAAATTTGTCTCCTGTTTCTTGATTTCTTAGCTGTCCCACATTAAACTGTTGTCTATAATTTTGCATTGTTGCATATCTCTTGAGTTTCATTTTTACTTTGGCTATCAGAAGGTGGTGATCTGATGCCACATCTGCTCCTCTATATACCTTTACATCCTGCAATGATGATCTAAACTTCTTGTTTATGCATATATGATCAATCTGATTTTCTGTTCTATGGTCTGGTGATATCAATGTTGCCTTGTGTATTCTCTTATGCGGAAACATGCTTCCTCCTATAGCCAGTTGATTTGAAGCACAGAAGTTTGCGAATAGTTCCCCATTTTCATTCATTATTCCTAGCCCATGTTTTCCCGTGACTTCTTCAAATCCAGTGTTGACTGTACCTATCTTTGCATTCATATCACCCAACAAAATTGTGATGTCTCTTCTTTTTACTTTATCCATAATTTCCTGTAGTCTAGTATAAAATGCTTCTTTCACAGACTCTTCTTTGTCATTAGTTGGTGCATAACATTGGATGACATTTACATGAATTTTCTTTTTAGCTGTTTTGAAAGTAGCTGTTATTATTCTGGGTCCAACAGCTTCCCATTCAATGAGTGCTTTCTGTGCTTCTTTAGATAACATAAGAGCTACCCGTTCACTGTGGTGTGAACTTTCGTCTTCATGTCCTGAGGAAAGCACCAATTCACCTGTGATGAGTTTCTTCCTGTCTACCCCCTTCCACTTTGTTTCACACATTCCCAGAACCTCGATTTTGTATTCCCTCATTTCTGCTGCTACTTGCGCCACTTTCCCTTGTTCGTTTAATGTCCGAACATTCCAGGTGCCAAATCTGGAAGTTCTAAAAGAAAGAAGGTTAGTCAGCAACACAGACTCCTTTCGGCTTTCTCTGTGTTGCATCATACGCTTCCCTGCGAGATTACCTTCCCCTGTCTTGGATGGCTGTGTTTTATTTTCTTTATTTGACTTGTCCATATTTGTTGAAGTTTTTTGTGGTTTAAATTTTTTACAGGATGGGTTAACCAGCCCAATGCCCAACCCTCCTTAGTCGCTTTCTACGACACGCTTGGCAGGGAACAGTGTTACTATTCTTTGCTCCCCTTTCGGGCCCCGGTAACACACGGGTGTCATAGTGAAACAATTTATATTAAATATATACAGGTGTAGGTAGTATAAATGACACAACAAATACAAACATTTTATATCTGCAGTAGGCCTATTTTCCTACAAGTTTATAGTAAATATATTTACCCTCTAAGATTTAAACAGGCTAGTCGACTTTAGTGAAGTAAGAGTTCCCGGTCAATGCAGGTGAGCAATAAATCAGTCTGACAGCTTCTTTTCTTCAGTCGGTCGTCTAGCTGGCTTCGTGTTGGTGTGTGCGTGATTTTGAATCGTTCGTTCGTTCATTTGTCTACTATATTGTTGTTATACCCTGTTCAACCTGAAAATTGGTTATAATTGGGGTATATTGTGCGTGTTGTTTCTTCGGTGCTAGCAGGTTGATAGTCCTGAAAAGGACTGGTCCTAAAAAGGACAACTAGCTGACTGTCTGGTTACCTCTTCTTTGCTTGTCTGTTCATGGTGTCGTGGCGTGTTCATGGTGTTTATCATTGTCGTAGATTTTGATAGGAGAATTAAGACTTGGGTTGGTCCCTTCTGAATAGATTAGAATAAGTGATCGTCACAGTGAGAGGTAGTAATAGTAGAAATAGATTTCCACGAGTGGGATGGTAGACTGTGATAGAGGCTGTCTCTGAAATCGAGAAATATTCTCTCTTTCACCTATCTTCTACGACAGATTTAGAGGAGTCAGACAGTCTAAACACATCTATATATTACATATATATATATTCTATCCACTCACGTGCACGCACATACAAGACGACAGTTAGACGTACAGACGTGGGAAAACTATAACAGATGATTATATAGATATTCTAGAACGAGCTGACCAACACGCTGATTAAGTTTAAGGGCAGTTTAATTATCAATATAAACTTCCACCACCACAACATCCAAAATTTACATCAAAAGCATTTACAATAGTCATTAAAAAAATCAATGAATTTCTACAAGAAATGATAGACCACAGTTATGATCTTCCCTCGATGTTTAGCCCACAGTCCCGTTAGGAGAACGATGATAGCCCAAAGAGTCACAGATACATATGATTTGGGTCTAATATTTTCCCCTTTTGAAGGTATGAACTGACTTTGATAGCAGTATCTATTCTAGGCAAAAATATAGTTTAGCAACAAAATCTTGCATAAGGAAAGTTACAAAGTGAGTGAATCAAACGAAGAACATCCTTCAGTCTACTTTCACTCGGTTCTTTCATCAGGGCCCTGGCTCACACAACCTTACCTACAATCGTGCTGTGGTTCGCCGTCTGGCGCAAGCCTTAGTGTACACTTCATTTAATCTGTCTATCTGTGGATGAAGCGGATACCCAGCTCTGCAGATATTGGTTTCATTCAACGTGTCCGGGGAGCGTCCTCTTCAGGCGATTGTTCTTTCTTTACAGATTTAAGTTAATGTCACTTATTCACGAGGTAAGAGTTTGGGTTTCAGCGGGCACACAGTGTCAGAACACGAGGTTTCCCTTAATTAGGAAGATGACCGGTGGACAACTTCTCTCAACAGATAATCTTTGTTCACCACACACTTGGTCAAATAATGTCGGAAAAGTTAATGTTTATTTTTACTTTCTTCAGCAATTATTCTCGCCACAAGGCAGCATGTACATTAGAGTTTGTGAAGAAATATGATCTGGCTCAAAGGCCCAGTATAAGCATTTATTCTTTAAAAAAAACCGTTAGTGGGATTAGTATTCTGTCTATCTCTGAAGGCACACGCCCTGTCAGACAAGTGTTTCTTGAAAAAACCCACGTGGTTAAAGATATAAAATGTTTATGTTTCTCACAGGTTTGTCTCTGTACTAAACGCCGGCAAAGTTGGGTTACCCCAGTATTCATTGAATAAAGAAAAAAACACATATGAAATATTTTACATATTATGTACTCAATATAACTTACATTTTGAACTGCAAGCGTAGAGCTTGACTTGACGTTTAAACTTTCCCGTGAAATAAGTTATATATAAAAAATCAATCAGCATGAATTAGGAATACATACGTATTCCGTCAACACTCATGAGGCATCTAGCATTTATAAGTTAGTTTAGAAAAATTGTTCTCGTCTGATTATTTAGCAGTTAAATTAAATTCATTATAGCTACATCATTTTAAGCGAGAAATTAAATTTTATTCTGCTTTCCACTGTAACTCATCAGCTAGAGAATATAACAGACTTATAAATTATTCACTCTGCACAAAAGAACTCGGGAAATAAAATAAGCGATTTAACACTTAATCACTCACAAAATATTAGCTACTTAATGTAATATTTACCTCAACACAGAACTACGGTATCACAACGAAACTAAGAGGTTCCCTTACAAGTTTAAGTATCTAGAACGATGTGACTACGTCTAATGCAAATGGAGAATGAGTGAAATCAAGTTTCAAACTCTGGTTAATATCTTAAACTAGACAAAGGCTCCTACTATTTCCAAAAACCCGATCTCTCCCCTCTCCTAACACCTACGTTAGCTTAGACGCATGCCGTAACTGCCACCAGTGCGTCTTCACACCTCCGTCTAACTATCTGACCGTGAGCGCGCGTGTCAGAGGCGAAATGCCAGACATTCTGTCTGCTCTGAGCGAGCATGGCTGGCGCGATTCACACCTCCGTCTAACTATCGGACAGTGAGCGCTCATGTCAGATGCGAATGTCAGACGACCCGTCTCCACTGCAGAGGGCAATTTTCACACTTCGCCGGGAGCTAGCCTGACGCAAAAACTCTCGTGACAGCTGCAAATGTAGACAATTTGTCTGCTCATTATGTCTGATAGACTGGAATCCCACCTAAAATTATCTCGTGCAAGGGACTGACACGTTAGGTAATCTACTGCGTTTCTAAATGTGAAAACGAAACCAGGCGAAAGTTTGAATGGGAAAATAGTAATGTTTATAGTCGCAAAAGTACGAATGCGAAAAACACAGGAAAAGGATAAAGAGTGATAATAAAATAGAGGACACGGGTAGAAAAAAGAAGAGAATATAGAAAATTTATTGATCATAATCTCTATGCGACAGAACGTCCCCCCTATAAGATATGGAAGCACTCCACGTCTACGTTATGGAAAAAAATTTCCTATATCCGTAGCTTCAGGGTGTCTGTCTTCTTCACTCTCATCTCCCCCCTCCAGCTTTCTCCAATTCCTACTCAAGTCTACTCCCAAAGTTTCCTTTCTTTGGAATGTCTCCCATGCGTGCTTGAAAGAGCGTCGTCGCTTTTGACATTTTTGAACGATTTCTTGTGTGCGCAGTGGAATTTCCCTGCCACTATCGTCATCTTCGTCAATTTTGGCGATCGTCAGGAGATGTTCGGAGGTCGGCACCGGTCTTTCCAAGTATCTCTTTAACAGATTTAAATGGAAAACATTTTCCTTTCCTTGAATAAAGATCTGGTAGTTAGCCTTAGAAATCTTTTTCAGGACGGTAAACGGCCCTTGCCATCCGATCTTCAGTTGGTTGTTTCCGGTAGGGAGTAACACCAAAACTTTCTCTCCTGCTTCCAGTTCTCTCTCTTTCGCGACTTTCCTGCATCGGTTAGCGTGCTTTGTGCGTGCTCGCTTAAAGTTAGTCGTTGCTAGGTCCCATCCTAGTTTCAACCTTTCCTTTAAATCCGATACGTATTTACTGGCTGAGACAACTGTCTCATCTGCCTTCTGGTCTGTCAGCGACCAAAGTAAGGCTTCAAGCGGCCCCTTGATAGGTCTGCCGAATAAAAGCGTAGCTGGCGGAAATCCTGTGGAAGTATGAGGAGATTCTCTGTAGCCAAATAAAGCTGCAAGAATACAAAGATCCCAATCTTCAGGTTTCACTTGTGCCAGTTTACTTAACATCATGTTCAGGTTTCCATTAACACGTTCCACGAGTACATTTCCGGCCGGAGTATAAGGCTTTGTGTAGATGTGTTGGGTCCTCAAGATCTTCACGATCTCATCCATCAACAGGTTTCGGTATGGGGATCCGTTATCCGTCAACACTTGCTGAAGGAATCCTAACCGAGTGAAAATCTGCACGAGGGCTTCTGCGACATGCTTGGCATCTGCGCATGTTAGCGGTATAGCTTCTGCCCATAAAGTGCATGTGTCGACTAAGGTCAGGATTAAACCTGTTCCTTCTTTTAGTTCTTTCTAAGGGTCCTAAAATGTCGATCACAACCCGTTCGAATGGTGTTCCCACTATTGGCATTTCACCCAAAGAGACTGGGGGTGCCCGTTGGTTGGGTGGCACACGTTGGCACTGAGCACAGGATTTGACATACCTGATAATCTCAGTATTTACTCATGGCCACCAATAATGAGTGGTTATCCGTTGGTTTGTGGCGTTCTGTCCCATATGTCCGCTGAAGGGAAGAGAGTGCCCCATTTCTAGGATTTGGCTTCTGTACTGTTTCGGTACTAGGAGCTGGTTGTAACCTTGGTCAGGCTTGCCCGTTCTGCGATAAAGTACGCCATCCTTAGAAAAAATGTCCCCGTGTTTTCTGGGTTCCTTAGCCATGGGCAGTTTCCTAAAGCAGGGTGCAAAAGTAGGGTCCTTTTGTTGCGCTTCTTTAAGTTCCATAGGTAACAAATTAGGCGCAGGCTCCCGTTCCTTCTTGGTTTGCCCTCTTGTAGTTACTGCTGCCACAATTGGCTCTTCCGGTTTCCCAATAAACACGTATGTCCCGCCAAGTATGACTGGGTAGATGGGGTCATCCATAACAGCCGCTTTGATCTCGCCTCTGACAAAATCAGAGTGGATCTCCACCAGTGCGATGGGAAACGCTGTAGGTGCATCACTCTTAGAGACTCCACAAAGTTCGACGGTCTCTCCTGTCTCTTGACCGGGTTTAACCAGGTTTCTGGCAACAGTGCAATCATAAGAAAGCCCCGTGTCAAATAAACAAAAAGTTTGAGAACCGTTCAATGTAACAGTACCTCGCGTTGAGGGTGTATCCCCAACAGGTTGGAAATCACTGTCAATAATTCCGCCTTGCGAGACTGTTAGTAAGCATCCGATGCGTTTAGGCTCGGTGTGCTCACTCTGATCATCAGTCCCGTGCTCAGGAGTTCTTCCTTTGCCACCTTGTCCTTTCTGGCTGCGCTGCCATGAAGGGCGGTAGGGTTGATCAGACTGTTTACTGTGGTTGGGGTACTTGTTTTTGTAGAGCTTGGATTTTTCAGGAGGGGGTTTTTGAGGTCCAGTTTCTCTGTGGTTATTCTGATTAGAAGCATGAGAAGATTGGTCTAGATTATTCTATCGAAAATGCTCTTCTGTCGGTTTCCGTTTTGTGGCCGGTAGTTCAGCCAGCGCATTGTGATATCGCTCAGACTTTTCTAAGATGTCTTCAAGCTTTTCTGCACCCTGCTCAGCTAGAAATCTCTGGGTGTCCGCAGACAAAGTGTTCTTTATTTGTTCTGTTATAACAAATTCCTCAAGGCCTTCATAGGTAGAGGGGAGCTGTGAAAGCTCAAGGCACTTTGTCAAGTATCCCTTCAAACGAGACGAAAACTGCTGAAAAGTTTCAGAGCTCTCTTTCCTGCTGTTGCGAAACAGTTGCAAAAATTTGCGAGCATTCATTTCAAAGCGCTCCAGTAACGCTTTCTTCAACACATCGTAATTGTCTTGTTGGCTGCTCTCCAGTTTTGCATACACATCGTAAGCAGAACTTTTCAAAGCCTGGGAAAGCTTCATATTCCAACGCGACCTCTCTAAACCGTACAGAGTTGCAATTTTCTTAAATTTTTCTAGATACGTGTCAATCTTCTCGTTAGGATAAGGGAAAGATTCTAGCGCAAAAGACATAGCTGTGAGATGAGTAGATTGAGTATTAGGGGGATCAGTTAAAGAAGAATGAGGAGAAGACTCTCCATTGCTGGAGGTAGAGGCAGCACCACGGCTTTGGACCTCTAGAGCTTTAAGCGCCAGCTCATGCTGTCGTCGTTGCTCATTTTCTCTTTCCTCATGCTGTCTCTCCTCCCTCTCCTTCTCATGCTGCATCCTGCGAATTTCCATTTCCTCATCCATCTTCCTCTGCTCTTTAGCTTCAGCTGCTTTCCTCTCCGCATCATATCTCCTAAGTTCGTCCCTGACAAACGCTTTCGCTTCTTCGCCTTCCAAACCCTCTTCTCTCGCTTCGTCCATGAGGATCTGCCTAAGCTTCGCCCTCTCTGCCATAGTAAATCGGTGACTGAAACTTAGACGAGAAAGAAATAAGAAAAAGGATACACTGCTTCCTACCACTTACGAGAAATTACCAAAATCAAAAGATGATATGCTTCACCCTGGGATACCTCTTCCAAAATATAGTGTCTAACTATCGATGCTATTAATCGGCAATAAAGCACCTAATGCAGATGACTACGCCAAATAAATGGTAGTAAAGATTACTCACTGAAAATAAGTTGCTACAGTGGAAACAAAATAATTATTGCAAAAATTTAAGGAGGAAAAAAAATCCCTTAATTATTTTAATCCACTATAAGTACACCCCTGAAGTCAGTTAGGGTAAGGGAGGCAATTTACAGGACGTAATTGTCTGAACGCACTCCTTAGCTTAGCTCAAACACCTGCTTCTTCAGAACCCTGTGAATGTTATACACTCACGAACTTTACCAGCGTTAGTATTACAAAATCACTAATTAACATATATTCCGACAAAATCAACCTGTAACTCAAATGTATATATGCTCAAAAATGCTGTGGAAAAACAATCATTATTTGTGTGGTCAGCACGCCCATAAACAGATCGTTTCGTCTAGGGGATATTATTTTTAAAGATACACAAAACACGAGACAATCACACTCTTACTCTATTACAGAATAAAGAATCTTACAGACGAGCTGATATTTGCCGTCTCGTCTTGCTATTCTAAGTTAAAAAAAAATCCTTCGGACGAGACCACATTTATCGTTCTTGCTCAGGATTTTCAGTTCAATTCCCGGAAACGAGCCCACATTTGTCGTAGATTTTGATTGGAGAATTAAGACTTGGGTTGGTCCCTTCTGAATAGATTAGAATAAGTGATCGTCACAGTGAGAGGTAGTAATAGTAGAAATAGATTTCCACGAGTGGGATGGTAGACTGTTTTAGCGGCTGTCTCTGAAATCGAGAAATATTCTCTCTTTCACCTATCTTCTACGACAGATTTAGAGGAGTCAGACAGTCTAAACACATCTATATATTACATATATATATATTCTATCCACTCACGTGCACGCACATACAAGACGACAGTTAGACGTACAGACGTGGGAAAACTATAACAGATGATTATATAGATGTTCTAGAACGAGCTGACCAACACGCTGATTAAGTTTAAGGGCAGTTTAATTATCAATATAAACTTCCACCACCACAACATCCAAAATTTACATCAAAAGCATTTACAATAGTCATTAAAAAAATCAATGAATTTCTACAAGAAATGATAGACCACAGTTATGATCTTCCCTCGATGTTTAGCCCACAGTCCCGTTAGGAGAACGATGATAGCCCAAAGAGTCACAGATACATATGATTTGGGTCTAATATTTTCCCCTTTTGAAGGTATGAACTGACTTTGATAGCAGTATCTATTCTAGGCAAAAATATAGTTTAGCAACAAAATCTTGCATAAGGAAAGTTACAAAGTGAGTGAATCAAACGAAGAACATCCTTCAGTCTACTTTCACTCGGTTCTTTCATCAGGGCCCTGACTCACACAACCTTACCTACAATCGTGCTGTGGTTCGCCGTCTGGCGCAAGCCTTAGTGTACACTTCATTTAATCTGTCTATCTGTGGATGAAGCGGATACCCAGCTCTGCAGATATTGGTTTCATTCAACGTGTCCGGGGAGCGTCCTCTTCAGGCGATTGTTCTTTCTTTACAGATTTAAGTTAATGTCACTTATTCACGAGGTAAGAGTTTGGGTTTCAGCGGGCACACAGTGTCAGAACACGAGGTTTCCCTTAATTAGGAAGATGACCGGTGGACAACTTCTCTCAACAGATAATCTTTGTTCACCACACACTTGGTCAAATAATATCGGAAAAGTTAATGTTTATTTTTACTTTCTTCAGCAATTATTCTCGCCACAAGGCAGCATGTACATTAGAGTGTGTGAAGAAATATGATCTGGCTCAAAGGCCCAGTATAAGCATTTATTCTTTAAAAAAAAAAAACGTTAGTGGGATTAGTATTCTGTCTATCTCTGAAGGCACACGCCCTGTCAGACAAGTGTTTCTTGAAAAAACCCACGTGGTTAAAGATATAAAATGTTTATGTTTCTCACAGGTTTGTCTCTGTACTAAACGCCGGCAAAGTTGGGTTACCCCAGTATTCACTGAATAAAAGAAAAAAAAACACATATGAAATATTCTACATATTATGTACTCAATATAACTTACATTTTGAACTGCAAGCGTAGAGCTTGACTTGACGTTTAAACTTTCCCGTGAAATAAGTTATATATAAAAATCAATCAGCATGAATTAGGAATACATACGTATTCCGTCAACACTCATGAGGCATCTAGCATTTATAAGTTAGTTTAGAAAAATTATTCTCGTCTGATTATTTAGCCGTTAAATTAAATTCATTATAGCTACATGATTTTAAGCTAGAAATTAAATTTTATTCTGCTTTCCACTGTAACTCACCAGCTAGAGAATATAACAGACTTATAAATTATTCACTCTGCACAAAAGAACTCGGGAAATAAAATAAGCGATTTAACACTTAATCACTCACAAAATATTAGCTACTTAATGTAATATTTACCTCAACACAGAACTACGGTATCACAACGAAACTAAGAGGTTCACTTATAAGTTTAAGTATCTAGAACGAAGTGACCACGTCTAATGCAAATGGAGAATGAGTGAAATCAAGTTTCAAACTCTGGTTAATATCTTAAACCAGACAAAGGCTCCTACTATTTCCAAAAACCCGATCTCTCCCCTCTCCTAACACCTACGTTAGCTTAGACGCATGCCGTAACTGCCACCAGTGCGTCTTCACACCTCCGTCTAACTATCTGACCGTGAGCGCGCGTGTCAGAGGCGAAATGCCAGACACTCTGTCTGCTCTGAGCGAGCATGGCTGGCGCGATTCACACCTCCGTCTAACTATCGGACAGTAAGCGCTCATGTCAGACGCGAATGTCAGACGACCCGTCTCCACTGCAGAGGGCAATTTTCACACTTCGCCGGGAGCTAGCCTGACGCAAAAACTCTCGTGACAGCTGCAAATGTAGACAATTTGTCTGCTCATTATGTCTGATAGACTGGAATCCCACCTAAAATTAACTCGTGCAAGGGACTGACACGTTAGGTAATCTACTGCGTTTCTAAATGTGAAAACGAAACCAGGCGAAAGTTTGAATGGGAAAATAGTAATGTTTATAGTCGCAAAAGTACGAATGCGAAAAACACAGGAAAAGGATAAAGAGTGATAATAAAATAGAGGACACGGGTAGAAAAAAGAAGAGAATATAGAAAATTTATTGATCATAATCTCTATGTGACAATCATATCCTGCCTCCCTATCTGGCTTGTGTGGTTTTGTTTGTTTTTGCCCTCCTCGTTTCTGAATCTTGTGTCTTCCTTTTCTCCTGTATCTGAGAAAGCGCCTTTTCTATGATTGCAGGTAGTAGTCTGTCTAGTGTTTCTTCTATGACTTCTTCGTCTGTTTGGTTGTTCGTATTTGTTTCCCGTGTGTTGGATGTCATTTCCTCTACAGCTCTTCGTTCTGCTTCAATTCTCTTGAGGATTTCTGAGTTTTCTTCCTTCAGTTCTGTCAGCTTCTTGACATCTCTTTCTATTTGTTGTTGTATTCTTTTCAGGTCGTCCATCATTTCCCTAATGCTCTTCAGATCTATTACAACTTCACTGTCAATTTGTTTTTCGGGAGTCTGTCTGCTTTTGTTCTAGCCCTGGAGTTTCCGTTTCATCTCTTTTACTTCCGCTGTCAGCTGATGTAACTGTCTTCTCTCAATCGTGCACTGTTTGTCTGCAACATCCGCAGCCACTCTGTGTTTTGCCTCTTTGAAAGGTATGTTTTTGGACACGGCCTCCTTCAAGATGCTCTTTGTTTCCTGAAACACAGGGCAGCCTCGGTACCTTGCCCGTGGTTTCCGAGGCAGTTTGCACAGGTACGGTTTGAGTTAATCGCTTTGTAATTGATATCCTTCATCGCTTTGGGACAGTCGCGATATGGGTGGCTACCCGCACAATACCGGGCAAACTGCATCTCTCCTGCACGTTTTCGTTGTGTGTGAAAACTGCTGGCAGTTAGAGCACTGCATGACCGGAGGGATATATGCCTCTGTCCTTTTTGAAGTAGTTTTTAGCGTCAATCTCTCAGGTCTTGTCGACCCCTCAATGGTTATTACAATCAGGTTTGTGTCTTTTTTGTCCCATGTTTTTAGCCTTTCGACCTGCGTGAATTTGACTTCTGCGTTTTCGGTCTGTAGGTTGCTGTGAATCTCGCTTGCGGGCCATCTGGTGTCCACCCCTCTTACGACAAACTTCTTTGTATTCTTGTATCTTTCCACCACCACTTTTATCTGGTGGGGCAACTGGGCTTCTTTCGATCCGGACTCCAGTTCTGACATCAGCGAAAATGTTGTTGAGGGAAAGCACGACTCCCTTTTCGTGCCTCCTTACTTTAGAGATGCCTCTCCTGCCAGTTATTGTCTCGAGGATGCAGATCACTTTGTCATCTGGTAGGGCCTTGAGTGAGGCCTCACCTCCAGACATCTGCGTGATCTTAACCAACCTCTCCTGTAGTGCCTTGTGGGAACCGGCATTGCTTGACTTGCGCAGGTGACATACTCTGATTTCCATCTGCGTTAGAGTGTGTGGTGTGTGGGACGGTCTCACGTTCTGTTTTGTTGACTGCTTCTGATCACGTTCTGTAGTTGTTGTCTGATCACTACACAATGGAGCCTCTACTATGACGTCTTGCTTTGGTGGTGATTTTATCGTCTTCGGATTTTGGAGCAGCTTCCCTGGGGTAGCCACAGCTGTCAACTCGGCATCGTGTGGTGGTGGCTTCGGGGATGTTTTCTGGGTCGTAGGTGATGTAGATTTCCGACCTTTTTCTATATTTGGGGTTTCGTGCAGCTTCTCTGAGGTAGACAAGGTTTCTGCTGTCGATTCGGGTACGTATGGTGGTGGCCACATGGTTCTAAGCTCCTGCCTTCTTTTCTCTCTTCTTTCCAGCATCTGTTGTAATGATCTCATCATGTCTTCACGTTCTGGGTCTTCATCATCTAGGCCAGGGGCGTTTGCATCTGCCATCTCCTCTGCCTTGCCAGGAGTCGGGCCACTCAGACTCTCCGTCGGGCCGACACACGTCACAGCTAACTCCGTCGTCGTGTCAAGAGTTGGAGAAAGACCGGTCCCGGCACGAGTACTTGGAGCAGTCTTGCTCTCTGGCTGTCTGTCTTTGTTGTTTTGTTATTCTCCGGGCTGTTCAGCGCTGGTGGGCTGGTGTAGACCTTCCTCTTTTTTGGCGCGTGGTTTATTTCGGACCATTTTGACTATATTGTGATCGCTGCGTACGTCATGAAAAGGACGCTGGTCATAGTGCACGGTATCACCGTCTACGGTGAGAGTTTCGAGGGGTTGGTTGTACAGGGTGATTTTGAATAAAATCTCGCCCGTATATATAGGTAGATGAGGTAACTTTTACTGCTTAAGGAATGGTTTTGATTGGGTCTCGGCGTGGCAAGCTGATTGGTTATATGCGGTTTAGTACCAGCCGCCATACAATCCGTGACCGAGACGATTCCCGAAAAAACAGGGCTTATGCCTAATTTTATTCTGTTTTCCGCCATATTGGGAGACAAGATGGCCCCAACCGAGTTCCGAAAAACAGGGCTTATGGCTAATTTTATTCTGTCTCAGAGATGGGTGAACGTTGCTCGTTGATTGGCTGGGCGATATTTGTATCTCGACATAGTGATTTAACTAAGAAGTGGGTTTACATACTCGTTTCACGACAATGGCATATGACACCTCTTAGACTCAGCTTCATTATCAGATCAATGTATAACCTCCTGTCATCGTCTGCAATCCTTGTGAGATGGGGAAAGTCTGATGATGCTCAGTGCCCCCGTGCCATGAGAGGCAGACACTTGAAAATGTTCTCTCAACTTGCAAGGTGTCATTAGGGCAAGGACGATACACATCGCGCCACAACAGAGTATTAAATGAGCTGGCTGCTACAATAGACCTGGCAAACAGCAAAGTCAGACCGAATACCGCAAATACATACTTTCTGAGAGCAGGAAAGTTAGCTCGTCCCAAACCAAGTAAATCAAGTAGCAGCTTACCATCTTAAGAATGTAAAGGAGATTAAGGAGCCGAAACACTTGATCGACGGGGCGGGGGGGGGGGCAACTTCAGATGATCAGATTACATCCTGTTATATCGCTATGTATAGAGTTTCATATCATCATAACCCATCAGGGGTTGAACGGGATATTTTTCACGATAAAAAACTGCTAAGGTTACTATTACATTTACAGCTCTATATTTTTCTGTAGTCCATTTGGGATTTCATTGAAACTTCTGTTTCCAAAGAAACGGATTGTTACTGTCGAAGTTATTATTTTTTTTTTTTTTAAGATAAAGTATCACGTTAAACCATTCTTCTTCTTCTGTGATCCTTAGCCGCATACCGTCATCACTGACCATTGGTGGGTTATAATTAGAATTTATTATGTAGTAAATTCAAGATACAAATCTGGTTTCCGATATCTAAATATAGTATCTCTTCCTCTCCCCCCCCCCGGGAGGGGGGGGGGGCCAATCAGTCCAAATACAGTAAATCAAAACGGTAAAATTGTGTGAATGTATGTGGTGTGACCTCCCCTTTCTTAAAAAGAAAAAAAAAAAAAACAAGAAAAATACAAACCAAAAAAACGTAAAGTCTCTCATAACTGCCCTATTGTTAAAATATGTGGAAGTGTGAAGGTGAACGAGGAAGAAGATATAAAGGGGCATTACTTGTTAACAAGGTGAACAAGTACGGTGGTGTCCGGAATGACACCTAATAATTATCTGCCATCATTCATATGAGCACCCCATCAGACTAACACCTTATCCTCACACTGGCGAAGTAGTGTTGTCTATTTGTATACTTATTTTACTTATAGGACAGGAAGATAAATGTACACTTATTGGGCCCAGAGCAAATGCAGCAGTAGAAAACTGGGAGTGACTCACCGGTCGATCATTGAATAACATACACAAACGTCTATATAAAACATTGATCAGTTATAGTCTGTATTTGTCTGCCCTCTGAAATCATGTCAGATAGACGGGCCAAAATCGCCATAAAGAAAGAACAGCTCGAACAGCTTCGCCGAGAAAGAAAAGAAAAGGAGATTGCAAAGAAAACAGAGGTAGATTTAGCATCTTACACAGCTAGGCCTAATGTTTACACCGTGAGCGAACGACACGTATGATAGGATGTGCCTGTCACATGCCGTGAGCACACATCACACTTTTAATATTGTTAGCCAACGCCCTCTCTTTTACTGTTAAACAATATAATAGGTGCACACATAATTTCAAGTTATTGTTAGGCTACTGGAAACTGGGTGTCTCGTAATGCTTGTTGATGATGACAAACGATGGTTGGATCGGGTGTTATCCAGGACACCCCAGGCTTTCCCCACCCTTCTCTCCATTGTTAACAACATGACAGTTATGAGAGACTTTTTTGTGTGGACGGGGGAAGGCACACATTCATTCACACAGTTTTACATTTTTGATTTACTCTATTTGGACTGAGTGTAGTAGGGAGACACCGTATTTTGAAATTGGAAATCAAAATTATTATCTTGAATTAACTTCACTATATATCCTAATTATAACTCATTAAGAGTTGAATAGGATATATTTTCTAAAAAAATTTAAAGCTATCCATGCCATTGTATATAATTGCTATAGGCAAGCTAGTAAATGTTAAAAAGATTGGGTTGAATCACAATCAAGTAAGACACACTTCCGATTTCGTCAAAGTGGCTATTGAAACTTTGGCCAGTTAAGTCGCACAAGTCTGTACAACTGTAAATAATGATTGCGAGCCACAGTAATAAGTGGTAAGTTAGTATTTTGTACTTGTTTTTCTTAATGCTATTATTATTAGCAGCCGTGGTAGCACAGTGGTTAGTGCACTGGCTTCCTAACTCTGTGGTATATGGTTCGATCCCCAGTTGAGGTGGGATTTTTAGACCGCAAATGGCTCTGGGGTCGACCCAACCTCATGAATTGGGTACTAGAGCAACTCTAAGAAGGTTAAGGCGGCCGACGTGATGCTGACCACATCAGCCCTAGTGTGCTATTGGTCAAAAAAATATGGACCTAACACCATATTCCCAATATTTCTCAGTGGGCATGTAACAGGATCCTTTACCTTTTTATTATTATTATTATTATTTTTTTTTTACGTATGGCCTCAGTTTTTTCATACATTATTATTTTTTATAAAGCTCAAAAGAAAGGTTAGTGTTAAGGTTAACATTAGTGAGCATATTTCTCTCTCTGCATTCTACATCTAACCCTTAGCTTAAATCCTAATACTGAACTGGTAGCTGAGCTGGAGCCATTTTTCTGGTGTGTTGGAAAACAAAAGGCTACGATTCTCAAAACAATAGTCAGGGACCCAAAGACGCAGCAATAGAGAATGCAGTCAGCGACCCATAGCTTGACTGCTTGCATCAGGGTCAGCGAACCAGAGCTGACCAAGACCCTACTCCATCTCCACATAGTGGTCCTGGAAACAGACTGCAATATGGCTAAGAGAGTAGGGATCGAAGAGGGAAGGCAAACCCGGTCCCAAAAAATGCCGTGCTGAAGTCGGATGTGTCGGCCGAAAGGCGCAGATATCGCAGCTCCGGTGTAAACAGACACAACGCAACCAAAGTCCTTTTCAGGACGAACGAGGAAGAAGAAGAAGAAAACAAGCCATCATTTGTCTTTTCACTCCTTATGGAGCATGGAGCCAGCATTGCAGTTGGTCCCTTTACAGGAAACCTGCATCACACATTCACATGCTCATGCAATGGTGCTTTCTGTGGCAGTTTGTTTTGTATGATGATGATGAGGTTGCTAGCCTCATGCACAACCTCATGTTAGTTGCCTTGTACAATATGCCCGAGGGTAAAAATAATGGGGAGCCTTGGTAGCGCAGTGATTAGTGCACTGGCTTCTTAGCTCGGTGGGTCCATGGTTCGATCCCCGGTTGAGGTGGGATTTTTAGACCACAAATGGGTGACAACCGATAATATGTAACCGATAATCGACCCAACCTTATGAATTGGGTACTAGAGCAGCTCTGGGAAGGTTAAGGTAGCCGACTTGATGCTGACCACATGAACCCTAGTGTGCCATTGGTCAAGAAAATATGGACCTAACACCATATTCCCAGTGAATGATGATGACAGTGAATGCTTACTGTTACTATAGCTAGCTGGTTGAATCTTCTTTTACACAGAATACAACTGCTAAAATATAGAAAATTAGAAGCTAACAAAGAGTGGTCTTTTCTTCTTCTCGTCGTTCGCTCTGAAATAACCACATCTATCTCTCTTATAAAGCTCGCAGTCCGTCTCAGGCTTCTCTCATCACCATACAAGTTTCTTCCTCAACTGAGTTGGTGAAGGCCACTCTGCCGTCCTGCTCGTCCCATGAAGCCTACAGTCTTAGGGGGGACATGTTCTACTGTTTGTTTGTCCTCTCATAGACACATCTGTCTGTCCTATGTTCAAGGTGTTGAACTCTGATGTTCAGGGTGTTGAACTCAGGTGTTCAGGGTGTTGAACTCCGATGTACAGGTTGTTGAACAAAATTAGAGCAATGATATTGAAAGAATTAATTTTAAAATGATAACATTGAGACACAATAGTGATGAAGGGAGTAAGATGCTGTGACATGACAGCATATACAATACGGAAATTCTGATGACAACGTATCAGGACGTAATATAAGGAAAATTATGAGTTTGGAACTGTGTTTGTTTATTAACTCTTTAAGTCCCAATTGACTTTATAAAGGCTCAGGGGTTAGACGCACTTGGCCCAATCGACTTTAAAAAGCCTTTAGTATATGTGCCTCTGTTTGAGACTGTTTCTAATTATAACTACCCACAAAGTCATTTCCGACTGCAAGTACATTCTTTTAAATAACGCACGTGTTTAAGAGTGAACGTGTTTCTGTTTTGAGATATTTATTTTAGATTTTTAAAGCGATTTTTTTAAGCGCATATCCTCCATTTTACCTTGAATAACTAATCATTTTTTTAAGCGCATATCCTCCATTTTACCTTGAATAACTAATCATTTTTTTAAGCGCATATCCTCCATTTTACCTTGAATAACTAATCATTTTTTCAATGAAAGCTTTTATACTTGTAGCACAAGAGTAAAGTGCCTCCAATTACCTTCAGTTTCATATACAACAACAAAGTTATTTATGCATATGAACATTTAAAAAAAATATTTCCAAACAACAACAATAAAAACGCACTGGAGTGGCCATTTTTGCTTGGGCCAAACCCACTTTTTTGCTTGGGACTGAAAGAGTTAAGACTGCTGTAGTTTCTTACCATCTTTTGCCGGAGAGTTTACCCAGTTTTGAACTCAGAACTATTCATCTTCTTAGGGCCCATCAAAGTCATTTTCACAAGCAAGTACAGAGAGTGTATCCTCAGATCCAGATTCTGTTCTGAGGGATCTTGGCATTCCCGTCACAGGTCAGGACAATTTAATTTACTTATTCTATTATTGCTACTATAGGACTATTACTGCTGCCTCAGGCATGTCACAAAAGGTGGCTGATATGAGGTTGTGTGTGGGGCTGGCAACCTCATATTATTAAACAAATTGCTACATAAACCATCTCTACAAGTATTTGTTCTTTGGCATTAGCTTTGTGTGAAGTGGTGTCTATACTTCATAAGGAGGGAAAAAGATGATGGTGATAATGATGATTAGGGTTACTCAGGCTTTGAACCAAGTTCTACACAGGCACTGGATGCATGGAGGCATATCATCCTTATATTACCACCAGCTAAGCACAACGCTGTTTATTTTTATGCTTAAAATGCAGAGAGATTGGGAGATGAACTACGACATCAGAGGACAATGATATGTTTTATAGAGATTTCACTGTTTTTCCAACATTTTCAGCATTGTTTAAATGTCAATGTTTGAGTGTGAGTCTATAACTTTTATCACTTTTCAGTTGCAGAATGTTCACCTTTCTGTCTTACAAATGCCCGCCACATACCTATTTATGTCTGTTTTTTGTGTATGGAGGCATATCTGGAGTCATCCTTATACGACCACCAGCTAAACACAATGCTTAAAAGTATACAGATGTGGATGTAAACCTCTTTCTGTGAGGCTAATTACACCCTCATTGACTCTTGAAATCATCCACACATTTCCAGGGATTCCCCATGTGGTGAAGGATTGCACACTAAGCTTGGAGGAGTCTTTTGAGTCCCAGGAGAAACTCTTTAGCTTTGACCTGGTTGACTGCGTACAGGAGGATCTCTCTATGGACCCAGTGATAGGCAGGGGAAGCTGAGAAGTGACTCTGTGCAGGATGTGACAATTCCTTGGGAGAGCCCAGTATATTAGCTCTTCATATTTGGAGAGCCCCCTTGGATGGCGGGAAACGCACAGTATCCCACACTCTTCTTCCTCCTAGCTTGGGACCAGATGTAATGATCCTTTAATTGCGAGCCAAGCTGTAGAAACTTGAGCTTATTATTTCAACTCAACAAGTTTTGGAATGGCAGAAAAGCCACAGGAAAATCCTAGATCTACAGTGTAGGAAATACCAAGGGGTCTTCAACTTGGTATTGGCTGCAAAAGAGCGAGAAGCTCAGCAGCCCTAGTTAAACAACAGACACTGGTGAAAACCCCAAACTGTTGTTGGATGGAAAAAAAAAATACAAAAACACACAAACAGTAATACGTCTTACAAAGAGAAAGGACAAGAAAAACCTACATTGCGGCCACATGGCCTTCGTCAGGGACAGACAAACAAGAGAAAAGAGGGAAAGAAAATGAGAATTAAATAGAGAACATGAAACTATAAAAATAAGAGAAAAAAACACTCCCTTATGTCCAGTCACATGGTGGAGCAAAGATGGCTGCCACTAAACCGGAAAACGGAAGTGGATAGTACATTAAAAACAAAAAAATTACAAATAATGAAAACAAGGACTGGAAAACATAGTGAGGAGAAAAGTGAGGGAAAAATAATTAAATTAAAATTAAAAAAAAAAAAAATTAAATATAGTAAGGGAAAAGCGATTGAAGGGAAAAAAAAATGGGTGATCACAGTCATGGTAATAAGTCATAATACAACTGGGACTAGATAGATAAGGATGCCTCAGACAAAAGAATGTTGGGTATTCAAACCGTGGGGTTTAAGACAACCCAAAAGATGGATGAGGCGTTGTTCCAGGCGAAATTGACTGGTGGTGTCCGAGGAACAGGATCTGATGGCTGTCACCTGGATGTCAGTGGCACCGTGGTGGCCAGGGCCATTGAAGTGGATGGCCACAGGTGTGGATTTCAACTGAGAGATGTCGTAGAGGTGTCTGCAGAATCGGTCGCCCAGTCGTGTGCCCGTTTGGCCGATGTAAGTAATATTGCAACGTTTGCATATAATAGCATAAATGACGTTGCGTGACTCGCATGTGAAGCCATGGGTGATGGTGAACTTGGCCTTAGGGAACGAGACTGAACGTGTTTCGATTACATACTGACATGTCTTACATTGTGTTCGGTTACATGGCTTGGTCCCAAAGTGGCCATCGTTGATGGTTTTCAAATGGCTGTGGACTAGGAGGTCCCTCAAATTTTTATCCCATCTATATGCCAGCAAGGGTGGCTCACTAAACAATTCACGCGCCGCTGAGTCAGCTTGGAGGAGATGTAGGCGTGAGATAGGGAGAACACGCTCTAAGGCAGAGGTAAGAACATTCTCTGGATACTGTCTCTTACGGAAGAAGTCCAACATTTCTTGTGCTCGGCATAGAAAGTTGTCATCATCTTGGCATAATCGACGGAGGCGGAGAAGTTGTGAGAAAGGCAAGGAGTCACGACAAGCCTGAGGATGAGAGGAAGTATAAAGGAGGTAACTGTGTGCATCGGTGGGTTTGTAGTACACCGAAGTGGTAAGGTTGGGGGGAGTGATGATGACAACAATGTCAAGGAAATGAAAAGAGACAGTGGAGATGTGTGAATTGGATCGCAGGGTGGAAGTTGTTGATGAAGTTAATGAACCTAGATAGGTCAGCCTCTGGCATATCAGTGAGACCTATGCCATCATCAATGTATCTAAGATACATCAATGGAAAAGGTCCAGGATACTGCTGCCACACCTGATACTCCAGGTAGCCCACAGTCACTCAAACTGTTGTTGATGATAAAAGGTTCTGATTTTGCTTAGATTTAACCTCCAAACATTGTATTGCACACCCTCCACTTCAGTCTACCCAGACTCCTTCAGTCGCACCTAGTTCCTCCTTCCCTCCCAAAACAACAAGTAAGCCTCGGTGTAAAAAGAGATCAATTTGTTACTTACTGCATACTGTACATTAGTTACTTAATATAGCACAGATAAAAGGAGCCGATGTAGCACTGTGGTTAGTGCGCTAGCTTCCTAGCTCGGTGGTCCATGGTTCTTCTTCTTCTTTGTTCATCCTGAAAAGGACGTTGATTGCGTTGTGTCCGTTTACAGCAAAGCTGCGATATTTGCGACGTTCGGCCGACACATCCGACTTCAGCATGGAATTTTTGGGACCGGATCAGCCTTCCCTCTTCGATCCCTACTCACTCAGCCAGACTGCAGTGATGCAGCCTGTTTCCAGGACCACCACTTGGAGGTGGAGTAGGGTCTTAGTCAGCTCTGGCTCACTGACCCTGACGCAAGCAGTCTAGCTATGGGTCGCTAACTGCATTCCTCACTGTTGATGCGTTTTAGGTCCCGTCTGTGGTTCGATCCCCACCTAACATGTGCCAACGTACAACAAACTATAACACCAAAACCTAACATGTGCCAACGTACAACAAACTATAACACCAAAACCTAACATGTGCCAACGTACAACAAACTATAACACCAAAACCTAACATGTGCCAACGTACAACAAACTATAACACCAAAACCTAACATGTGCTAACGTACAACAAACTATAACACCAAAACCTAACATGTGCCCAGGTACAACAAACTGTAACACCAAAACCTAACATGTGCCAATGTACAACAAACTATAACACCAAAACCTAACATTTGCCAATGTACAATAAACTATAACACCAAAACCTAACATGTGCCAATGTACAACAAACTATAACACCAAAACCTAACATGTGCCAACGTACAACAAACTATAACGCTGCCATATTACTTACAGATTCCCATAAATAACAAATCTATAACACCTGTCCTCTTTCTTACAGATGGCTCAACAAATCAGATGATATCGAGGCAAACCTCAAGTGCCTCTACGCCGACGTCTGCAGGAGGGTCATTTACTTCAGCAATTCTGCACACAAGGTTTCATTAAATTCTCTCAGCACTGGAAACCTTTATTTGATCTTTCCTGCATATTTGTGTTCTGTTTTCATTGTGTTCTCAATTTTAGCACCTTTTCTAACATTTTTTTACAAATCTAATTCACTTTCGTTGTAAATAATTTGATATTATTATATGTTATTATATATTATTTTAATTCATTAATGTCCCTTGTAAACCCCCTTATGGAGCAAGGAGCCATGACTGCAGCTGGTATTTAAAAAAAAAAAGAAAAAAAAATGTTGCCTTGTTTTGGCGAGGCATGCTGCGTTCAACCTAGATCACGGTCCGTCAGTTATATTAGGGTGCGTGTCCAAACATAAAAGACTGTTTTGTCTGATTATTCTACTGCAGCTGGTAACCTTTGCATGAAGCCTGCTTAGAGCATTCACATGCTGTTGTAGCAGTGATTTTTGTAGTAGTCTGTTTTACGTGATGAGGTAGCCAGGCCCAATCATTGCCTCATGTTAGTTGCCTTTTATGACATGCCTGAGATAGGCGTAGTCCTATCCTTTCTGTGTCTCATCAGAGACCCCTATGTAATTACATGAGGCACCGTGCGGGATGCCTGCGTAAAAAACATTTTTGTATTCTTGCAGTATTTGTTTTGGCGAGGCGCGTCCCGTTCAACCTAGTTGGTTGTATTAGGGTGCATCTCCAAATATAAAAGACATTGCAGTAGTGGTTTCTGTAACCACTTGTTTTACATCATGAGGTTGCCGGTTCCATGCACAACCTCATTAGTCACTTTTACAAGACACCTGAAGGTGCAGTAGTCCTGTTCTTTCTTTGTCTCCTCCGAGACCCCCAGAAAGTACCCAGAGCTTGCTGTTATATCTTCTTCTTCTTCTTGGATCCTTAGCTCGTGACTGACAAAGCAGTTGGTGGCCATCACGCCTAGTGGCGTCTTGTAGGGCAGCAACAAACTGTCCCCATTTTGCATGGTCGGTGGCCATCGTTCATGCCGTGCCCCAACTCTGGTTTGTGCTTTGCATCTCAGCCTCCACTGTTCTCCACCAAGTTGTCTTTGGTCTGCCTGTCCTTTGCCGTCCTTCTGGGGTCCATAGCATATCAGTTCTGGTAATGATGTCAGGGTCCCTTCTGAGAACATGGCCAACGTCTTTGTAATTTTCATTCCGTTGTTTCTTATTCTCTTTAATTGTTATTAAATTGAAACTACCATTTCTCAGTTTGTCTAACTTGTTTACTTTGATAACTGTTTCCTTCTGTTGTTGTTGTATTGAAATAAAATTCAGTAAACAACTAATAAACGTCAGTATATAACATTCGTACATAAAACAGTGAGGAGGCACAGTAGTGCAATGGTTAGAGCACTGGCTTCCTAGCTCGGTAGTCCATGGTTCGATCCCCAGTTGAGGTGGGATCTTTTTTAGACCGCAAACGACTCCGGGGTCGACCCAGCCTCATGAATTGGGTACCAGAACAACTCTGGGAAGGTTAAATTCAGCCGGCGTGAAGCTGACCACATACCCCTAGTGCCGATAGTCAAGAAAGTATGGGCCTAACACCATATTCTCAATGGCCGTGTAACGGGATCCTTGACCTTTTACCTCTTCACCTCACGGTTGAAGAGGAACAACTAAGTATGTGAGAAACATAATACATCTGACTTTATGCTAATATTATTTTTGGTTCCATATTTTGGTTTCTTGTTTTCACCACTTCGCTCCCTGTGGAGCAAGTAGCTAACTACAACAGCTGGTCCCTTTAGCTGAGTGTCTGCACCAAGGCGTTCATGTGCTCTTGCAGCAGCAGTTTCTGTAGCACTGTGTTTTAAATGATGAGGTTGCAGGCTCCATGGACAACCTGATATTAGTCAGTGCCTGTGACATGCCTGAGGGAGTTAGAAGTGCTATTCTTTGTCTCCACAGAGACCCCCAGAAACTACAGTTCCAGCACATATCACAGATTCAGTTTCATGCATATTTTCTTCTTTCTGTCTTTCATTAACTGCTTGTGCCATGCAGAATCACAGGTAGAGTTATTTATTGGTTTCGGATGCATTGAATGTTGTGTTACGTGATGTGTTGTAATGATGTTGTTCTTTAAGGTGCTTGTAAGTGCATGTTTCATCTTGTCCCGTATCATCTTTATTCCTGTGTGAGTCAAGTTTTAGCTTATGTGCCCATTTATTGGTTTCTGGTGCATTAAAATTGTTTGGCCTTTCTCACTTTACTCTTGCCCTGCCTGTTCACATCAGAGCATACCTTGGTGTTAGGCTTACATGATAACAGGCTTTGCATCCATTTCAAGGCAGTCCTTGTTCTGGAATTGCCAGGGCAAGAGAGGTAGAGGTAGACCAAAAAAACACACGGAGAAGAGAACTAGAGACTAATGAAAATGATGAAGAATGGAAAGACCTTATGCTAATGGCACAGGGCAGGAAGACATGGCATAAGTTTGTTGAAGGCCTAAGCTCCTTAGGGAGTTATAATGTAATGATTGAGGGAAATGTGTTGTCATGCTGTGGTTCTGACAGGGCATGTGTCATCTTCATTCCTGTATGATTATATTCTTAGGTATATTGCCCGTGTTGTTTGTTGATCCACATATCAAAGACTCGTTTTCCAACACACCAACTTATAATTTACATTTTACAAATTTTAAAATCAGTTAAATATCAGTTACTTTCCAACATACCAGAAATATAAACTGACACATCACTTTCCAACATACCACAGACATAAACTGACACATCACTTTCCAACATACCACAAATAAAAACTGACACATCACTTTCCAACATACCACAGATGTAAACTGACACATCACTTTCCAACATACCACAAATATAAACTGACACATCACTTTCCAACATACCACAGATGTAAACTGACACATCACTTTCCAACATACCACAAATATAAACTGACACAGCACTTTCCAACATACCACAGACGTAAACTGACACATCACTTTCCAACATACCACAAATATAAACTGACACATCACTTTTCAACATACCACAAATATAAACTGACACATCACTTTCCAACATACCACAAATATAAACTGACACACCATGTTCCAACATACCACAAATATAAACTGACACATCACTTTCCAACATACCACAAATGTAAACTTACACATCACTTTCCAACATACCACAGATATAAACTGACACATTTATTGTAACAAATTAAACCTGCTCAATCTATTCCAGTCCACGCAGACGCAATATCCAGCTGTCTATTGTGAAAGTTAATGAGACCAATATTCCACCACGTGAGAATGTGGCTTACAGCAAAGAGACACAGACCATCAACCTTGAACCCATTGAGAAAGATGGTAAGTGTTGCAGACATTTTGTTTGTCAGTATCATTAGCAGAAAATCATGATTAAACTTCCATCTGATGTGTACAGCAGTGTTTCTGATACCAGCAACTAGTGAGAAATTGACAGGGGAAAGGTTGTTGTTTAACTAGGGCTGCTGAGCTTCTCACTCTTTTACTGCCCATACCAAGTTGAAGACTCCTTGGTTTCATCTTCACTGTAGATCTAGGCTTTTGTTGTGGCTTTTCTGCCATTCCGAAATGTGTTGAGTTGAAGTCATGAGCTCCAGTTTCTCCAGCTTGGTTTGCATTTAAAGGATTACCACATCTGGTCCCAAGCTTGGAGGAAGAAGTGTGTAGACTACTGTGCCATCCAAGGGGGCTCTCCAACTATGCAGAGATGAAATAATACAGGGGAAAGGTGGTATGTTTATAAATATATATTCTGATTAAGTGAAAAGTTTTTTCAGATAAAAGTTTGAAAATGGTCTTTAGCTTAGTTTAAAAATAAAAAAATAGAGCAACCGATTGGCTAAGTGATTTGAGTGCTTTCCTCTCATGGTGAAGTTACTGGGTTCTGTGATCGAAACCTGGTAGCATCATGCTCCAGTCTGCCCAGCTAAATTGGTACCTGATTCTGCTCTTGAGTTAGGGAAGGCTAGACGTAACGGGGAAAGGAACTGGTCACGCGTCCTCATTTTTAAAAAGCTGGACCTAGCATAATGAAATCTCTAACACTTCACTCCCCTAAGGTAGTATTTGCTATGGAACTACCTTTAGCTTTACCGTTTAGTTTAAAATATAAAAATCCTGCGTTAATTCTGATGAACTTCCATCTTCACATCAAAGGTCGGCTTCAGTGGGACCTTCAACATCTTCTGTCTCTTGTCTTGATGGTGCACTCTGATAGACTCTTTCCTGTCCGTCTCTTGGTGTTATCTTCCCACTTATAGCGCTGTCTTCCTCTTGCAAGTGTGCCTTCAACTTGACCTTCCATTACGGTTTTTGTGAAGGTGTTATGTTTTTTTTTTTTATATGGCCAAAATATTTTAGCTGTCTGACTTTGATCTCATTCATTTTTTCTCTTTTAATTCATAGCTTTTCTAGGACCTCTTTATTTATTTTCTTTTATTTCGAGACACTCATATTCACAATGAAATACATAAACATGTGAAACCATGGTGATTATTAAATATATGCTTACACATTATAATACTTATGTGTATACTATTGACCTCCTTCCACACAATCTGCCTAAGGAAAATTCAAGGAATCTTTTGGCTGAATATTATCACTAACCAAGAACTGCTTAGTCGGAGTAACCAAGAGGACATGCACACCATCATAGCTGGCAGACGCTGGAACTGGTTTGTCCATGTCTTCAGAAGAGACCCCGATACTATCACAAGAACAGCTATGCTATGGACCCCTGAAAGAAAGCGAAAGAGAGGCCGACCAAAAACAACTTGGCAGAGAACTGTGGAGGCCGAGATGCAAAGAATGAACCAGAGCTGGGGCACTGTACGAAAGATGGCCGCCGATCGAACAAAGTGGAAGCAGTTTGCTGCTGCCCTACAAGACGCCACCAGGCGTGATGGCCACTGACTGCTTTGACAGTCGGCGGCTAAGGATCAAAGAAGAAGAGTGTATACCATATTCAACACATTCCTATAATCTGCTTTAAGTGTTGTTCACTCATATGGAAACGTAGTTCCCGGGGGTCTTTTATGAGACTGGGGAAGAATGGGCCTACAGCTCTCTCTCAGGCATGTGGTACAAGACGGCTAATATTAGGTTGTGTATAAGGCTGGCTACCTTATCATGTAAAAGAGATTGCTAAAGAAACCACTCCTGCAAGAGCATGTACACTTTTTGTGCAGGCTTTGTGCAAGGCCTCATGAATTGGGTACCAGAGCAGCTTCTGGGAAGGTTAAGGTGGCCGGCATGATGCTGACCACATCACCACTGGTGTGCCGATGGTCAAGAAAAAACGGGCCTAACACCGTATTCCCAATATTCCTCAATAGGCGTGTAACGGGATCATTTCCCTTATTTTGTATGCAAGAGGACAGCTGAAGTGGTGGTTCCATGCTCTATAAGGAGCGCAAAGGAAAAGGATGGTGATGATCTTAATAGTTGATGGAGCCATGGTAGTGCAGTGGTTAGTGCACTGACTTCCTAGCTCGGTGGTCCATGGTTCGGTCCCCAGTTGAGGTGGGATTTTTTAGACGCAGACGGCTCTGGGGTCGACCCAGCCTCATAAATTGGGTACCAGATCAGTTCTGGGAATGTTAAAGGCGACCGGTGTGTTGCTGACCACATCACCCCTAGTGTGCTCATGGTCAAGAAAATATGGGCCTAACACCATATTCCCAATATGCCTCAATGGGCGTAACGGGATCCTTCCCTTTAATAGTTGGTAGACGTGTAAAATAATGTACTGTGTTTATAAGTGAGAAGTAAATGTATTTACAGGTAACATTTTTATGATATCCAGTTTTGAAGAGCTTCAAAGCAATTACACAACGCACTCACAGACAAATTACCCTTTAATGTTTAAAAGGTAGAAAAATTCTTATCTCTTATAATGTCTTTACTAATGAAGAAACAAGTAGGGTGGTGAATTCTACCTTCAGAAAAATTACCGAGTGCTTGTCCAGTAATCTTGCTGTCTAAAAATGAAAGCCAGACAGCGTGAATGTAATAATCATGTCGTACCTTTGTTTTGTTCTTTACTTTAATAGGCAGGAGAAAGCGTTCTCACTCACACGGAAGTGAGTAGTTTGCTGTTTGTCACAAAAACTTGAATGTTTTTTTTTCTCTATTCCTTTGTTTTTTAATCTTAACAAACTTTGCCAAGACATGGTATGATAAAAGCCTCTTAAAATTAAATTTCAGTGTACTGTTCAAAATATACAAAGATGTAGGGAACCTTTAAAACCTTTAATTTATTTTATTGCTTAATTTTATAGCTTAGTATTAGTTATGGTACTTTGCCTTAAAAAAATTATTTTAAAGTATCGCAGACATATTGTAGCTACTGGATATTATTTATAATGTGACACTTGCATCTTAAAAATGGGACAGTATGGTTCTTGAATCTTAGATGTTATTAAAATATGATGCTTAGATCTTGGTAATGTCATATGATGCTTTGAGCTAAGAAATGGCAAAACGAGCACTTGCATGTTATAAATATTATCAGAGTTGTCATCAAGTCTTTCCTAACAAGTTTCGGGTCGAATGGCTAATAAAAACTGTCGAGCTGAGTCTCAAGTCAAATCATTGTGGTGACATAAGTCTGACTCAAGTTCAAGCCAATTGACTCGACTCGATGACACTGAATTAGGCAAATCCCGACTCAAATCAAATCAAGTCGCTAGTAAAAAAAAACAATTGAGTCGAGTCGTGGTGGTGACTTAAATCTGACTTGAGTTCAAGTCACTTGACTCGAGTCAGAAACACTGAATGTTATATTTTGCACTTGGAGCTTTGAAGTGTTACTTGGATCTTTAAAAAGGGACCCAAAGATGCAGCAATAGAGAATACAGTCAGCGACCCATAGCTTGACTGCTTGCGTCAGGGTCAGCGAACCAGAGCTGACCAAGACCCTACTCCACCTCCATGTGGTGGTCCTGGAAACAGGCTGCATCACTGCCGTCTGGTTGAGAGAGTAGGGATCAAAGAGGGAAGGCAAACCCGGTCCTAAAAAATGCCGTGCTGAAGTTGGATGTGTCGGCCGAGAGGCGCAGATATTGCAGCTCCGGCATAAACAGACACAACGCAACCAACGTCCTTTTCAGGATGAACGAGGAAGAAGAAGAAGAAGAAGGATCTTTAAAAAATCACAGTGTGGCACCTAGATCTTTGAAATTCCTAATCTGACAGTAGGTATTTCATAACGTGCACTTGGATCTTGCTCTGTGTAGTTTACGGGGGTCTGTGAGAAGACGACGAAAGAATAAAACAGACGGCTACAGAAACCACGACTGCAACAGTATGCTTTTACACAGCCTTCATGCATGAGACCCAACCTCAGTGGTGATGCTCCCTCAGGCATGTTGTAAAAGGCACCCAATATGAGGTTGTGCATGGGAATGGCAACCTCATCATGCAAAAGAAAATGCTATAGAAACTACAGCCACAAGAGTTTGGCACCAGCTTCCTCAATGGTTCCATCTTCCATAAAGGAAATTGAAAAGAAGATGATGCTGATGATTTGGATTGTAAATGTGTCATAATGCACACTTTGATCCTTAGAACATTATAATATGAGACTCAAATGTTAATAAGTGTAACATTTGGACACGTGGATCATAGAAGTATCATAACATGACAAAAGATCTTAAAAAAACACTCCAAACCAAGAAAAGAATTGAAATGCCTGCACTTTGTAGTGAAAACATACAAGTGTACGGTTGTGGGATTCCTATATTTTCTAGATTACAAATCAAGATGTATTGTCACATAAAAGTGGAATAAATAACGAGGGAAACCCGATGCCTTTGAACAGTAAATGAGTAATGCATATAAATGGGTATGTTGGAGGTACTCGTAAGAAATAAAGAAGTAGAAAACTAGACAACATAAAACAAAAAGTGATGGAGTTACCTGGGATTTGAACCCAGGATCATCCGATCAACACCACCGTCTCACTACGAGAGGGCATCGTGACTAATAAAACTGCCAAATAAACACCACAAAAATAGTGCTTTATGGACAATGGTCATTAGCATGATCGTTTGTTTCATAGAACTATGGAATACTGGGCAGAGAACGACCCAGACTAATTATGAATGCAGTCACTTCCATTTAACTTTCCTATTCACAAGTTTAAGCGATCTAACACAATAAATTATTTACCTATAAATATAGAAGAGGTGTTAAGAATAGAGAGACCTAGGGAACTGCATAATGTAGTCAAACAGTATTTAAAAAGAACAAATGTTAATATATAGTAATTGGGAAGGTGAAGGTCTGATGATGTTTTTACAATACATATGACTTTTGACAGGTGAAAGTCAATTAAATATCTAACTGGAAACACCAGGCCTTTACACCCCTCCCCCTGAATATTATCTTTATTTGGATTTGTTATGTTTTATCTCGTTTTTGTTTGTTTGGCTTTTTTTTTTTTAACATACACGCAAAAATGGTAATTTTGATTTGCCCTATTTACAATGATTTGACAGATGTGATGTCACCTTCACGTATCATCAGTTACTCATATAATTTGGAATTGAAAACAATATATATCCTAATTATAACCCATCAGAGGTTGAACGGGAAATTTTCCATCATCAAATTAAAATGGGAGCCGCGCTGGTATAATTCTTACCACACTGCGCTGGCGATCGGGTGATCCAGGTTTGAGCCCTGGTGCGGACATTTAACCTTTTGAACCTGAGCTCCCGAAATTTTGGTCCGTGCGTAAGTAATCCATTCCCCGAGCGACCGTAATCTCGGTCTGACACACGGGGTGGGAATGGAAATGTGTGAAAAATAATGACATCAGGAAGTACACATGTCTTGTGGAATGTTACTCTAAAATGGCGGCGCCCACGAAGTGATAATATTTTGCAATTTTTTAATTGTTTTCACAATGAAAAGGTGTGTTGAAAATCCAGGAAATAGCCATTCTAAAAGGCTAACAACGGAACAAGCTATTGAACTTGTGCTAAATGATTCGGAGGACGATGAATTAGATTTAGAAGATGATTATTCTGAAAGTGACATCGAAATTGAATCGAGTGACAGAACGTGTGAATCAGATTATGAGCAAGCTAGTTCTAACAGACCATTCAAAAAAGTGAAGACTAAATTCTGGTGCAAATATTGTGAAAGCTATCTGTGCCTAAAGGAAGGGTCTACATGCTGGGAGGACTGGCACTAATAAGCAGGAATATTGGAGATGATCAGGTCAGTCAATTTGAGATAGAATAGTTAAAACTGACCATATGGTTGTGTCGCAGTAACTAGTTTTGCTTATGTGTCTTTTTTGTGCGTTTTTTGCTCAGGAGCCCAGGGGAATGGGGTTTTACGGGCTGGTTGGCCAGGGTTCAAAGGGTTAAAAGAGTGTCGTCGACCAGGACTTAGACTGGAATAATTGGAGCCCTGGCGAAGACATTTGAAGGAGTGTCGTTGACCAGGGACTGGAATAACCTGAACGGCTCTTGAGCCAACCCAGCTCTAATGGGTACTCTCCGAGATTGGCGAGTTTCTGCCTGAATGGCAAGAGGACACTTGTTATTGTACAGGGAAAAAGGGATACTCACGTAAAATCAGTCTCGAGTAATAGCGGGCATACGTTAAAAAGAAAAAAATTTTTAAATAAAACAAACAATACTAAGACCATATTATTGTGTCAAGTAAATTACAGAAAAATAAGAAAAGTACAGAATAGCTGGTAAGTTTTCACACCGTGACACATTTATGAACATTTATTCACATAAAATTGGGTTTGATTTGAGTTGATTCCTTTATTTGGTGTTATCATACCATGTCTTCAGAGTTAGAAAGTGATTAACCAATTGCATAAAACACTAGTTATCAGATCTTAGTTTCAGTCTGCCATCTTGAATACATTATCTTATCATTCTTGTGTACACTTTGTGGTTATTGTCACTAATAATCATGCCTTGTGTTTCTTTTGAAATTATCTCGTGGCATTTATAACTTTTGTAACAGTTTTGATCTCTTATTTGTTTGGCTGTTTAAAGAGAGCTTTTCCTGGAGAAAAAAAGAACAACATCAAAGCAGACTTGGATTAAAGGCATTAACTAATATTGGCATGATTTTGAAGAATGTTGAATAAAAGGGGAAATAACAAAAAGAGTGTAACATGTTGCATGGTTGTCTTTTGCTTTGAGCTGAGAAGAATATGCATGTGAGCATGCACAAATATGGTATGCATTCTGATTAGATTTTTTCTTCTTCCTTTGGATATTGTAATGTAACTGTGCACCATTTGAATGATGTTTTTTTATGTCTAAATGGGAAGAGTTACAGTAAAATGCTATTTTCATGAATAATTATCTGGATTTCAATTAAAACCCATAGGCTTAACTTTTAACAAAGCATTTGATTGTATGATGCCTTTGGTTGCCATAGACATGTTGGCCATATTGGATTTTGATCTTATATTTCAATTCACTATGGCTTTTTTTTAGTTTTGAGCACCAAAGTTGAATTGGAGCTCATTGTTGTATTTTAAAACTGTTGTCAGATTAGATTTTTGATAACTTTATCAGATCCCAAGTTGGGGGGGGGGGGGGGGGGGGTGGGGGGGGGGGGTGGGTGGTTAATGTCAGTATTTTGTAATATTGGTATGGTGAAGTGAATTACAGTAGTAGTTATGAATGTTTTTGATATTCACTGCTGTTGCATTTTGCTCTTAGCATGATAATTTAAAAAGAAGCATGTTTATCTGTTGTGTGTGGCATGAATGCAGTAATGTCTTGTATGTAATTTTTTACCTGGCTATTATACATAATGTTAATCAGACATTCCCCGTGTATTTATTGAATTACGTTTTTTTTTCCGTGCTTGCAGTTATTGTGCTGTAGAAGTGTAGAAAAAAGGTTTTCCCCTCCTCCCCACAGTATGCTGATATATGCGAGAATGTGTTATATCTTTATTTTAGTATTGATGATACACGCAAAAATGCAGATTAAATGTTTATGGTTTGACCGCATAAGTGAATATCAGGATACAGGATAGAAGACAAAGGGCAAGATGTCGGACGGGCCTGTGTGCCCAATTCTCAACCCTTTCAAAATAAAGTTCGTCCGTCCGCAGGTCCTGTGAAGTTCCTCGTTGGATCTCCGATAAGACTAAGAAAGACTAGGGTTACTGCACCCTCCGGCATGTCATAAGGGATGACTGATATCTTCTTCTTCTTCCTTGTTCGTCCTGAAAAGGACGTTGGTTGCGTTGTGTCTGTTTACAGCGGAGCTGCGATATCTGCGCCTTTCGGCCGGCACATCCGACTTCAGCACGGCATTTTTTGGGACCGGGTTTGCCTTCCCTCTTCGATCCCTACTTTCTCAGCCAGACTGCAGTGATGCAGCCTGTTTCCAGGACCACCACGTGGAGGTGGAGTAGGGTCTTGGTCAGCTCTGGTTCGCTGACCCTGACGCAAGCAGTCAAGCTATGGGTCGCTGACTGCATTCTCTATTGCTGCGTCTTTGGGTCCCTAGCATTGGTTTAATGACCCTTATTCCCCACACTGAAAGTGACAAACTTTATTTTATAGTATAGCTGTTTCATTAATACTTCAATATAGGCTTCCTATACTAGGACCAGCAGCAATGGTGGCTCCTGGAACAAAAAGGGAAAATAAAGATGATAACTCAAACTTGTTCTTCACCAAAGTCATCTGATAAAAAAGGAGGGGTCAGTGGTCCTGGAAACAGGCTGCATCACTGCAGTCTGGCTGAGAGAGTAGGGATCGAAGAGGGAAGGCAAACCCGGTCCCAAAAAATGCCGTGCTGAAGTCAGATGTGCCGGCCGAAAGGCGGAGATATCGCAGCTCTGCTGTAAACAGACACAACGCAACCAACGTCCTTTTCAGGACGAACGAGGAAGAAGAAGAAACCAATGCTGTATTGTTTTTTTTTTTTAAATTCTTTTGCCTCTTATTGGTGAGGTACGATCCATTTAACTAGACACAGCATCCGTTGGTTATATTAATCATTCAATCAACACCCTTTAGCTCCCCAAGGAGCATAGACCTTCAACAAACACATGCCAATTCCTCCTGTCCTGTGCCATCCGCTCAAGTTCTTTCCATGTTTTCATCATCATTTTCACCTCTGTATCCAGTTCTCTTCTCCATGTGTTTTTTGGTCTACCTGTGCCTCTCTTTCCCTGTGGATTCCAGAACAAGGACTGCCTTGTAATGCTATCAACAGGTCTCCTCAATGTGTGTCCTATCCATCACCAGCGTCTTCTTCTCAACTCTTGTTCCACTGGCACTTGTCTGGTTCTTGTCATCAGTTCCATATTTGTGACTTTGTCATACCATTTCAGTTCATCTAATCTACGCAAGCACCCGTTTATAAAAGTCTAGCTTTTTGGTTGTTGTTTTTGTTGCTCTCCATGTTATATTAATGCGTGTGTTCAATTATAAAAGACCTTGTGGTCGGGATAATGATATCAACACAGCAGACACATCTGAGTGTGTAAACAAATATATCGTCTGCCATTAACAAGCAGACAGGAGCAAAGAAGATAAAGCAATAATAAAAAGCACAAACGTCAAATGACAGTAATGAAACAAATACTAGCCTGTGTTCATGATTTGATATTGTTGTGATTTTTTAAAATGTTTGACAATATTTTAGTTGTCCCCTGTAAGTGGTTGCTATTGAAGGCTTGTTTGTCAATGTGCTTGATGTTTTGACATGGAACAAGACGGTAGTGAGAAAGACATTTCTTAGCTCATGTACTTTAGTTCTGTTTTACTAATTCATGAATTTTGTAGTCTTGAAATTATAGATACAAGTTTAGCAAGGGTCAAAGTTCAGCAGGCATACAAGTTTAGCAAGGGTTAAAGTTCAGCAGGCATACAAGTTTACAGTACACGAAGTGTCATTTTCATTTTCACTTTTTATCAAGCTTTCTGGTTTGAAGTACAGAAAGGAGTAAGACAAGGCTGTACCCTTTCCCCTTACCTGTTTAACATTTATGCAGAGAATATCATGAGAAACGTAAGAGATGACCAAGAAGACACAGAGTTTGACTCATTTAACATCGGCGGGTACCAGATCCCGGAAATCAGATATGCTGACGACACAGTCCTCCTATCGACCAACCCAGAAGGACTTGAACAATTAATTCTGTCCACCAAAAAACACAGCGAGGCCCAGAATCTATACCTAAACACCAAGAAGACCAAAGTATTGACAACAGACAAAGTAAAGACCAAACCAGAAATTGAAATTGATAAAGAAGAACTGGAAAGTGTTAATGAATTCGAATACTTAGGATCAATCATCAACAGCTCTGGCGACTGTGCAGTAGAAATTAAAAGAAGACTTGCAATTGCTTCACATAAACTAATACAGATGAAAAACCTATGGCAAGGCACAAGCAAAGAAACAAAGTTACAACTGATCAGAGCATGTATATTCCCAGTAGCAACATATGGCTGCGAGACTTGGATACTCAATAAAACAGTTGCAAAAAAGATTACATCATTCGAAATGAAATGCTACAGAAGGATGTTGAGAATACCCTGGACAGAAAAAAAAGACCAACAGAGAAGTACTGCACTCACTAAACGTACAGGAACATTGGCTCCAGATACCATCGCAATAAGGAAGCTGAAATTTTTCGGTCATATAAAAAGACATAATAGTCTGGAAAAAACAGTGATGGAAGGCATGGTCTCTGGAAAAAGGGGAAGGGGTCGACCTAGACGACGGTGGACCCAGGACATCACAGAGAGTCTGAACTTGTCTTTGGCTGATGCAGGTCGACTTGCCCAGAATCGGGATGCGATCAGAGCAGCTGTAATGGAGACAACGTTCTGGAAAGAATACGTCACATGATGATGATCAAGCTTGGAGCCACCACTGGTCCTCATGCAGGATGCTGGCATCTAAGCATTCATGTGCTCTGGCTATAGTGGTCTCTGTAGCATTACATTTTACAGGATGAAATTGCCAGCCTCACACAGATCCTCATATTAGGTGCCTTTTGTGACATGCATGAGGGAGTAGTAGGTGTATTGTTTATGTGTCTCCGGAGAGAGAGGGACACCTCCCCCCCCCCACGGAACTACATGGTGCTTATCTAAAGTTGAAAAGCTTAAAGGTAGTCCCATAGCAAAACTGCCGCTACGGGAGTGAAGTGTTAGAGACTTCACTGTAATAGGTACCAGGTTTCAATCCCGGAATCTGGTAACCGTGCCGTGAGAGGAAAGTGATCGAACCACTTAGGCAGTCAGACACTACATAAAGTTTTACTGTTTGAAATTGTGCATGTAAAGTTTAACTGTTTGAAATTGTGCATGTTAAGTTTAACCATTTGAAATTGTGCATGTTAAGTTTAATTGTTTGAAATTGTGCATGTAAAGTTTAACTGTTTGAAATTGTTCATGTTAAGTTTAACCATTTGAAATTGTGCATGTTAAGTTTAACTGTTTGAAATTGTGCATGTTAAGTTTAACTGTTTGAAATTGTTCATGTTAAGTTTAACTGTTTGAAATTGTGCATGTTAAGTTTAACTGTTTGAAATTGTGCACGTAAAGTTTAACTGTTTGAAATTGTGCATGTTAGTTTAGCAGGCTTGCAATGGCAGCTTAAAAGTTTAAAACTATGCCCAGCTTTCAACAGTGAAATAAAACTAATGTATGTGTAGAACTTTAGTTGAATTAACTAATCAAATTATTAGGTGTTAATTAACTTGGGTCTTAAATAAATTAGCAAAATTATCGGAATGTAAAGTTTTCATCCAGCTAGTCAGTACGCTTTGGATATTATAACATCTTTGCATAATCATCATTAAGATCATTTCCATTTTCACTCCCAACATCTTTGGGTGCTGATCCAGATACACGGTCTCTCCAAAACATCATCCTGATGTAAATCAGCAATACAGAATATATGATGAAAACTTTTTATCAGCAATTGGACAAACAAGAATAAAAGCATTAACATGTACTATAAATTGTCTAATTTCAACTTACTGTTTAAGGCAGTGTTTCTTGACCTGTGGTTAAAGGATCACTAGGGGGTCCGTGAATGGATATATAAGGAGTCTGTGTCCATAACTTTAAATTTTTGATGTAAAATTTTAAATTATGCTTTATTGTACATTTTTTTCCAAGAAGGGGTCTATAGCCTTCAGGGTACATAGTATTCATCAGACAATCAAAGAAGTCCATAGTATTCATCAGACAATCAAAGAGGTCCATAGTATTCATTAGACAATCAAAGAGGTCTGTAGTATTCATTAGACAATCAAAGGGGCCCATACCCTTCATCAGACAATTAAAGGGGTACATAGCCTTCATCAGACAATTAAAGAGGTCCATAGCCTTCACCAGACAATCAAAGAGGTCCATAACCTTCATTGGACACTTAAAGAGGCTCATGGCACAAAATAGGCTAAGAAACCCTGGTTTAAAGGATCATAGTTGATGTAACATAAAAGAAGATAGAGATGGTGCATATTTTGTTTATTTATTTAACATCCCCTGCCCTCGAGAATGAATTGTGTAGTTAGAGAGTTAAACATGAAAGAGTTAGCACATTCTACACTATGTTATGCTTGAAACACAAAATTTGAAGTATATCTGCACATTATGTGGCTTGAAACACGACATTTGAAATATATGTGTCTGACTGTGCGAAGACGATGTGTGAAGAAGAATAAGAATTCGTGTGTAATGTTGTCGTCACTCTCTCTGGCCTACTTTCACACACGTCCCGCAGTCACAGGAAAACTCTCTTGATGACAGGGGTCTCACTTTTATTAATGAAACCCTATCAGGTAGCATATGAATCATACAGAAAACAATGTTGTCCACAAGTTTACTTTGTAGTTAATTCCTATGCGACACCGTATAACCTAGCTATTTAGGTATTCTCTACGTAACACCATATAACCCAGCACAGACTGCTGGACTCTCTCTATGTCGTTAGTTCTCTTAGCACAGACGCAACATATGCGTATCAAATCCTCTACCTCACTGGTGTATCGTTCCGAGGATGCATACCGCACATGAAGACGATCTGGCTTCTTTTCAACTCTGCCCTGACTCTCTCACTGTTTCAGTTTAAATCTACATATCCACTCCTGTACCACATGATAGCCACGTCAAAATGTCGGGCAAAGCTCCGCCCATCCCTCTAGGGAGCAAATCAGGAGTCCTATGCTCAGTTTGGATGACATGAGATCACATCTTAGTAAAGATTATCTTCCTAATCGACACAACTCAAGGTCCGCCCACTAATGGTAACATCCCACGATATCCGTTGCCCTACTCACACTTCTTACGGTTTCGTGCTCAACAAGGTGTTTTCCTCTGGTGTCAGACAGCGCCGAGATGTCTAAAACCAAGGGCCGTCTCTCATTACATCTTCTGCGTCTCACACGTTTCAAAGATGGCAACGGTGTGTTTCATTTAGATTGCCCACTCCAGTGTGAGAATGCCACATGAGCGCAAATATACACCGTAGACAAGATCGACAACTATTACTCAGTCTAAAATTTCATCCTTCTGGCCACACGGTCACATGTGAAATACAAGTGAAGTTGCTTCAGAGCGGCATGATAATCTGGATCAGAGGTTTCCAACTTTTTTCATTCCTCTGTATCCCGTAGATAGTTAACTTTCCTGTATCCCCTATTCAAAATGGAAGGAAATAAATTTGAGAGTTTAACATGCATACACATGTAAGAAAATAAATAAACAGATTAATTAATTTGCCAGAAAGGAAACATTATTCGGTACATAACAAAAATTACTTGATATCATAAAGTTGTTAGCATTATCAGGTAGTCCTTATTCTGGAATACCCCAGGGTAAGACAGTTAAAGGTATACCAAAAACACATGGAGAAGAGAAATGAAGTATATGATTAAGAAGACATGGAAAGACCTTGAGTTGATGGCATGGGACAAGAAGACTTGGCATAAGTTTGCTGAACGCCTGTGCTCCATAAGAAGCTGAAGGCTGATGATGAAGTTGTTAAATGTTTATCAGAACACAGTCAAATAAATTAGTGAGACTGAAGATCTATTTTCTTGTCGACCAAAAGTTGTATTCTTTGTTCAGTTTTAGAAAGAGATACCCACATATCATGTTCGGCCTACAGTTTGTTTCTTGCGTTAAATTTGATTGAGAAAATAACTAATGAGAATCCTGATTCACAGATCTAAGTTGTTATAAGTGAAATACATTTTTGGTTTCCATCCCCCCCTTGACATTCTTCTCGTACCTACAGGGGGTACGTGTACGCCAGGTTGGGTACCCCTGATCTAGATTTTGCTGATGACTCTTCTGTCCCATAACCGTAACATGCAAGACAAAGTGAAAAGACTTGATGAGAGGTCACAACAGTGAGGTCTGGAAATACACAGGAAAAAGACAAAGATTGTGAGAATATGCAGCAAATGATAACAAATTTTCACCGGAAGAAACACCACTACAAGATGTTGAATCTTACATGCATCTCGGCAGCAATATAGACAGCGCAGGAGGGACAGAGAGTGATATCAAAATAAGAATACTAAAGTCAAGAGGAGCTTTCACTGCATTGAGAAATATATGGAAATCAGGTCCAAGATAGCAATAAGAATCTTCAACTGTAATGTCAGGTCAGTCCTATTGTATAGCTCTGAAACATGGAGAACAATAAAAATAACAACCAAATTATAGATGTTCATAAATGGGTGCTTGCTCAGAATAGAAGGATTGAAATGGCATGACAAGATCACTAAAGTGGAACTGATGACAAGAAACAGACAGGTGCCAGTGGAACAGATGGGAAGAAACAGACAGGTGCCAGTGGAACTGATGACAAGAAACAGACAGGTGCCAGTGGAACAGATGGGAAGAAACAGACAAGTGCCAGTGAAACAGATGGGAAGAAACAAACAGGTGCCAGTGGAACAGATGGGAAGAAACAGACAGGTGCCAGTGGAACAGATGGGAAGAAACAGACAGGTGCCAGTGGAACAGATGGGAAGAAACAGACAGGTGGCAGTGGAACTGATGACAAGAAACAGACAGGTGCCAGTGGAACAGATGGGAAGAAACAGACATGTGCCAGTGGAACAGATGGGAAGAAACAGACAGGTCCCAATGGAACAGATGGGAAGAAACAGACTGGTACCAGTGGAACAGATGGGAAGAAGATGCTGGTGATGGATGGGACACACTTTGATAGCTTTTAAGGTAGTCCTTGTTTTGAAGTCCCCAGGGTAAGCAAGGTAGAGTGAGACCAAACAAACACATGGAGAAAAGAGCTGGAGACAGCAGTGAAAAGGATTAAGAAGAAATGGAGAGACTTTGAGTGGATGGCACATGACAGGAAGATTTGGCTTGAATTTGTTGAAGTATATGCTCCTTATGGGAGGTCATAGCTAATGAATGAATGATTGTGAAAGGAAATATACAGTTTACGGAATGTATACATGAATGCACCAACTTGTTTGCATTGCTAATTTTATTTTGAGAAGACTTTTTTAATTTCAAGATACCATCAGCTTTTGTAATGGCATCTGTTTTTACCCGTGTCTTTTGTATTTCAAACAATTCCATCTTTGCCTTCAAAGGTCGTGGACCGTGGGACTATTACGGTGAGTTAGGAGAACAATAATAATGGTCATTTGGGTCAGTCATACTTTTGCACTGCCTTTGTTCATCGTTCTCTTTTGAAGTTTGTCTTGTTCTTGGACCTTTAAATTTCGACTATACTCCCGTGGGTATGGTAAGACATTGTGGCAATATTTGCCCCTTTTTTTGTTTTTGTTTTGGTCATGTTTATTTCATTATTACTCTCTTATTGGTTTTGGGTTTCATTCGTTCTCATTAATATCTGCTGCATGTTTTCTTTTTCTTCCTTTTTTTCCCTGTTTAAATTTGAAGAGTTATATATTCATCATCATAATTTTCCTTCGTGCTCCTTATAGAGCATGGAGTCACCGCTGCAGCTGGCAACTTTACAGGAAGCCTGCAGCAAGCATCCCCCCTGCTCTTGTAGCAGCGGTTTCTGTGGCAACTTGTTTTAATTGATGAGGTTGCCAGCCTCATGCACACAGCCTCATGCACACAGCCTCATGCACACAGCCTCATATTAGGAGCCTCGTACGACACGCCTGAGGGTGCAGTAGTCTCATTCTTTCTTTGACTCTTCAGAGACACCCCCCACACAGATACTACATCGGGGGCAATGTCTACTATAATAGACACTTAAAGTGTACTCGGGCAGCTCATTTTACAGTTTTGATAATTTTTTTTTTTTTAAATATCACAATTCATTTTTGTTCAAAATTAAGTGCACCATCTTTATCATATTTTGTTATTTTCTAACTATAATAGCCCCTTCAGTCATAACTGACTATGGGAATGCGCCACTGAGGTGACAGCCCTCAGCTGCTTATTTTCCTGGTGCTCCTTTCGACGTTTTCTCCTCACCTCTGCTTCTTGTGTGAGCCTCTCTTCGCCCAATCTGAGGTGGCGCCGTAAATAGCATCGCCACTTAGTGCGATCGGCAGCTTCATCCTCCCATGTTGCTGGATCCATGTCCAGTGCCCTCATATCTCTCTTGCACACATCTTTGAACCTCAGCTGTGGTCGCCCAACTGTTCTCTTGCCATCTGCTAATTGTCCGTAGAAGATATCTTTTGGGATGCGACCATCTTCCATGCGGCGAACATGGCCAAGCCAGCGAAGTCTGCGTTGTCTAAGAAGCGTATACATACTTTGAAGGCCAGCACGTGACAACACCTCGACATTTGTCACTTTATCTTTCCACGAGATGCCGAGGATGTGGCGTAGACACCGCAAATGGAAGGTATTGAGCCTTCTTTCTTGCTTAGCATAGGTCGTCCAGGTCTCGCTGCCATATAGGAGTGTGCTGGTGACGCAGGCATTATATACCGCAGCTTTGGTCTTCATTGTGAGTTTAGAGTTTCCCCAAACACGCGATGTGAGGCGGGCAAAGGTAGTTGAATCTTTGCCAATGCGGCTGTCGATTTCTGTATCCAGTGAGAGTTTGTCATTGATGGTAGACCCTAGGTATGTGAAGTGGTGCACCACTGCCAATTCATAGTTATCGATAATGATAACTGGTGCAGCACCCACATCCTGACTCAGCACATTCGTTTTCTTTAGACTTATTGTGAGGCCAAAGTCCTTGCATGCTTTAGTGAAGCGATTCATCAAGCTCTGAAGCTCCTGTTGGCTTTGAGTGACGACTGCAGCATCATCAGCGAACAACAAGTCTCTTATAGTGACCCTTCTGATTTTTATTTTTGCCTTCAGCCTTGAAAGATTAAACAGACGGCCATCTGACCTAGTGTGAAGGCATATTCCTTCAGTTGCATCTCTGAATGCATGTTTCAAGAGTAAGGCAAAGAAGATTCCGAAGAGGGTCGGAGCGAGAACACAGCCTTGTTTAACGCCACTTCGTATATCAAAGGGCTGTGACGTGCTTCCAGCATATTGGACTGTTCCCTTCTTGCCGTCATGGAATGACTTTATCATTTCCAGCATTTTAGAAGGGCAGCCTATTTTCAGGAGGATTTTAAAGAGTCCATCCCTACTAACCAGGTCGAATGCTTTTGTGAGGTCTATAAAGGCGATATATAATGGTCTTTTCTGCTCTCTTGATTTTTCCTGAAGCTGGCGGAGAGAGAAGATCATGTCTGTTGTTGATCTGCCAGCTCGGAATCCACACTGTGACTCTGGATATATGCGCTCAGCTAACTTGTGTAGTCGCATTAAGATGACTTTGGCAAACACCTTACCAACAATACTAAGAAGAGAGATGCCTCTGTAGTTATTGCAATCACTTCTGTCTCCTTTATTTTTATACAGTGTTACAATCTTGGCATCTCGCATGTCTTGAGGAATAGTTGTCTCTTCCCAGCACTGGCACAGCATCCTATGCAGGGGATGTAATAGCGTGCTCTTACAGCATTTGATTAAATCAGGAGGAATCCCATCACTGCCTGGTGCTTTGCCAGAGGCCAAGCTATCAATGGCCTTGCTGAGTTCCTCTAATGTTGGTTCGGCATCCAGCTCCTCCATAGTTGGCAGACTGTTGACACCATCAAGGGCTGCAGGCGTAACGGTATTGTCTCTAGCGTAAAGCTCAGAGTATATTTTCTAACTAGCAGTATATTTAAATAGGTGAGTGATTATGAAACCAAAATTTTAAAATCTTGTTATAAAACTTTTTTTTTTAAAAAAAAAAAAAAACCTTGTCAGCCAACAAAAATATAAACACAAATAAGGTACTGTTTCAGTCTTTTCGATTCCCAGTTGAGGGAATATAATTTATGGACATTTTTTTTTCAGAACCAGTGGTCCTAATCATGTCATACTCCCCCCCCCCCCCCCCCCCCCCCCCCCCCCACCCCCCCCCCCCCGTCTCATGGGTTGTGAGTTCAGATGCCTAGCCTTCTGGGATAAGGGCGAAAAAACTAGAATGTCTCGTGTGCAAGTTGCGCACGTAAAAAATTCCACGGCAGTTGGAAATCGTAAAGAGTAGGCCATAAGGCCGCTGTCCTGGCAAAATTTAAAAATTAGAAACCTACCCACCAGATATATTTATAGATTATGTGATTCCTATATACACACATTGCGATTCTCCCTGGTTCTATGGAGTTCATGCACTGTGCTGAGATCCTCCTTGTGTGATCTAAGAGAGGAGATCAGAGCACTATTGGCGTTGTCCGTGTGCAATAAAGATAGTCCTTAAAACCAAACCAATTTCAGTCTTGTTAATGAATGGGTAGCCAAAGAAAAAAGCTCTTATCACTCCCCTATATAGTCATTGTATTTGTGAATCATCTGTAACCAACATTGAAGCAGTCCCATCAGCTTTTTTGGGGAAAACAAAGAAGGGGGGGGGGGCATTGCACTACTTAAAATAAATTGAACACCCAGTAAAAGAACGCACACACGTTTCAGTATTTTCATGGTGCACTTTCTAGATGAAGCTGCCGTTCACACCAAGTGGTGATGCTATCAATGGCACCACCTCAGATTGGGCGAAAAGAAGCTCTCACAGCGAGCAGAAGAGAGGAGAAAACGTCGAAAGGAACATCAGGAAAAATAAGCAGCTGAGGGCTGTCACCTGAGGGGCGCATTCCCATTGCCAGTTATGACTGAAGGGGCTATTATGGAAACGGCGCACATTGCACTGTGAAAGCTTGATTGAACACCCATTAACAGAACAGGCATGCCTTTCAATGGTTGTGTTGTTGATGCATTGACCATAGTTCACGATAAGTTTGATTACAAAGACCAAATGAAGTTGAAATGGAATGGAAACAAACAAAATGAGCACAGGAGAAATAGTGCCATCATCAAGACATGCAGCAGAAAGATGACAGCATAATTATTTTCCATCATGCTTTGGCGCTTGACTTGCTCGTTAAGATCTAAAGAATGCACATGCGACAAGATTTTCAGTGTTAAACCTCCGTACGTTGTGTTTGGTACCTTTTAAACATTGATCCCATACGTTATTTTTGTCCTGTCAGTGGATTGTAGTTCAGGTGGCTGTGTAAGTTTTTTTTTTTTTTTAAATGACACATTTAAAAGTCTTTGCTGTCAGAGAAAATGGAAATAGTAGGAAAGCTAGAAGACGTGTCATTCTATTGGGTTATTCAGGCACTGCGTGTGTTAACTCCTTCTTATCCACTCACTTTTAGGTTTTAACCAAGCACCACAAAATAGACCGCAGTTTCGTTTTGTCATAGATGCTTTAAAGAAGCTGTAAATACTAATGTTTGTTTATAAGATATGTAAAATAGTTGTAAATTTGTTGAAGATTATTTTTAAGTGTTTTTAGTTTTAATTACAACAGTTTAGTTTGTTGTGTATCAAGTAAAGTGCAGATATGAGAAAATCTGAATATAACCAAACAGGCGTGCCATACAGCTCTTGGGGTAGAAAGAGTTAAGTTTTGGTGAAAAGTTCATAAACTGTTTCCATAATTTTGTAAAGTAGCTGTTTCCTCCAGTGTAATACCAGTATGTGAACAGATTCTAGTCCTGTCATCCCCTAGACCATACCCCATAGACCAGTGCTTATCAAATTTATAATAAGCTCGTACTCTTATGAGAGTTTATTCTTACCTGCGTTCACCTCTCGGGGCAAAGATCATTTGGGGGTAGTTTTAATAATACTGTATAATATATATGTGTAATATATAATATACCTAGTATGCCAATGGTCAAGAAGATATGGACCTAACACCATATTCCAAATATGCCTCAATGGACGTGTAACAGGATCATTTACCTTGATATATATATATATATATATATATATATATATATATATTATATAATATATATATATATATATTATATATATATATATATATATATAGAGAGAGAGAGAGAGAGAGAGAGAGAAGAGAGAGAAGAGAGGACTGAGAGGTGAGAAAGAGAGAGGTGGAGAGAAAGGAGGAGTGAGAAGTTAAGGAGAGAGAGAGAGAGAGAGAGAGAGAGAGAGAGAGAGAGAGAGAGAGAGAGAGAGAGAGAGTATAATTAGTAACGTAAGTAATAACAAAAATCAACAAACATTTTGACAGGACAACGGATATACATACATAGTGAATTAGTGAAGAAAGCACAATTTTAATTCTTACTATTTTGTTATTGAAATTGCAAATAAACAAGTGTACCTGCAGTATAATAATAATAATAGCCCCTTCAGTCAAAACTGACTATGGGAATGCGCCCCTGACGTGACAGCCCTCAGCTGCTTTTTATAATATAATACCCTTGCACTAATATAATGCAGTATAAGCTGTAGAGGATTAGAGGTTTTGAAAAAGCACACAGTTATACACAGATTTGGGACCCAAAGATGCAGCAATAGAGAATGCAGTCAGCGACCCATAGCTTGACTGCTTGCGTCAGGGTCAGCGAACCAGAGCTGACCAAGACCCTACTCCACGTCCACGTGGTGGTCCTGGAAACAGGCTGCATCACTGCAGTCTGGCTGAGACAGTAGGGATCGAAGAGGGAAGGCAAACCCGGTCTCAAAAAATGCCATGCTGAAGTCGGATGTGCCGGCCAAAAGGCGCAGATATCGCAGCTCCGGCGTAAACAGACACAACACAACCAACGTCCTTTTCAGGACGAACGAGGAAGAAGAAGAAGAATACACAGATTTAAAAAAAATCTTATTTCTTAACTAGTGAATTAAATTCAAAAGCACCAATACCCAACCGCAATTTTACTTATTCAAAAGTATTTTTAAAAACCCACTGTGCATCACCATAGTAAACAAACTATGTAGCAGCAGCGAGGATCCCAATGTGTGTATACGGGATCACATATTCTATAAATATGTTTTTGTGCACACCGTCATTTGCGCATTCTACTTTGGTAAGTGTTACTATTTTCGGAAGAGTACATATAAGGGAAACAATACAATTAATGTCTAACTTTCAACCAAAGTTGCATCCCTTAGCATTACACACTGACAGAAAAATCTGGGATTTTATAAATAGGATGAAAGGCTTACATGCTTTTATGTAATCGTTAATTCAAAATATCATAGTTTTTTTAATGCTTTTTATAATATTTTCTAAAATGTTATTTCCATTTAACAAAAGTGGGCACATGAAAAAAAAAATGTGCATGTCTGTTCTATTTTTGGAATAATTCAACATTGAATGTAGCTTATAACATGTTGCATGAAAAGATGTAGTATTTTTGTTACTATTGTATTTTCATAATTTCTAGCTACTGAAGACCATCATAAGTCGGAACTTACAGGATCGAGGTTAAAGAAAACCTGCCGCCAACTTCTGTTAAATAAAAACACCAAGGAGAGTTGTGGGTCATGCTGGCAGCCTTTTTATGTAAAAGAAGTTGCTACAGAAGACACTTCTATAAGAGCATGGGGGCTTGTATGCAGGCTTCCTGCAAGTGGACTATCTGTAATGGTGGTTTAATGCTCCACATGGAACAAAAAGGAAATTAATGAATGAATGTCAAAATTTGACAGATAATAATGACTAGATGAATTGTGGAATTGTAACAACAAAAAAAGGAAATTAATGAATGAATGTCAAAATTCAAAACAAAATTATGACTAGCAGAATTGTGGAATCGTAAAAACAAAAAAGGAAATTAATGAATGACTGTCAAAATTCAACACAAAATTATGACTAGCAGAATTGTTGAATCGTAACAACAAAAAAGGAAATTAATGAATGACTGTCAAAATTCAACACAAAATTATGACTAGCAGAATTGTTGAATCGTAACAACAAAAAAGGAAATTAATGAATGAATGTCAAAATTCGACAGATAATAATAACTAGATGAATTGTGGAATTGTAACAACAAAAAAAGGAAATTAATGAATGACTCAAAATTCAACACAAAATTATGACTAGCAGAATTGATGAATCGTAACAACAAAAAGTGCAATAAATGTCTTGAAGTAAAATCCATGAACAGGGGAGTCCTTTGTTGGGAGTCCAACAAAACCTGTCGCTTGCGTTTTGTGCTTGGTATTTTTTTATTATTTTTGTGTGCATTAAATTTCACCAATTGTATAAAGTGTTGTGGTAGTTATCTTCAGTCTCCTGTTTGATTGTTAAATTCTCTCGCAGGCTTGCATGTTTTCTTTCACTGACCGGTCTAATTATACAGGATGTTCCTAAAGTCCCACTAAGTCTTTTGTTGTTATAAAAAAAATGGAAGTTTAATCATTTGTTTGTATTTTTTCAAATCAGATATATTTTTGATGGTCACATTACACTTTAACCAGAACTCAAACTTCAGTGACATTGATTGTTCTCTTCTATCAGGATGATAAGACGCAGTGTCCAATTATTCACAATTTTTGGTAACATTTATGATGTGATGCATTGGAATGCTGCTTAAATGGCGTCCTTAAGTTGGTTTGTTGTTGCATATCTGTAATGGCTGACTTTCTGCTTAATAGTGAGTTATCCCATGTTTTGAGATTAGGGTTTCAAGGAGGCCACGGAAGATATTGTGGTATAGGGACTTTTTGGGACACCCTGTATATTAACACTTGCCATGGCAGTAATACTTTTTTGTAGTAGTAATACTTCCTGTAGTAGTACTATTTACTGTTTGTAAACTATTACATAGATGTGAAGTTTGCTGTGTTCGTGATAAATGTTATTCTTCACTAATCTTAATATAGGGCCGAAACACTTGTTGGATGGGGGGACTGCTTCTGATGATCAGATTGCTTCCTGTTGTATCGCTCTGTATGTAAAGAGTAAAATTCTAAGTCCTAAGAACTTCATAGTGTGTTAAAAAAGTCATCGATATACCATGTTGTACACAGATCTTTCTTAAAATTGCACCACAAAACTGAAAGTTTTAAACTGCTGTGAATATCTATGTAAACTTACTTACTTACTTAGTCATTCCTCTTCTACCCTGGGATGTAGATGGTTGCCAGAGAGATGTCCATACTATCCTTTTGGCTGTCTTCCTTCTGCCCTGGTTCCAATCTAGTCTTCGGTCCTTTAGAGATTGTCTAATATTGTCCTCCCAGCCAACTCTGGGTCATCCTGGAGGTCTGGATCCCTGGCTCTTCTTCTTCTTTGATCCTTAGCTGCCGACCGTCAAAGCAGTCAGTGGCCATCACGCCTAGTGGCGTCTTGTAGGGCAACAACAAATTGATTCCACTTTGCTCGGTCGGTGGCCATCCTTCGTACAGTGCCCCAACTCTGGTTCATTCCCTGCATCTCAGCCTCCACAGTCCTCCGCCAGGTTGTTTTTGGTCGGCCTCTCTTTCGTTTTCCTTCAGGGGTCCAAAGCATAGCTGTTCTTGTGATGGCATCGGGGTCTCTTATGAGGACATGACCAACCCAGCTCCAGCGTCTGCCAGCTATGATGGTGTGCATGTCCTCTTGCTTGCTACGAGTAAGCAGATCTTGGTTAGTGATGGTATTCGGCCAAAAGATTCGGTGAATTTTTCTTAGGCATGTTGTGTGAAAGGAGGACAATTTTGACATTTCCTTCTCTGTAACTCTCCAGCATTCCGCACCATAGAGAAGCACAGAAAGCACACTGCTCTGATATAATCTTAACCTGCTGGCTAAACTTGATCTTTAAATTGAATGTTCAAGCCCAACCTGCTTAATTGTTAAGTCTATCCGTTTTTTCCTGGATGTGTTGATGTGAATGTGCTAGTAGTGCAATGTCATCTGCATATTCCAGATCTTCCAGTGTAGAAAATGTAGTCCATCTTATTCCTCTTGGACTGCCCTCTGTTGTCTGGCGCATCACCCAGTCTATGACTGTTAAAAATAGAGTGGTTGACAAGGGGCATCCCTGTCGTACTCCTGTCTTCACCTCAAAGGTTAGGTTGCTCTGCCCAACACTACACGTAAAGTTGGCATAGAGGCTTTTTATGATTGACACTATGCAGCTTGGAATTCCATAAGCCCTCAGTATTTTCCATAAACTGTCCCTATGTATGCTGTCAAAAGCCTTTTCAAAATCAACGAAATTGATGTAAAGCTGTCTTTGCCATTCTGAGCACTGCTCTATAATGTTCCTGAGAGTGAATATATGATCTACACATCTTCTATTCTTTCTAAATCCTGCTTGTTCCTTCCTCAGTTTGTGGTCTACTGCCTTTGAAATTCTCTGTATAATTATCCTGCCTAATAGTTTGCTGGGAACTGAGAGAAGAGTGATTCCTCTCCAATTATTGCAGTCTGCAAGATCTCCCTTCTTGGGCAACTTGACAATTATTCCTTTGTTCCACTCTGATGGTGTTGTCCCCGTTTTCCAGACTTGTGCAAATAGTGGTTCTAATAGTTCTGCTGCTAGCTCAGGGTCTGTCTTAAATAGCTCTGCATTTAAGTTATCATGGCCCGGAGCTTTGCCGTTCTTTAACCCTTTGATTGCTGTGATGATTTCTTCTTTTCGTGGAATGTCTGTATTCACATCTAGATCGTTTTCAGCTTCAGGAACATTCAGTTGTGTCTCTGGTGGTTCCTTGTTCAGAATTTCTCTGAAGTGCTCTGCCCATCTTGTTTCCTGTCCCTCTGCTGTCGTGATGAGATTACCTTGCTTATCTCTTACTAATGTAATATTGTTTGCACCTCGTTTTCCGCTGATGAATTTAGTTATTTTGTATACTGTGCTTTGTTCATTTCTCAGTGCTGCCTCCTCTGCCTGTCTTGCAAGATCGTCTAGGAAACTCCTTTTGTTGGCTCGGGTTTGGCGTTTAACTTCCTTGTCCAGCTGACTGTACTGTTCGCTATATAGTTGCTTTAACCTGGGGGACTTCGCTTCTGTTTTCTTTCTTTTCATTTCCTTTCTCATCGTTATGGTGTTTAATGTTTCTGGTGTTATCCAATCTTGCTTCTTCCTTTCCTGGAATCCCAAGCATGATTTGCTGCTTTCTTTGTATATTGTTGAAATGGTGTTGAAATTCTGGTCTATATCATCGGTCAATGTCTTTTCCTGACTTTTGGCAAATTGATATCGTTTCTTTATGTCGGCCGCAAAAGCTTTTCTGGTAAGGGAGTCCTTCAATTTGCTGATGTCAAACCTTTTCTGTGTAGTTACAGTTGGTGCAGCCCTTCTTAGTTTCACTCTCAGTTTTGCTACTACTAAATGGTGATCACTTCCCACATCTGCACCTCTTCTTACCTTCACATCTTGTAATGCATGTCTCCATCTACCGTTAACCATGATGTGGTCTATCTGGTTTCTGTCCCGACCATTTGGTGATTCCCATGTTAATTTGTGAATTTCTTTATGTGGGAAGAGTGTTCCTCCAATGACCAGGTTGTTAATGCTACAGAAACTTATTAGTTTATCCCCATTTTCATTTGCTCTTCCGCTGCCACATTTCCCCATTGTTCTTTCATTATATGTATTGTGTGTACCAACTTTCGCATTGAGGTCTCCCATTACTATAACAAGATCATATCTAGGTGTGTCTTCCATTTCTTTCTGCAGTTGTTGATAGAATTCATCCTTGACCTCCTCATCGCTATCATTCGTTGGTGCGTAGCATTGTATTATTGTAGTGTTGGTGAATCTCCCTCTCAATCTTAATCTTATCAGTCTGTTGTTGATGGGTTTCCATTCCAGTAATGTCCTTTCTATTCCTTTCTGTAGAATAATGGCTACTTGTATCCTGTTTTGCGGTCAGGACATCCGTTTTCATGTCAGTGGCTTCCTTTCGGCTTTCACCACTGACAGTCATACGAGCCACAGACTCCGAATGTCCATCCCGCAGCAAAGTTTTTCCATTTATTGTTGTTTCCGTAACGTGCAATTTTTTTTTACATAGACAGGGGTGTCAGCCCTATGCTAAAACCCCCAACCTGGAGGACCAGGGTACCAGCTTTTGTCTGACCCCTACCCACACAGACCAGTCCAGCTTGGTTGAACCTACCAGGAGTAAAACTCCCACTGGCATAGCTCTGGGGATTGTCAGGGTACGCAAGCTGCCATACCGCTACAAGGTATAGGTACCATTGATGGCAGTCCCTGGCTCTTGGTTTCCCATATTTGTCGTGGCAGCTGGTCTTCTCCCATTCTGCAGACATGGCCAAACCATCTTAATTGGCACTGTTCCAATTAGGTCTGCAGGGACTGGGTTTTGAGGCCATGTATCATCTGGTTGCGGACCATTTCTCTTCTTGTTACTTCAACCATCTTCCTCAGATACCTCATTTCTGAGGTTTGAAGCTGTCTTTTGTGGGTCGTAGTCATTGCCCATGACTCGCATCCATAAGTCAAGACTGGGACATAGGTAGAGCAGTACACAGCCATCTTCGTCTTCTTGCCAATTTCTCTCTAGCTGAGATCTCTGTAAACTAATGTGTCTAAACCTTCTAAATTGCTTGGATCCTTCGCATGTGCTGCTAGTTCTGTGGGCTTCCTGTGCAAAATTATTCCAGCAACATAAATTAAAGTGGCTAAAAATGAAACACTTAGAAAAATTAACCAGCTGTATATTCAGGTATGGTGCAATATAACAATAAATGACATTGCAGCTTAATTGAGTCTGAAAAAAAAACAGAGGGAAAAGACAAAGATTATGAGAATAAATACTGAAAATGTTAACAAGATTGCACTTGACGAAGCACTCCTATAAGATGTAGAAACATATGTATGTATATATATGTGTGTGTGTGTGTCTATATATATCAGGCAATCATATGTTTATGAGAAAGCATCATGTAATATTTAATAAGAATCGGTGTAAATTTGCTGATGATTATTTTGAAGTGTTTTAAGCCTTAAATACAACAGTTAATTTTCTTTTTATATCAAGTAAAGTGTAAACATTTTTTTTTTTTTTTTTTTTTTTTTAACCAGCGGCACTTAGGCTTTCAGCCCTTCGGCCCAATGACATGTCATTGCGAGGCTGGGGAACCTGAGGACTTTCCTTCCAACCCGGTCAGGAGCTTTGCTTCTTCCCATCCACAGAGGGTTTATCACAGGAGCCGTTCAGGCTATTCAGTCAAATTTCCGGCCGTAAACATTTCTTCAAACGCCGACGCCCGGGTTTGAACCATGAACACCTGGTCGCCAGTACAACGCCGAAGCCATTACACCAGCGCGGCTCCCAAGTGTAAACATTAGCACCATAGAGACTTGGGGTAAAAGGAATTAAGAAGCAGTTTTTTGCCTTTTTCTGGTCCGTTTGTCTGTTTTGTCCAGTTATGGTCACTTTTCATGTTTCTCTTTGTAATTTAAATTGCTAGGTAGCATTATGAATACAAATTACTTGATAATATGATTTTGCTTCTAATTTAAGTTGGTATTAATAAAAATTTATCAGTGGCATTTAAAAATCACTGCTGCAAGATGATCGTGTGAGTACTCGGTGCAGGCTTCATCTACAGTCGTGGCTGTATGCTCCATAAAGAGTGCAAAAGAAAGTGTTGATAATATTGTAAGTGAGAATCTGGAAATGGATTTTAGAAGCAAAAATTGTAGTACAAAATAAATGATCTAAGTAATTAATAAATGAGGAACAATAAAGCTGTCACAAAGATATTTTTTGCTGATTTATCCATGTCACAGACAAGATACATTCCTCTTATTAGCTTATTGATTTTTTTTGGTGTATCTTAAAAAGAAAAAGTAACTTTAAAAAAAATGTTAACTACCCTTGGCTGCCATATTTATTCTGCCTCTTATCAACTTCCTGATGCCGATCATCCTGTAGGCTTTGGGTCCCCTAAATTTGTCCACCCAAATATGGAGTGGGACGATGAGTTTTTTGATGATTTGGACGAAGGTATGATGAATGGTTGCATTGTTGTTTGGATTACCCAGCATTCCTTTCAGTGTTTTTTGGTCATTGCAGGTGTTTGGGCCCATTTCATTGTGTTGTCTTTTTTTATTTTAAGCATTTGAATGACTTTTTTCTGTTCTTTAGTATCATGGATTTATGCATAAAGCGTAGGTTTGTTCTTTAGTATCAGGGATTTATACATAAAATATAGGTTTGTTCTTTAGTATCATGAATTTATACATAAAGCGTAAGTTTGTTCTTTAGTATCAGGGATTTATATTTACATAAAACTTTGATGTGTTCTTAAGTATCAGAGATTTATATATAAAACTTAGTTCTGTCCATTATTTTGTTCTTTAGCATTATAGATTTATACATAAAAAGTTTTCTATATTTTGTTCTTTAGCATCAGAGATTTATACACAATCAGAAACCTTAAAGCAGTCCAAGAGGAATAAGATGGACTACATTTTCTACATGGAAAGATCTGGAATATGCAGATGACATTGCACTACTAGCATATTCACATCAACACATCCAGGAAAAAACAGATAAACTTAATAAGCATAGCCAGCAGGTGGGCTTGAACATCAATCTAAAGAAGACAGAGGTCATGACGCTCAATGTGAGCAATCCTGAGCCCATATCAGTAAGGAATCAGCAACTGGAACAGACAGACACCTTCACATACCTAGGATGCATAGTAACACCAGACGATGGAGCAAGCAAAGACATCAACAACAGAATGAACAAAGCAAGAACAGCCTTTTTTAGTCTAAACAACATCTGGAAGTCCTCTCAGTACAGCACAAAATTAAGATTATATCAGAGCTGTGTGCTTTCTGTGCTTCTCTATGGTGCGGAATGCTGGAGAGTTACAGAGAAGGAAATGTCGAAATTATCCTCTTTTCACACAACATGCCTAAGAAAAATTCTCAGAATCTTTTGGCCGAATACCATCACCAACCAAGATCTGCTTACTCGGAGCAAGCAAGAGGACATGCACACCATCATAGCTGACAGACGCTGGAGCTGGGTTGGCCATGTCCTCAGAAGAGACCCACGATGATATCACAAGAACAGCTATGCTAATGCTATGGACCCCTGAAGGAAAATGAAAGAGAGGCCGACCAAAAACAACTTGGCGGAGGACTGTGGAGGCTAAGATGCAAAGAATGAACCAGAGTTGGGGCACTGTACGAAGGATGGCCACCGACCGAGCAAAGTGGAATCAATTTGTTGTTGCCCTACAAGACACCACCAGGCGTGATGGCCACTGACTGCTTTGACGGTCAGCGGCTAAGGATCAAAGAAGAAGAAACCTTAAAAAAAAAATTTATGAAAAATTCATTATCACTGATTTTGTTTAAAATTCTGTGTGGAGCATGGGACTGTAACTGCTGCTCACCACAGATTTCTATTTTGGGCTGTCTAAATGGATAGGAATCTTCAACTCAAATGCCAGGTCAGTCCTATTGTATGGCTCTGAAACATGGAGAACAAGAAAAACAACAACCAAAAAAGCTACAGACTTTCATAAATGGAAACTTGCGTAGAATAGAAGGACTGAAATGGTATGACAAGATCACTAATGTGGAACTGATGATAAGAACCAGACAAGTGCCGGTGGAACAAGAGATGAGAAGACGCTGGCGATAGATAGGACACACGCTGAGGAAACCTGTTGATAGCATTACAAGGCAGTCCTTGTTCTGGAACCCCAAGGGTAAGAGAGGCATAGATAGACCAAAAAATACATGGAGAAGAGAACTTAAGCAGATGGCAAAGGACAGGGAGACTTGGCATGTGTTTGTTGAAGGCCTATGCTCCTTGGGGAGCTAAAGGGTATTGATTGATTGATCATGAATTTGTTAAGCAGCTATACTATTCTGTAAGGACGAATAATGATAAGTTAGCAGAACTTAATGTTTGATTTTTAAACAATAATTAATTTAAAAAAAAATTAGAATGTAACAATGAAATGGTGAATGCACCTATTTTTAAAGATTGGATATCTGGATTTTAAAGTTGAATTGCAACTTGAATTTTGATATGGCCACGTTATCTTATTGTCCTTTAGAGATGAATTAGAATGATGCTTTCATATTTAAAACTTTCAGATGATTACAATATTTTGGGAAACAAATAATAAAATATTATAAACTAATCACATATGCAATAAAATACTTGTATTATTGAAAAAAAATCCAAGTTTTATGATAACATGCAGTACAATGCTTTTTTGTTTAAAAAAGATAAAAACAGAGATATTTTTCTTCATAAATTAACAAAGAAAACAACAGTAAAATGTTATTAATATTAGAGAATATGTCTCGTACACATGAAATGGGCCTCTTTCATGTGTTGAGTTTGTTTGTATAAATTTGTCATTTAAGCAGTGATGATTCTCATTTAAAAAATACATGTGTGTATATGTAATGGTTCCACTTGTACAACTTCCCCTTAGTCCTATTTATTGTTGGAACACCATACTGTTTAAGTGACTTTATACCAGGGGCGGACTGAATGGTCAGGCAATCAGGCAGTACCCGAGGGCGCTGTAGAGGGCCCACTTTCCCCGAGCCTCTATCTAGCTCAGGGTTTCTTAACCTGTTGTCCACAGACACCTTGTGAATCCATGAATGGATTCTAGGGGTCCGTGTGTATAACCTAATATTTAAAGTATTTCTTTTATTGTTCTTTTAAGTACATTTATTTCTAAGAAGGGGTCCATAGCCTTCATTGGACAATCGAAGGGGTCCGTGCCATCATTGGACAATCAAAGGATTCATGGCACAAAACAGATTAAGAAACCCTGATCTAGCTTAATCAACTATCAGGGGGCCAACAACCTGACCTTTATTACCTAGGGGTCCAAATCACTGTCAGTCCGCCTCTGCTTCATACTGTGTTGTAATTAAGTTCATTTCTTTGTTTCTCATCCGAGTTTACTTTGTTTGAGCTCGCCTGGTGTTGTAAAAGTGACAGCTTTTCTTGCATTCTTAAACAAACAAAAACTGCTGTATAATCACAATTGACTGTAAATCATTAGTGCCTGTGTAATTTAACTCTGACAGATCCTAGCACTTGTCACATTTTACCCAGGCATCATAATGGATGCCAATTTTTTTCCACAGGAGTTATTTTAAAACAAGCAGTAGACATGGATGTTTATGAGAGAAAATCACAACATATCCATAAAATCCTTGTAAATTGGCTGAAGAATATATTGAAGTGTCAGTCTTGTAGGCAACAATTAGGTTTGTGTTACATCAAGTAGAGCTGAGAGGAATTTTTTTTCATAACAAAACGGGCTTAGCAGGCGGCCCTTGGTAGAATAATGCACCATGCCATGGCATATGGCTCGTGAGGTAGAAAGGGTTAATTTTAAATATCTTTTGAAATCACTGTTCACAGTTATAGTTACCTTTATACCAGGTTACAAGGTCTTTTATATTAGGACATGTCTACAAAAGTGAAAAGAATATTCGACAGGGATGAACAGAACAGCGTGCAACGTAGGACAGTCACTCTCAGTTTCCTGGATGATGAATACCCACAGGACCTCTGGGTCCGAGTATACACGGATGGGTCAGCACAGAATGCAGTAAAGAATGGAGGAGCAGGAGTGTACATAGAATACCCAAACAACACTAGGGATATGGTCAGAGTACCAACGGGGAAATTCTGTAACAACTGTGATGCAGAAATCCAGGCAATCAAGGTGGCAACTGAGAAACTGTTGAACACCAATCTCGGTCCACAGCCTGTAGTATTCCTGACAGATGCAAGATCAGCACTCCAAGCACTTCAGTCCAGAAAATTGCCAGGTATACAAGCCCTACTTTCTGAACTGTGCAACCAGCGCAGGGTCGCCATGCAGTGGATACCGTCTCATTGTGGAATACTGGGAAATGAGAGAGCGGATGGACTGGCTAAAGAAGGTGCTGCAGACGAGCAACCGGATGTACCAGTTACATACCATCAGAAGAAAAAGATGATCAAATCAATCAGAAAGCCACCAACACCAACACAGGATGACTACCAAGCTATGAACAGATCAGAACAAATTGTCATTCTACACCTCAGAACAGGACACAACTGACTCCGCAGCCACATGTATACAAAATTCAAGATTGGCAATTCAGCCATGTTTACATGTGGACAGGCACCCCAGACTGCGGAGCACGTACTTCAAGATTGCCCCAAATATGATATATTGAGGCAAACCCACTGGCCGAGAGAAACATCACTGGAAGCAAAACTATACGGACCTCTGTATGAACTACAAAAGACAGTGAAGTTTATACAAGAAACAACATTGCAGATATAGACAATATATTTCAAGCGAACGAAAGAAGAAGAAGAAGGACATGTCTTTCTTTGATCCTTAGCTGCTGACTGACAAAGCAGTCAATTACCATCACGCTTGGTGGCTTCTTGTAGGGCAGCAACAAATTGTCTCTACTTTGCTCGATCGGCAGCCCTCCGTCGTGTGGTGCTCCAGCTCTAGTTCATGCTTTGCATCTCTGCCTCTACTGTTCTCTGCCAGGTTGCTTTTGGCCAGCCTCTATTTCGCTTTCCTTCTGGAGTCTATAGCATGGCAGTTCTTGTGATGGTGTCAGGGTTTCTTCTGAGGATGTGGCCAAATTAATTCCAGCATCTTCCCGCTAAGATGTGCTCATATCTTCTTGGTGTCTCTGAGTCAGCAGTTCTTAATTGGTGATGGCGTTGGTCCAGAAAAGTTGAAGAATTTTCAAAAGGCAGGTTGTGTGGAAAGAGGACAATTTGGACATTTCTTTTTCTGTTACTCTACAGCATTCTGCACCGTACAGGACAGAAATTATGCAACTCTGAAATATTTTTAATTTTGTATTTGGACATGTGCCACAATATAACCAATGGACCTTGTGCCTTGATTGATTGAGCAGGGCCAAAATGAGGCACAACTCCAATTAAATTTTTTTAAGTTCTTGAAGCTTTCTATGACACAAGAATTCACAGAATTAGGCTCAGACATCTAAACCAGAATTACTGATGGATTTCTGTTCAGCAAAAACAAGGAAATGGCATTTGCTGAACAATTCTGAATGCTAGCAAGTTTTATCAACTAGAAATATGGATAACAAAAATTATGAAACTGTGTTAACACTTAGATGTTAAGAAATGGCATAGTAATAAGCCATGCATGATCTTGCATTGATAAAACCGTCTAGCGGTCGTTCAAGTTTGTTATGGCATTGAACATTCCTAAAAATGGACCAGTAATGACAGCTAAAGCAGAAATAGGGAAAGTGAGAGGACATGCAGTTATGACTAGGAAGGCCAGAAAGCCACCAACACAGGATGACTACCAAGCTATGAACAGATCAGAACAAATTGTCATTCTGCGCCTCAGAACAGGACACAACCGCCTCCGCAGCCACATGTATACAAAATTCAAGATTGGCAATTCAGCCATGTGTACATGTGAACAGGCACCCCAGACTGTGGAGCACGTACTTCAAGATTGCCCCGAATATGATATATTGAGGCAAACCCACTGGCCCAGAGAAACAACACTGGAAGCAAAACTATACGGACCTCTGTATGAACTACAAAAGACAGTGAAGTTTATACAAGAAACAACATTGCAGATATAGACAATATATTTTAAGCGAACGAAAGAAGAAGAAGAAGACTAGGAAGACCATTTTAATAAGTGATAAAGTAATATCCTCTTCAAGTCATAACTGACTTTGGAAATGATACACCTTTGAGGTGATAACTCTCAGCTGCATTTTGCCTAGTTTTCCTTTTTAAATGTACTCTGTTCTGCTAGTAAGGGCCTCTCTTTGCCTAATCTGAGGCAACGCCATAGGGGGCATATCCACTTGGTGTGGTCGGCACCTTTGTCCTCCCAGATGATAGATTAATTTTTTAACCTGAGCTATGGTTGCCTAGCGATCTTTAGTCATCTGCTTGTTGTCCATAGAAATATCTTTTGGGGATGTGACCATCTACCATGCGGCAAACATGTTCAAGCCAGAGTAATCTGCACTCTCTGAGCAGTGAACATATGCTTTTCAGGCCAGCACATAAGAGCACCTCGACATTGCAACTTTGCCCTTCCATGTAATACCAAGGATGTAGCATTGATACCATAGGTGGAAGGTATTGATCCTTTTTCTTGCTTGGCATAGGTTGTCCATTTCTCACTGCAGTATAGAAGTGTGCTTAAGTGATGCAACATTTCCTACAAAGGTCTACATAGTGGAAAGCAGGTTGTTTTCTGGTTGGAGGTTGCTGGTAGTTGTCTTGAAGACTTTCTATTGCCTATGATACTTTTCATGAAAATTTTTGTTGTTTAACTAAGGCTGTTGAGCTTGTCACTCTTTCGCAGCCAATACCAAGTTGAAGAATCCTTGGCACCATCTACATTGTAGATCTAGGCTTTTCCTGTGGCTTTTCTGCCATTCCAAAACTTGAGTTTTAGTCATAGGCCCTCCTAGGCAGTGAGATCGGATGCCGAGCCTTCTTGGATAATGGCAACAAAATTGGAGGTCTTGTGTGCAAGTTACGCACGTTAAAAGTCCCACAGCAGTTGGAAACCGTAAAGAGTAGGTGATAAGGCCGCTGCCCTGGCAAAATTTTAAAAACCTACCCACCACAAAAATAATTCAGAATGTGTGATTCCTATATACACGCATTGGGATTCTCGCCAGTGCTACGGAGTTCGTGCACTGTGCTGAGATCCTCCTTGTGTGACCTAAGGGAGGGGATCGGAGCACTGATGGAGTTGTCCTTGTGCAATGAAGATAGTCATTAAAATCAAAACCAAACCAAGCCAAGTCATAAGCCCCAGTTTCTTTCCCAGATATTCTATCTTGGCATGACATGCATTTAAAAGATCCCCTTATCTGATGAAAAGCTAGGAGGAGGCTGGCATAATGTGCATCCATGGAAGATTCTCCAACTATGCATGACTAAAATGCTGTGCTTTGATCCTGGGCTGTCACGAGGAATCATCACGTCTTGTACAGAGTAACTTCCATGCTACCCTCACCTGTCATCTGTTCATTGTGAGATACTCCTCCATGCAGTAAACCAGGTAAAAGCCGGAGTTAAAGTCTCTGGCTCAAGTGATCCCCCCCAAAGCTTAGTGGGCAATGCTGCATTCTCAACTTGTTTCACCACAGGAGGAATGTGATGCTGGTCGTATCCAAGCATTAAATCATAAGTTAGAACCATGAATGTGTGTGTATGCATGTTTCTCTCTCTCTCTCCCCGCGACCCCCCTCCCCCCCCCCCCCCCCCCCAAGTGAATTTTTTTTTTTAAATTAATTAGCTAGGCATTAGAAAAAAATTATTCTTTTATAGTATTGTATTCTGTGGTTTACTTTCTTGTAAAAAATTCTTTTACAATTCATTGTTCTTATTTTTTAATTTTATTTTTGCTGTCGTTACTATGCATTGTTGTTTAATGTGATGAATTCATAAAATGTTAATGTTGTAAAATTGTTACTGCTGTTTGGAGACTTTAGGGTAATTTCCTATTACTCGTAGGTTTTTGCTCCGCAGTGAATATATGTAGTTATGTGTTCTTTCGTAGCAGTTAGGGTTAAGATTAGGGTTAGTATTAGGGTTAGGATTAGGGTTAGTATTAGGGTTAGGATTAAGGTTTGGGTTAGGGTTAGTGTTAACCCTAATCCTAACCCTAATACTAACCCTAATCCTAACCCTAACTGCTACGAAACAAGACTTAAGTACACATATTCACTGCGGAGCAAAAACCTACGAGTAATAGGAAATTACCAACTTTAGTGTGTGTGTGTTTGTGTGTGGTCTTGCAGTAGTTAATGTTTTAAAATTTGGATGCAATATTTTCATGCATGGCCTACAGTACAATACCCTTTTTTTAAAACCCTGCATTGGATCACCAGCATGCTCACTGTAGCCGACATGGTAGACTCATTAAACTTGCTTATATTAACTGCAACATTGGTGCTAGTAGCGAAGTTGACATTAATTTGATACGTTTGTTACAAATTGTTTATTCAGTAATTAATGCAGCAGGTAGGCCTATATGCCATGAAAAATAGCGGCCTATTGAACATACGATCTAAAATTATAGAATCTGTAGGCCCCGCTATAGGCTGTCCAAATTATAACCCATCAGAGGTTGAGTAGGCCTATATTACTTTTTTTTTTTTTTTCAAATACTGTAGCCTAATGAAAACGGAATGAAAATGCTGCACAATTTAGCCTACAGAATTTAGCAGTTTTATTTAAACACTAAAAATATACGTTAAAATGCTACGTGGATATGGCAAAAATTGTACATGGGTTGAAACGAATATTGGGATGTGTGTTCGATAGGCCTACGGCCTTACTCTTAAAACATTTCAGAGAAGCAGTAATATTAGTAGTTTAAGTTAGGTTTAGTATAGGAATCCTGAAACTAACCCAACACCCTGACACCAATCCGGTTGAAATGAAGAACAGTCAGACGTGATCTTCGATGCCATCCAAATACGGTCGCTAGGGTTGGGTTTAGGATTTCCTAAACATAACCCACATTACTGCATCTATGATTTTTTCTTTTTTTGTAGGCCCTATGCCGTATCAAACACAGTCCCGCGATTCTTCATTTCAACCCCCTAGTTCTAAGCCTAATTACATGGGCGACTTATTTGAATGACATCGAACACACGTTCCACTTCTCTTCATTTCGACAACATAGCCTAAATGTAGGTCCTGCTATTGCTACTCGAAAAGACCGACGGCTGGCATTAGCTTACACTTAGCCTATTATAAAAGTGGATGTTAAAATTACATCATCATCATCAGTTGCCATCTCCACAACGAAGGTTGGCTGTAATGGATCTCCAACGTCTTCTGTCTCTTGTCTTGATGGTGCACTCTGATAGACTCTTTCCTGTCCATCTCTTGATGTTGTCTTCCCACTTATAGCGCTGTCTTCCCCTTGCACGTTTGCCCTCAACTCTCCCTTCTGTTATGGTCTTCTGCAAGGTGTTATGCCTTTTTATGTGGCCAAAGTATTTTAGCTGTCGAACTTTGACCTCCCTCATTAGTTCTCTTTTCATCCCTAGATTTTCTAGGACCTCCTTATTTGTTTTCATCTCTTTCCATGAGATACGCCCCATTCTTCTATATATCCACATTTCAAGAGCCTCAATTCTTTCTTCCAACTGTCCCGCATGCAAGAAAATATTTTATTGATCTTAAATCATTGTTACATTAAATATTATTGAGTTATGAAAGGGAGATTAAATTTTCGAAATCGTTGTGGGTGTAGATTTTGTGTATTGTGGGGTAAACGCATTAAAAGTCTAATAAGGGAGATAACTGTTGGCATCTTAGGCGCAACAAGGGGAATAAAATTGTTTACAACATCTAACACATACTTAAGTTTGGTTTACTACTTTATTTTTGTCTTTAATCATAAAATTATTTTGGTTAAATAACATTATTGCCTTGCAAATCGATATACTTTAAAATTTTTAAAATATATTTACTATTTTTATATTTTCTTGGCAATTAAAACACCTGATGTCAATTTTTATGGACAATATTTTATTTTGCTTGATTAACGTTGCTATATAAAGAAAGGTGTGATACTAGCTTGTGTGTTGTAAAAAAGGAGAGAAGGTTAGCACTCCCCTTGACAAGGACGGATGGGACCCTTGTGGTCTAACAACACACAAAGGCATGTCTCTCTACTTCGGAGACACACCATTTTTTTTCCCTCACTTGCCCTTCTCGTCTATGCAAAAGATAAAGAGTTGGGGCTTAATAATACATGCATAATAATACAGCCAATGTTGAATGACACTAAATAGGGCGCGTGACTATTAAAAGTTTTAACCAATATCGTTTTATCACACTTTAGTGTAGGATTATCTCACGCTGATGTTCTGTTGTCACCAGTACCGTAACTATGATATAAGAGGTCCCATGACACACATTAAATGGGGTTTTCCCTCATATAATGCACTTAACAACTGCATTCAATATATGGCAAATCTGTATGCAAATGTGACTACTTACTTCATCATCATCAGCACCATTCGGCTCCCCAAGGAACAGTGGCCTTAAATGCATTTGTGCCAGGTCCTCCTGTCGTATGCTATATGCTCAAGATCTTCCCATGTCTTCTTGTAGGAAAATATTCTCAGACCATTAGGTCTTTTATGGTTGGACATGTGCCCTAATGTAACCAACGGACGCTGCATCTAGGTTGAACGGAGCGCGTCTTGCCAAAGCGAGGCAACAATTTTTTTTTTTTTTATGTTCTTCTTTTATCCCTTTAATTTATGTCTCCAGAATCTGGGACATGCTATGACGTTTTGCACAGGAACATATTAAATTAAAAGGATATAAATAGAAGCGATATTGATGTGGCTGGCAACCCCAGCATGTAAAATTAATTGCCACAGAAAGTGCCCGAGTTAGTGCAGGCTGTCTAAGAACAGCTACTGTGCTGGCTCCATGCTCTGTTAGGTGTGCCAAGAAGAGGTAGAAATATAAGAGATGCTGCCTTCTGACCACTACTTTCTGGGGCCCACTCTGTGCTGGGGTCATAGGGATGTTTCCGATCCAGCCGGGCGTTACGCCTTTGGTTGTCACTGTGGTGTGCCAGTAAGCAATTGTGTACAGAAGTGTAAATGACAACCATAATGACTATTTGTTGGGTGTACCAGAAAAAAAATCTGGGAAATGTCACGCTCCAGTCTACCCAGATGTAAATGGGTACCTGACTCTGATCTTGAGTTAAGGAAGGCAATGGCAGCAAGGAAGAGATTTGGTCACTCCACCTCATAAAATAGCTAGTGTTAGAAGTATTTGACATTGGGGAGGATCATACCTTTGCCTCTGCCCCCATGCCATGATGTCAAACTGTCTAGTATTGTCTCTCTTTGTTGTCCCATATCTCTTGTCTCTTCAGTCTTTTGTCTTTTCAATATTTCTTGTTGTCACAGTATATCCCAGCTTTCTTCCTCTCATGTGCTAATTACCATTACCAATTATGCCATCAACAAACAAGACATATAAAAATAAATTTGAACAGCCCAGGGAATTATTAACATATCAGTTTTGGTTTACGATAATGCTGACCATACAGATGAAGATAATGATTCACTGGATGTCAGTGCCGACGCCACCCATGGACACCATGCCAGCCACCGGATGCCTCATGTCGAGATGGTCACCCCAACAGTTTCTGAGGAGGATAAGAAGGCTGAGGAGAAGCCAAAACGTGAGTATGAAGAATTTGGTTGTAGCTGGATCCTTAACTTTTTTTTATAAAGTTTTGGCGAGGCGTGTCCTGTTCAACCTAGTCGGTTATATTAGGGTGCATATCCAAACACAAAAGACCTTTAGGTCTGAGATTTACAAAGTTGTCCTTAACTTGATTTCGTGCAGGCACATTACTTTTTGTGACCTGAATAATATTGAAACCTCAAGTCTTCGGTCTTTTGGTCTGTCAAAGTACAGAAGACTCCACAAGTTATTGTTGATCAGAATCAACATCATTGCATTCCGAGCAAACCCATAGATGCTCAGTCTCCCTCGGCTTTGTCCCTTGCACCTGTAACATGCTGGTTTTTACATGCCGAATGCATCTTCTCATTTGTCCATTCCTGCAATCACATCTGTGGGTGCTCTCATTGCTGTGTACCCAGGCATAACCAAGACAGTGGATCCACACCAGTTCATAAAGATTTGAGGCGTATGTTGATGTTTTCCATTCATGCTGTAGCCATCCATTTTGGACCTTCTGAAGCAGGGACTGAGAGTCAGACACAGTAACTGCCCTGGTTAACTGAGTTTCAGACAGCCACCTTAGAATCACACTAGCTATGATATAAATCCATTCCGTAGACTTCATCACATCTTGTAAATATCCTTATTTGAAAAGGATCTTTGAATTTGAACTCAAGAACTGCTCACTCGGAGCAACCAAGAGGACATACACACCATCATAGCTGGCAGACACTGGACTTGGGTTGGCCACGTCCTCAGAAGAGACCCTGATATCATCACAAGAACAGCAATGCTATGGACCCCTGAAGGAAAACGAAAGAGAGGCCGGCCAAAAACAACTTGGCGGAGAACTGTGGAGGCCGAGACGCAAAGAATGAACCAGAGCTGGGGCACTGCACGAAGGATGGCCACCGACCGAGCAAAGTGGATGCAGTTTGTTGCTGCCTTACAAGACGCCACCAGGCGTGATGGCCAGTGACTGCTTTGACAGTCAGCGGCTATGGATCAAAGAAGAAGGTAAACAAATTTAAATTTTGTACTGACATTTCTTTTTTCTTTAAGAATTGTTCTTTTGCTATTGTTTGTTTAGTTGTCCTTCTGTTTTTGTTAAATTTTAACCCTGCTTTTTAAAGTTTTATTATTTCTTTCTTCTTTTTTTTCTTTTTTTCATTTTGAATTCTCTTCTCTCATCTATAATTATAAATTTTAATTTTAAGCTGTTACTTGTAATTTGTGTGTGTGTATTTGTTTTTTGTGTTTCGGAGTAAAGTATTCATAATTTGTTTTTTTATTTTTGTTTTATTTGTCTTTCATTTTGCCACTAGTTACTTAATACTCTGTGAAAGGGTGTTTGTAATTTGTCATGACAGTTCGTGAGCTGAGTGAGGAGGAGAAACAACAGATAATGATGTCAGAGGATTACCAGCTTAGTATATCCCGGGCTGCCCGCGTCATGCAGCGAATGCTGGCTATGAATGATGGAGGCTTAACCATCGACTACAGCGGTGCTGATAAGGAAGGAAAGGATGAGTAAGTTTAGTTTCAGTCTTTCCTTTTGTTTGTGCTGTTATGAATCAGTGGGAAATGCAGTTTTTATTTTTGTGTGTAATATGTTGTATTGACTAATATCATACCATGTTTCTTCAGGACTTTGTTAAAACTGGCTGTTCCTGTGCCATTTTTCATGTGTTTTCATTGTCAGATTTTATGCTGCTGTTGTTCAGCTAGGACTGTTGAGCTTGTCAATCTTTCGCAACCAATGCCAAGTTGAAGAATCCGTAGCATTATCTGCACTGGAGTTATGGGCTTTTCCTGTGGCTTATCTGCCGTTCCAAAACTTTTTGAGCTCCAGTTTTTTGTCCTGGGTATTCTGTCCTAGCTTGGCATGCATTTAGAGAATCCTTACGTCTTGTTTTAACCTAGCTGAGAAAAGGGCTAGGAGTAGCAATCTGTGCATTCCCTGCTGCAGTGGGGCTCTCCATAAATGCAGCGCTAAAATTCTGGGCTCTCCTAAGGAATCGTCAATCCTTCACAGAGCCACTTAGTTCCCCTCAGCTGTCAGCTATCCACTGTGGGATTGTCCTGCATGAGTCAGCCAGGTAAAAGCCATGGCTTCAGGGATTGCTCCAAGCTTGGTGTGCAATGCTGGGTTCTCAACATGTTGTACCATAATGAAAATCATAGCGTTGCCTGCTATGGTACGGCTAAGCAATCAGTGAGCATTGGCCAGTTAACTTGAGAACTCGAAGGTTGAAGGTTTCCAGGATGCTCGTTTGGATGTTGCCTTCAAATCTTGGTTAGTTGTCTAGCCCTGGAATTCATGCACAAGCAAAGTGAATTCCTTTGCATCCTGTTAGTGCCATTTTAAGTCACTGTAAGATGTAGTTTCTATTTTTGTTGCATTGGTTAATATCAGACCATGTTTATCAGGATTTTGTTATTACTGGCTGTTCCTTTGCCATTGTCGCATATGTGCTGAAATGCTTATGGTACATTATTAGTAGCAAAAAGTGAAACAGAATTACCGGAAATGATTGATACAATAGTGACAGAAAGTGAAAATAAAGCCATTGTGTACACTCACTGAGAAGCATCGAATCTTCAAGAACTGATATAGATCTACTGTCCTGGTCAAGCAGGGGACGCAACAATGAAAGAGCTGACAGACTAGCATCAAGAGCACCCATCGAAGGTACATAGGACATGGATAAGAGAGAAATACTGAGGGCAATTTATGTTCGCCTATTAGAGAATGACACTGCAATCGATGAATAATCAAGGCTAAGACTGCTGGAATTTGGCATCAAACGTAAAACCAGCAGGGATGGACGTATGAGAGGACGCATCAAGTGTGTATACAACCAGTGTGCAACAGGAACAGTTAGCATTCATACCCTTCGACATTTGCTGAGGGAGACTGAGCACCTATGGGTTTGCCCAGAGTGCAGTGATGTCTGTTTTGATCAACAATAAAATAAAGGCCTTAGCCTAAGTAGAAAAAAAAAAGTCAGAAATAATGGTTATCATAAAGAAAATGACTTCTCCAGAATGCACTATCAAAGTAATTGGAGCAGTTTTAAAACAAGTCAATAGTTCAAATATCTAGGCACATTGATAACATCAAATGGAGAATGCATCTCAGAGGTGAAGAGTAGAACAGCCCAGGCTAAAGCAGCGTTTCATAAAATGAAAAGTATTTTATGCAAGAGAATTCTTCTTTGTTACATAGAGCCAAACCTGACATACAGAAGTGAATCATAGACAGTTAGTAAACAGGTAGAAAAAGCATTAGAGGCCACAGAAATATGATTTTACAGAAACATTTAAAAAAATACAGTGGACAGTTAAAGTGAGTAAGGATGATGTCCAGAGAGAAGCAGTTGAGCAAAGGAAGCTTATTATTTACATTAGAATGAAGCTGTCCACTATCTTTGGGCATGTTATGAGAATTACAAAGATGGAGTATGTCATGACAAACAGGAAAGACTGAAGGGAAAAGAGACAGATGACGACATTGAAAGAAGATACTGAACAGTTTGACGTCATGTCATGGAAAGAAGCCAACAACAGAATGGACAAACAGTACTGGAGACAGGAATTTATGGAGAGACCCTCTATTTTACAGCTGTCCCAATTGTCCGTTCAGTGCCATGATCAGAAATAACGAAGGAAGATCAGTCCTGGACATTACTTCATGGAAATCCTGTGCAGCCCTAAATACATTACCCCCTTCTCGCAATCTCTTTGAATTGGCTTAGACAGTTCAAGCACTAAAAAATAATATAGAGCATTTCCTATTAAAATGTAGGAAGTTTGAAAAAACAGAGAAAACCAATATTAGATTATTTACGGGCATGCAATTCATTCATAACTGTGGAACAGGTGTTGAGAATAGATGGACCTAGAGAATTGAACAATAAAGTAAAATAGTATATAACAAGAACTAAAATTAATGTATAAGGATCAATGATGGTGTGAGGAAAAGGGGTAGTATGATGGGGTGCTTGTATGGCTGATGACAGATAATTGTTGGATTTGATGTAATCTCGGACACTATTGGGCTTTCTCACCCCTTTTCACCTTGTTAATAACAGGGCAGTTATGAGAGATTTTATTTTAGCATTTTGTTTGTTTCTTTTTTAATTTATTCATTTGTTTGTTATGTTTATTGTTTGTTTGTTTTTTTTTTTAAAGGGGAGGTCACACACAAAAACATTCACATAAATTTAAGTTTTGATTTACTCTGTTTGGACTGAGTGGAAGGGGGAAGAAGGTAGTATATTTGGATATTGGAAATCTGACTTTGTTTTCTTGAATTAGTACACCATTTGTCCTAATTATAGGGTTGGATGGGGTACTTTATAACAAAATTTTAAAAAAAAGTTCAAGCACTAATTTGAGAAGTAACACATGTGCAATTACTGCAATAGAGATATCTTATTTATAACCACAAAATGATATATCTCACATAATTTAATAATGTATTTGATATGTATCGACTACTATAGTGACAGAACGTGAAAATAAAGGCATCAGGCTTAATAGCAAACTGATAGAAGTAATGGTTGTCTCAAAGAAAATGGCTTCCCAAGAATGCACTGTCAAAGTAAATGGAACAGTTTTAAAACAGGTCAATAGATTTGAATACCTGGGCACATTAATAACAACGAATGGAAGATGTATCTCAGAAGTGAAGAGCAGAATAGCTCAGGCAAAAGCAGCATTCTATAAAATGAAAAGTATTTTATGCAACAATTCTTTGTCATTGGAAGTAAGAAAGAGAGTTCTTCAGTGTTATATAGAACCAATCCTGACATATGGGAGTGAGTCATGGACAATTAGTAAACAAGTAGGGAAGGCACTAGAGGCCACAGAGATGTGGTTTTACAGAAGAATTTTAGAAATACCATGGACAGCCAAAATGAGTAATGAGGATGTCCAGAAAGAGGCCAATGCACAAAGGAAACTTACTAAACCAAGATAGAAAGAAGCAATCCACTTTTTTTGGGCATGTTATGAGAAGAGGAAGCTAGCTGGAATATTTTGTAACAGCAAGTACAATTGAAGGAAAAATAGATAGAGGAAAACAAAGGGAGCAAATACTGGACAGTTTGACATCGTGGCATGGAAAAAAAGTCAACAACAGGAATGATAAATTGTACTGGAGACAGGAAGTTGTGGAGAGACATGATCTCCTATGCCTCTTGGCATGGTACTTGATGATGATGATGATTTGATATGTAGATGTTCTTCATCAGTTTTTTTAATTCTGTTTTCAGTGACAGCTTGGCTGGAGAGAGACTGAAACTGCAGCAGGATTTCTTTGATGAAAAATGGTCAAAACGCCGGACAATAACCAGCATGGACTGGTCACCTCAGGTAAGATGCTGTAACAAGTGACGAATTATAGCGTATAGATTATCAGGTCTCTGAGAAGCACCACAACTTAAGACTGCAAAAGAGAAAGAAACTCATTGTCATCATCATCTCACATTTTACTCCTGATGGAACATCGAGTCATCACCACAGATGGTCTCTTTGCAGGCAGCCTGTACCAAAGCATCTGTGTGCTCTTGTAGCTGGCGGTTTCTACAGCAATTTATTTTACTTGGTGAGGTTGCCAGGCCCATTCTCATCCTCAAGTTAGTCACTTCTTATGAAACTCCGGAGAGAAACTTGACCTATTATATCTTTGTCTCCTCAGAAAGCCCATAGAAACTTCATGGGACATTACTGAGAGATAAATTTAGAAGTTTCAAAGGCATCTTCTGTTTTGTCCATGTTCATAGCCACTTGTGTTATCTCGTCATCTAGTGCCATGCTTGGTGGCACTGATGATTCTTCTTCTTGGATCCTTAGTCCCTGGCTGACAAAGTAGTCACTGGTCATCACGCCTAGGGGTGTCTTGTAGGGCAGCAACAAACTGTCCCCATTTTCCTCGGTTGGTGGTCATCTTTTGTGCCGTGCCCCAACTCTGGTTCATGCTTTGCATCTCAGCCTCCAGTGTTCTCCGCCAGGTTGTCTTTGGTCTGCTTCTCTTTCGTCATCCTTCTGGGGTCCATAGCCTAGCAGTTCTGGTGATGGTGTCAGGGTCCTTTCTGAGGTCATGGCCAACCCAGTTTCAGCGTCTGCCCGCTGTGATGGTGTGATGTTACTTCATATACTTAGTGCTCAGTCTCTCTCAGCAAATGTCGACGGGTGTGAGCATGATTGTTCCTGAAGCTTGCTGGTTATATACTTGTCTGACATGCATGGAGGCATGTCTGGAGTCATCCTTATATGACCACCAGCTACGCACAATGCTACAATATATGTACATGGAAATGAACCTCTGCCTGTGAAGCTAATTACACCCTCATTGACTTTTGAAATCATCCACACACTTCCAGGGATTCCCCCTGTGGTGAAACTTGTTGAGAACCCAGCGTTGCTTACTAAGCTTGGAGAAGTCACTTGAGCCCTAGACGTGATTCTTTGGCTTTGACCTGGTTGAAGCAGGAGGATCTGACTATGAACCCAGTGATAAGCAGGGGCAGCTGAGAAGTGGCTCTGTGCAGGACATGACATATCCTTGGGAGAGCCCAGAATTTTACTCTTCTTCTTCTTCCTCGTTCGCTTTCAGACTTCCACATTAATGACTCTAATAAAGGCAGTAGTCAACTCAAGGTTCCTGACATCTCCAAACTGTTTTTCGTTGACAGAAGTGGGTTGTTGCCATATGCTACTCCTTTCATTGCTGTAGGTTGGGCAGGACTGCAGCCGGTGCAGAGATCTGTAGCAACAATTTTGTACTTGTGGTATAGATTGTATCTCAGTCTGTTGTGTCCAGTGCATAGCCGAAAAATGGTGACCTGTTCTGTCCTAGATAGCTGATGGTATGCATCATTTTTTAAATGGCCTGGGTGCTCTCTTTCCGATTTGGACGAATGTAGATTTTATAGCAGTTTTTGCCATTTCGTAAGTTGTGAACTGTACTCTATTTTAGCTCTGCATAGTTGGAGAGCCCCCTTGGAAGACAGGGAATGCACAGTATGCCATGCGCTTCTTAGTCCTAGCTTGGGACCAGATGTAACGATCCTTTTAAATGCAAGCCAAGCTGGAGAAACTGTAAGCTTATGACTTCAACTCAGCACGTTTCAGAATGGCAGAAAACCCACAGGAAAAGCCTAGATGTACAGTGTAGATAATACCAAGGACTCTTCAACTTGGTATTAGCTGCAAAAGAGCGAAAAGCTCATCAGCCTAAGTTAAACAACAACACATCTGATGCATCCACCCACACATCCATCCATGCTAGTCTCACGTCTCATGCCAAAATCCAGTCCTATCCCTGCTGATTCATTGATTGCACTGTCGGTCTCTAGCAGGCAATCATTATTTGTTCTTAGTATCTCTACCCAATCCATATCCAGTGTCCCCCACAATGAATGCTCCCAAGGCCAGTCCATCAGTTCTCCCATTGCTGCACACCCCTGCATGACCAGGACATATTTCATTTATACATTCAATTTTCATACTCACTGTGCATATTTAATTTATACATTGAATTTTCAAAGTTCCATATTCATTGTTCCTATTTACAATTCTATCTTCCAGTACCCAGAACTGCTAGTGGCCTCATACAATGCGAATGAAGATGCTCCAAATGATCCTGACGGAGTTGCCTTAATATGGAACCTGAAGTTCAAGAATATGGCACCTGAGTATATCTTCCATTGCCAGGTAAAGTGTGCTTCTTATCAGTAGGATATATATATATATATGTGTGTGTGTGTGTGTATGGAAGCCCCAAGGAAAGGGAAGAAAGAGGAGATTTAGGAGAACATGGAGAAGAGAGACGGGGAAAAAGCTGAGAGAAGTGGTACATATGGAAAAATGTGAAGAAATATCATCATCATCTCCTTTTTTTCTCCTTATGGAGCATGGAGCCACCACTGCAGGGGGCCCCCATGAAAAAGCTTATGCCAAAGCACAGACTCTAGCAGTGGTGTTTTCTCTAGTAATTTGTTGTACATGATGAGGCTACCAGCCCTAAGGAGAACGTCGTATTAGTCACCTTGTATGACATGCCTGAGGGAGTGGTAGTCCTTGTAGGAATAATATAGTAATAGTAGGAGTAGTAATAGTGGTAGTAATAGTAGTAAAAGTAGTAGTAGTAGTAATAGTAGTAGCAATAGTAGGAGTAGTAATAGTGGTAGTAGTAGTAATAATAGTAGGAGTATGAGTAGTAGTAGTAATAGTAGTAGTAGTAAAAGTAGTAGTAGTAGCAATAGTAGTAGCAATAGTAGTAGTAGGAGTAGTAATAGTGATACTAATAGTAGTAGTAGTAGCAATAGTAGGAGTAGTAATAGTAATCGTAGTAGTAGTAGCAATAGTAGGAGTACTAATAGTGGTAGTAGTAGTAATATTGGTAGTAGTAGTAGTAATAGTAGTAGTAGTAATAATAGTAGTAATAATAGTAATAGTAGTAGTAATAGTAGTAGTAGTAGTAGTAAAAGTAGTAGTAGGAGTAGTAATAGTGGTAGTAGTAGTAATAGTAGTAGTAATAGTAGTAGCAATAGTGGTAGTAGTAGTATTAGTAGTAAAAGTAGTAGTAGTAATAGTACTAGTGGTAGTAAGAGTAGTAATAGTGGTAGTAGTAGTAGTAATAGTGGTAGTAATAGTAGTAGTAGTAATAGTGGTAGTAATAGTAGTAGTAGTAAACGTAGTAGTAGTAGTAATAGTAGTAGCAATAGTAGTAGTAGGAGTAGTAATAGTGGTAGTAGTAGTAATTGTAGTAGTAGTAGTAAAAGTAGTAATAGTAGTAGTAGTAGCAATAGTAGTACTTACTTACTTACTTAGTTGTTCTCCTTCTACCGTGAGGTGTAGAGGTTTGGAAGAGAGAGCGCCAGACTATCCTATCGGCTGTCTTCCTCCTGGCCTGGTTCCATTCTAGTCCTCGGTCCTTCAAAGATTGTCTAATGTTGTCCTCCCAGCGGACTCTGGGTCGTCCTCGGGGTTTGGATCCTTGGCTCTTTGTTTCCCATGCTTGTCGTGGTATCCGATCTTCTCCCATTCTGCAGACATGGCCAAACCATCTTAATTGGGACTGTTCTACTTGGGTCTGCAGGGGGTAGGATTTAAGGCCTTGACGTATCGTCTGGTTGCGTACCATGTCTCTTCTTGTTACTTCAACCACCTTCCTCAGATACCTCATTTCTGAGGTTTGGATCTGGCTTTTATGGGTTTATAGTAGTAGTAGGAGTAGTAATAGTAGTAGTAGTAGCAATAGTAGTAGTAGGGGTAGTAATAGTGGTAGTAATAGTGGTAGTAGTAGTAGTAGTAAAAGTAATAGTATTAGTAGTAGTAGTAATAGTGGTAGTAGTAGTAATAATGGTAAAAGTAGTAGTAGTAATAATGGTAAAAGTAGTAGTAGTAATAGTAATAATAGTAGTAGTAGTAGTAATAGTAGTAAAAGTAGTAATAGTGGTAGTAGGAGTAGTAATAGTGGTAGTAGTAGTAATAGTAGTAGTAATAGTGGTAGCAGTAGTAATAGTAGTAGTAGTAAAAGTAGTAGTAGTAGTAGTAATAGTAGTAGTAATAGTAGTAGTAATAGTAGTAGAATTAGTAGTAGTAATAGTAGTAGTAATAGTAATATTAATAGTGGTAGTAGTAGTAATAGTAGTAGTAGTAATAATGGTAAAAGTAGTAGTAGTAATAATGGTAAAAGTAGTAGTAGTAATAGTAATAATAGTAGTAGTAGTAGTAATAGTAGTAAAAGTAGTAATAGTGGTAGTAGGAGTAGTAATAGTGGTAGTAGTAGTAGTAATAGTAGTAGTAATAGTGGTAGCAGTAGTAATAGTAGTAGTAGTAAAAGTAGTAGTAGTAGTAATAGTAGTAGTAATAGTAGTAGAATTAGTAGTAGTAATAGTAGTAGTAATAGTAATATTAATAGTGGTAGTAGTAGTAATAGTAGTAGTAGTAATAGTAGTAGTAGTAATAGTAGTAGTAGTAATATTAGTAGTAATAGTATTAGTAATAGTATTAGTAGTAATAGAAATACCCCCTTCAGTCATGACTGACTATGGGAATGCACCCCTGAGGTGATAGCCCTCAGCTGCTTTTGTTCCTGGTGTTCCTTTTGGCATGGTCTTTTCTCTTGTGCTTCTTTTCGTGAAATCTGAGATGGCACCATAAGGAGCATCGCCACTTGGTGCAGTCTGCAGCTTCATCCTCCCAGGTTGCTGGACTTATGCCCAGTGCTTTCATGTCTCTCTTGCACACATCTTTGAACCTCAGCTGTTTTCGCCCAGCTGTTCTTCTGCCATCTGTCAGTTGTCTGTAGAAGATATTTTTAGGAATAATATACCTGGAGTGAAATTAGGATCTACCAGTGAAGATTGGTTATACATTCATGGCTGAACATAGGGTGAAAAAATTGACCATACATGAATGACTGGACATACAGTGATTGGAAAGACAGTGAAGATTGGCCATACAATGATTGTAAAGACAGTGAAGATTGACCATACAATGATTGGACATACAGTGAAGATTGACTATACAGTGATTGGAAAGACAGTTAAGATTGACCGTACAATGAATGGAAATGACGATTGGCCATACAATGATTAGAAAAACAGTGAAGATTGACCATACAATGATTGGAAATGAAGATTGACCATACAGTGATTGGAGAGACAGTTAAGATTGACCGTACAATGATTGGAAATGAAGATTGGCCATACAATGATTAGTAAGACAGTGAAGATTGACCATACAATGATTGGAAATGAAGATTGGCCATGCAATGATTAGTAAGTCAGTGACGATTGACCATACAATGATTGGAAAGTCAGTGAAGATTGGCCATACAATAATGATTGGAAATACAGTGAAGATTAGATATACAGTGAAGATTAGATATAGCGCAGATTCAATATGCAGTAAAGATTGGGCACACAGTGAAAAGTGGACATTCATTCCTTCATTACCACTCAGCTCCCCAAAGAGCAAAGGCCTTCAGCCTTCAACAAACTTGTGCCAGGTCCTCCTGTCTTGTGCTATCTGGCCAAGGTCTTCCTCATCCTCCCTCCAGTTCCCCTCTCCATGTGCCCCCTGGTCCCTGTCCATCTCTCTTATTCCAAGGACTCTAGAATATGGACCACCCTGCTAAGGACCAACAGGTTTCCCCAAAGTATGCCCCATTCATCAGCAGGGCCCTCTATCTGTCTCCTGCTCCATTGGCACCTTTCTGCTCTTGTCATTAGTTCCACATTGGTGATTCCACAGCACCCCACCCCAACCCCTGCACTCTATGAAAGCACGCACCCACGAAAGTGCAACTTCCCAGCTGTCATTTCTTCTGCACTATAATTGGACATTATACCAGAGTTGCGTGCTTTCTGTGCTTCTCTATGGTGCGGAATGCTGGAGAGTCACAGAGAAGAAAATGTCAAAATTGTCCTCTTTTCACACAACATGCCTAAGAAAAATTCACCGCATCTTTTGGCCGAATACCATCACCAACCAAGATCTGCTTACTCGTAGCAAGCAAGAGGACATGCACACCATCATAGCTGGCAGACGCTGGAGCTGGGTTGGTCATGTCCTCAGAAGAGACCCCGATGCCATCACAAGAACAGCTATGCTTTGGACCCCTGAAGGAAAGCGAAAGAGAGGCCGACCAAAAACAACTTGGCGGAGGACTGTGGAGGCTGAGATGCAAAGAATGAACCAGAGTTGGGGCACTGTACGAAGGATGGCCACCGACCGTGCAAAGTGGAATCAATTTGTTGTTGCCCTACAAGACGCCACTAGGCGTGATGGCCACTGACTGCTTTGACGGTCGTTGGTTAAGGATCGAAGAAGAAGAAGATAATTGGACATACAGTAAGGTAACTAACCTTGACATATCTTTTGAACGCTGTAACCCATGCCTGCTTTTAATGAAAGATCTTGCTCTATTTAATAAAATGAATGACATACTTTTCCCCCAAGATTCTTTGCTCTGTAACCTTGTTTGATGCCGTCCATAATTGGTTTTAATTACTTTAGTTTTACCAAATTTTAATTAATGCAAAAATACAGTACTCGTAAACAAACCTGCCACCACCAGTTTTGACAAGATCTACTTTAAAATTCTCTGGTAGAACCAAGAAAATGACTGCAGGAATTAAAATTTTTAATGCAAAAAATGTTTGATCCTTTCATGAAAAAAATGTATGGGTTTGAATGGTCAAAAGATGAAAATGTTTTCCGGGCCTTTAGAAGATCTGGCAACGTGAATATCAGTCAGACTGAATGTGACTGAACTTTACGTTTTGTGTTTATTTCATGCACCAAAGCTGATTACTGTAAACGAATGTGAAGTGCCTTTCAAATTAAGAGGTTACAAACCATTGTAAGATGCAGTTTGCGAATTTTTTAGCTTTGTCGTTAATTTCAAAATTCAAATTGAAAGCTTTATTTTAGTCTACACAAATAGGGCTAATGCAGGGGCGTGTTCAAATCTTTGAATTAAGTCCGGCTTCAAATAACCATTCAAATAATCATGCTTCAAATTAAAAGCACTTTATTTTATTTGTGTGTTTTTTTTTCTTCTAATTTGTCATTTTTATGATTATTCTTCCATGGTATCACTTGTTTTGTTATTCTATTTCAGTCTGCAGTTATGTCTACTTGCTTTGCCCAATTCCACCCGAACCTGGTTATTGGTGGAACATACTCAGGTCGCATTGTACTGTGGGACAACCGTGTGAACAAACGCACTCCAGTACAGCGTACGCCACTTTCTGCCGCCTCCCACACTGTAAGCACCACTTTCTATTTAGATTCTTCTTAAAAAAAAGGTGCATGAAATGAAAACCATGTTAATTTAAATTCAAAACAGCACAACAAATACTGGGTAAATAGTTGCTATAAAGCCTTAAAATTTTGACTTTTGAAGTGACACCTACATACATGCCACACCTCGGAGATGAAAAACCTGTACACAAAAAATCCAAAACCCTGTACAAAGACCCGCAAAACCTGTAAAAAGACTGAAAAAAAACATATCAAAAGAGTTAATTCGTGTAAAAATATTTTCAATTACTGTGGGCTGCATTATAAATGAGGCATGGGGACATTGCCTTTTAAAGCACAGCTTCACGTATTTTAAAACCCAAACAATAAATGTCTGAGTTTATTTTACACTGTAAAAATTAATGTGATGGCGTCATCATTTAGTCTATTTCTGTGCTTAATTATCACTAACAGACTGGCAAATCCTGTGTTCAATAGCACCTTATAAAAGAACTCTGAGACACAGTAATTTTTTATTTTTTTTTCAATAAAGAGTAATAAGGAAAATGGGTTAGAAAACCTGTACAGAAATATTATGTACAGGGTGTACACATCTGAAAACGCAAACGCTTTGTACAGATGGGTAAACCATAGCATGTGGCATGTATGCACCTAGGGAATTTTTAAAAATGATTGGCAAATCCATACAGGGCATTACAACAGGAGGTAATCTGATCATCAGGAGTTGTCCCCCGATTAGACATTTATTTTTGGCCCTATTTATCATCATCATCATCATTTTCCTTTGCACTCCTTATGGAGCGTTGAGCCACAGCTGGTTGTCTTGCAGGAAGCCTGCACCAAGCAGTCAGAAAGTCTTACAGTAGTGGTTTCTGTGGCAATTTGTTTCACATTTGGAAGTTGCCCCCCCATACACAACCTCATATTAGTTGCCTTGTACGACATGCCTGAAGGCACAGTTGTCGTATTCTTTCTTGGTTTGTTCAGAGACAGCAGGAAACTACACGGTTTCGACCGATACCTACTTTTTACTACTGGCCCATTTGGATCATTACTGAAATATAAGCCTTCTATTGTCTTTTTTTTTCCCCCTCCGCTGGGCATTGACCGCATGTTACGGACTTTTATAAATATATTGTTATCATTTCTGGATTTATTCTGACTTCGATTGTGACTGTTAAATTCTGCCATAACATTGGGTTCATTGACATTTTCATAGATCTTGTGTGAACGAATGTTTCTATTCTTTTCTTTTATATTCAATTTGTTTGTGACGTTTTATTTCATTTTATATTCGTATTGACGTATTGGAGATTAGTTCCTTCAACATGTTGAATAATAACACTTGACTGTCGAACTGACAGACTTCGTGAAGAGAATTTCATCAAACTTCTCAATCAACACAAAGTCTTCCGAGGACGACTTTTTCCATTTAATTGTCTGAAGACCTATCACATTATGGAAACATAAACAAAATACATGGTTCCCATTCCAAAGTAAATAATGTCATCACTGTCTCTTGGATTATCATCAATTTGACCCTGAGCGGTCATTTCAACCGTCGACCTTCGTCTAATCTTATCTGTTCATATATTTCAGTTGAATACTATTCTTTTCAAACTGTCCTTGACATTATCACGTCACATACTATGGTAAATCTTAGCTTTGTAGTCATATTAAGACATCTTGTCTATTTCATAAAATCACAGGCTAAATCAATTATTCTCAGTTTGGCTGTCCATGCCACAATTTACCATTATTACTTTCAGTCGCATTTTACAATTCACCGTGTTCTCTCTAGAATATCGCTTGTAGATCTGCATTTTAATATCAACGCCTTAACATATTCTCGGGACTCAAAAGTCCGTATTTATTTCTTATTCTATTAACTAGGAAGCCTGAACAATGACGGTTGAAGATATGAGTTAAGACTCAACATATATTAGTGGACTCTGCCACACATTATCTAAACACTGCTATTAGCCCAAAGGCTACACAAATACTGTTATACACATTCCAGTGGCTATGCCACATTTTCCATGACCACTGCCATTGTGGCTATGCCACACAGTCAAACACTGCCGGTGGAGCCGGAGCCCGCAACTCGACTGATTCGTTACCAAGCTTAACGCATCAGCAAGCATTTTACGCTTACCGTTGGAAGTCTATCTAGTTGTGGTGCTGCATGGTGCGACCATCCAAATGATAATAAAGCCAAGATGCTAGCAAACCTTGCAGCAATCCTCAACACCCCACTCCACCTTGGTTGCAACTTCCAAATTCACCTGCTATCCATTCTGCTGTGAATCGAACCTGACACCTTTGAGACGAGAGACCAGCGCTCTAACCACTCTGTAATCGTACGCTTTCCACCTATTTAAGAAGCAAAACAAAATTAATAATAATAATAATGATGATAATGATATCTATATGAAACATACAAATGTAGCATCATTTTGTTTGTTTGTTTTTTTCAATCTGTTGCTAAATTGATGGATAAAATTATCCAGCTCCACTTCTCGTGGGTTATAGTTAGGATAAATTTAGACAGTGTATTAAATTGGATACGTCATAGCCTCGGGTGAGAGACCTCGTAGGGTAAGAGAGGTAGAATGAAGAACACATGGAGAAGAGAACTGGAGTCAGAAATGAAAAGAATGGCTAAGACATGGAAATGGGACAGAGAACACCCAGGTCACATAAAATATGATACCTGTCACCAGCTATCTAGGCGAGACCAGGTCATCGTTTTCCGCTTACGTACTGTTCACAATCGGTTGAGGTACCATCTATATCACAAGTACAGGATTGGTCCAACGAAGAAGACATGGAAAAACCTTGAACTAATGGCATGGGGCAGGAAGGCTTGGCGTATGTTTGATGATGGCATATGCTCATTACGATGATGAGGGTTGGTGAATGAATGAAGGGTTGTTCCCCCTATAAAGTGGTGAATTCTTCATAATGTGTGCGTGCGTTTTTGTTGTTTGTTTGTTTATTTAAAAGATTAAAAAACAGGAAGGGGTTAGTGAAAGCTTTAGGTATGTGGGTTTCTATTTAAGCTTATGCTTTCGATGCATAGCGTCAGCTATGTTGAGAAAAGAAAGCTTGACACGTATAATATATTATGGTTACGTTAGTATTTGACAACAGTAACGTGGGGTATGATCATTGTACAAGACGTGTCAACTTCAGCATTATTGATAACACTGCAGAACTGTGAACGGTCCATCACATTTACTTAACAATAATGAACTTACGTATGCTCAATGACTAGCAGGTTCCATATATACTACCATCCGTCGTTCCTCGTTTCACTTATATCATTGATTCCGATATGGAATTATTACTACACATTGAAACCATTTCCTTTCTAATATAAACAAGTCAATGACATATCTCTTCATACATAGCTCAATATAGTTCAAAGATAACAGCACGACACCTCCGGGCACTGCTCACAGCAATATTCCCATGACTCTCCTTGATCCCAATCACGCTTCACACTTCACAACGCTCATTCTCTTTTACTACGTTTAACAGGAGCACTCTGTGGTACAGAACTACTACTACAAATACCCGTTGTAGTTTTCCTGCACCCTAGGGTAGCTCCTAACAAGCTACTGTATCAGTTTGTATGGACTAGACATTTTGTTTTTCAAATCATTACCATTAGTTGTTTCTGTTGTACTGCAAACTGTAGCATCTTCCATATAATATTATGCAGGCTGAGTGACAAGTTACTTCCTATTTTTAAATTTGTGAAAAGACGTCCGCCACGAGTTCTAGAGGTACTGGGTACAATTCCCAGTTGAGGGAATATAATTGATGGACATTTTTTTCAGAGCCGTTGGTCCTAATGATGTCATACATGTCATACTCCCCCCTTCTCCCCCCCCCCCCCCCCCCCTCCCGTCTCCAGGGTAGTGCGATCGGATGTCTAGCCTTCTCAGATAAGAGCGAAAAAAAAGTAGGTCCCGTGTGCAAGTTGCGCACATTAAAAATCCCTCGGCAGTTGGAAATCGTAAAGAGTAGGCCTATCAGGCCACTGCCCTGGCAAAATTTAAAAATTAGAAACCTACCCACCACAAAAATATTTATAGAATGTGTGATTCCTATATACACACATTGGGATTCTCGCCGTTGCTACGGAGTTTGTGCACTGTGCTGAGATCCTCCTTGTGTGATCTAAGGGAGGAGATCGGAGCACTGATGGAGTTGTCTGTGTGCAATTTTTGTGCTGTCTCTTGTAAGCGCTTTGGCATTTAAAATTTTATTTTATTGTGTTTCTGGGAATGAAACATAACACATATTTATAGTTACTTTCACAATTGCCTCCAGCTGGCCGAAAACAGGCGATAAGTTAAAAACTGCAACCAAGGTGGAGTGGGTTCAATTCTCTGCACAAGACAACAGGAGGCTGACGCTTAGGAGTCATGACCCAAGTGGGCCCGCCTCCCTTAGAGCGTAAAGGAGATTAAGGGGCTGAAACACTTGGGCGATGGGGAGGTACTACTTCTGATGATCAGATTGCATCCTGTTGTATCGCTCTGTATAGAGTTTCCTATCGTCATCAAATGGCAGTTATTATTCATTGTTTTGACTTTTGTTTCATGTATATCCAATATAAATCCACATTTTTAAACATTTAAAAATATTAAGTGATTTTTCAATCATCCTGTTTATTGTCATTTGAAATTGAGAGTTTTTGCTGATGATTAATTTTTCTTCCTTTTTTTTTGGTCCTGTTCCCTCCAAAGCATCCAGTCTACTGTGTGAATGTTGTAGGAACTCAGAACGCCCACAACTTGATCAGCGTGTCCACAGATGGAAAGATATGTTCCTGGAGCCTGGACATGCTTTTATAATTGTTAATTTGACATGCTCTCACAAGTTCAGGTATACCTGCTAGTCTTTGTTACTTTTGTGTCATTGTTAATTTGACATGATATCGCGGCCTGAGGTATACCTGCCAGTTTAACTTTTGCAATTGTTAATTTGACGTTGTCACAAATTCAAGTGTACTTGCTAGTCTTTGTTAAAATTTTGCAATTGTTATTTCGACTTCTTGCCACAATCTCAGATATACCTACTGGTCTTTATTAACTTTTATATATGTTAATTTGACAAGATATCATGACGTCAGGTATACCTGCTGATTTTTGTTAAACTTTTGTCATTGTTAAATTGGCATGTTGTCACAAGTTCATGTTTACCTGCTGATCTTTGTTCAACTTTTGTCATTGTTAATTTGAAATGTTATAACAACTTCAGGTATACCTGCTGGTCTTTGTTAAACTTTTATAATTGTTAATTTTCATAAATGATTGCTTGCATAGAACGGAAGGATTTAAATGGTATGACCCGCGAGTGAACACCTGTCAGTGTACAGGGAAAAAAGGGACACTCATGTAAAAATCAGTCTCAGGTTAGATATACTAACTGGAGATTCTCGCCTCGAGTAATAGTGGGCGTACGTTAAAAAAAACTAAAAACATGGTATGATGAGGTCACCAATATAGAATGGACGACCCAGGCAAATGCCAGTAGAACAAGAGATGATAAAAGGAAGCTTGCGATGAATTACTACACACGTTGAGGACATCTGGTGATAGCATTACAATGCAGTCCTTTTTTTAGATTTGCCAAGGTAATGGAAGTAGAAGTAGACCAAAAAAAAAAAACACATGGAGAAGAGAAGTGGAGACAGAAATGAAAATTATGAGGAAGACATGGAAAGACCTTGAGCTGATGGCACAGGACAGGAGGACTTGGTATGTGTTTGTTGAAGGCTTATGCTCCTTGGGGAGCTGAAAGGTAATGAATGAAGAAAATACCTAACAATCTTTTTTAAACTTTGTTTTAGGACAGCATGGAGCTGCAGTCAAAGCAGAACAAACCAGTGTCGGCCACTTGCTTCAGCTTCCTGTCTGGCGATGCAAACAATTTTATTGTTGGTTCTGAAGAGTGTGTTGTCTATTCAGCTTGTAGACATGGAAGGTAAATCCTTGTCTATTCAGCTTGTAGATATGGAAGGTAAGTCCTTGTCTATTCAGCTTGTAGACATGGAAGGTAAGTCATCTTGTCTATTCAACTTGTAGACATGCAAGGTAAGTCATCTTGTCTATTCAACTTGTAGTAAGGTAAGTCATCTTGTCTATTCAACTTGTAGACATGGAAGGTAAGTCATCTTGTCTGTTCAACTTGTAGACATGGAAGGTAAGTCATCTTGTCTATTCAACTTGTAGACATGGAAGGTAAGTCATCTTGTCTATTCAACTTGTAGACATGGAAGGTAAGTCATCTTGTCTGTTCAACTTGTAGACATGGAAGGTAAGTCATCTTGTCTGTTCAACTTGTAGACATGCAAGGTAAGTCATCTTGTCTATTCAACTTGTAGACATGGAAGGTAAGTCATCTTGTCTGTTCAACTTGTAGACATGGAAGGTAAGTCATCTTGTCTGTTCAACTTGTAGACATGGAAGGTAAGTCATCTTGTCTGTTCAACTTGTAGACATGGAAGGTAAGTCATCTTGTCTGTTCAACTTGTAGACATGCAAGGTAAGTCATCTTGTCTATTCAACTTGTAGACGTGGAAGGTAAGTCATCTTGTCTATTCAACTTGTAGACGTGGAAGGTAAGTCATCTTGTCTGTTCAACTTGTAGACATGGAAGGTAAGTCATCTTGTCTATTCAACTTGTAGACATGGAAGGTAAGTCATCTTGTCTGTTCAATTTGTAGACGTGGAAGGTAAGTCATTGTTGCGTGCATATTTTGACGCACATTTTACAAAAATCGATATGGCTATTTAATATGAGAAAAATATAGACATTCATTCATTTGTGTATGAAAATGCTGTCTATGGTAAAAGCGAGATAATCCATGTTTGATTCACACTTTTGATTATAGGAGTAATCGTTCTGGATATTGATCCAGCGCAAGGATATTGCGCTTGCGTTTGTACTTATTTTTTAGGGCCAGAAAATATATTAATTTGCTTATTGTGTTTATGGCCTGAATTCATATGTATTACATATTATTAGTACAAGTAGAATCAGTCCTATATTGTATATTTTGGATTGGTAGGAGGGACTAGATTCTTGTATTCCGGTCTAGCGGAAGTATGAGTTGTCTTGACAAGTCGTGATGAGTTCCGATGTACTGCTTACAAATGGCGGGGTACGTTTTTCTAGAGCTGGTCCTTTCGTCAGAAAAAAATGTCTCACGAAGTGGTTTTTCTTCTGAAGGAGATGGTGTCTCTACGATCAGATAGGAGGAATGTGCCATAATGTATCATGACATTGAACTTTTGATGTACTGCCCATTATTTCTGAATGTGTCATGACTTCAGATCTGCTATGTATACCTACAAATTGATATGTCAACGAACCATGATGTACTCGTATGTCCCAGTGTGTACGTCTGAATAAATTGAGTAAACTAAGATTCCAGCAGTCTGCATTGGTGCCTTGTAGACACAAGTGTGAGTGGTTATATTGGTCAGCACACGAACAGTACACCATTCGCGGTAATCACACTCTACACTTCTACTTCATACATACACCATCCTGCATCGGTTGAAGTGACCAAGTTTAGGGCCTGCTTCCCCTGGAGCCTTTGCCTTCCCTAACTTAGGACTAGGGTGAGTTACCCATTTACAGCTGGGTAGACTGGAGCATGCCTGATCTCAACAACACACCACTCTTCCTTACAGAGCAGACAGACTGATACTTTACAGTGTGTGTGTGAAAGCAACTTTACAGAGTGAGAAGAACGAAGACTTTACAGTGGCGAGCCAGATTCCTGGGTCCAGCTTACGCAGTTTTGTGTTGAGAATCACAGTTTACAGCTGAAAGAACATTTGTTTGAACACATCAACACCAGTAGGACAGCTATACAGTCGATGTCAGCTTGACCTGTATTACCGATAGGATGCTGTATCTAGGTCAGCGCTTGTTGACAGTTTTTCGCTGTACAGACAGTATTACACAGGACAGTGGTATCAAGTGTAGAAAATATCTGGAGCAGTATTGTTGACATTTCTCAACGTACAGAAGAATCACAGTGTTGTTAAACATAAAGTGCATAGTTCATCATTGGATCTTCATATGCTCAAAAGAGAAAAAATTGACAGTGTAATAGTTTAGAATTAAATCTATTACTGAATAAAGTGGCAAGTTATTAGTATTAAAATAAACTGTGCCTGCTTTACAACACTATACCTGCAACACATTCCATTCATGACATAAATGATATTGTATGCTATATGCTATTTATGCTTACATGTTATTTGTTTATATGTGTAGGTGTTTATATGTTGCGGGCCTGGATGGGAGGTGACTAGAACAGGAAATACCGAATGATATTGGTCTTGTTCTGGCGTTCGATAGGGAGCAATTTCTTAATTGAAATATTTGGTTAGTTGTGACGACTGTTTCATATTTGTATTTGTAACATTTTTTCTGTTCTTTATTTTTGTTTTTTGATTTGTTTGTATAATTGTAGGTCTCATCTTTTCTTTCATTTCAGTTTTTTACACCCTTATGTTTATACACTGTGGCGTTATTTGTCTTGTTATCTTATGGCAGTTATCATCACGGTTTCTGTGATCATTTTTTTCATTTCTCCTATTTGATTTAATTTGATCTCTGCAAATGTTTTCACATTGTCTTTTCTTGTTTGTCCTTTGTAATGTCTTTAGTTGACATATGACGTATAGTGGTATACACTGATAGTATAGTACAGATCAGTACTTTATGATTGTTATTGTTATAAAACAAAATGTACAAGACCTTTGTAAGGCTTGTCTCCCAAAGTGATTGGTAAAGGGAAATATTTTTTCCACAGGTACCCAAGTGATCTTTGATTACATTGAGATATACAAGACCTTTGTAAGGCTTGTCCCCCACAGTATTTGAGATACAGTTATTGTTGTCCACAGGTACTCAAGTTATCATTGGTTATTATAAACCATACAAGTTTGGACTAAGACTAAGTCTATGGTATAGACTTGTCTCCCATTAACTTGAAAGAGGGTAATTTATTTACTTTTTCAGGTTTCTGATTTAAGAAGACAATATGTCTACATTAGATTATTTCATTACACAAGGAAAATCTCTTGATAAGACTGGAAAAGACTTAGAACAATGGGCTGTTGCTCAATATGACAAAGCATTAGCTGCAGAAGAGAAAAAAATTGCTGCTGCTGCTGAAGAAAGAAAAGCTGCTGCTGAGGAAAAAAAAGCTGCGGCTGAGGAGAGAAAACTTCAAATAGAAGAAAAAAAAAAGCTGCTGCAGAAGAAAGGAAAGCCTTAGCTGAAGAAAAAAGATTAGAAAAAGAAGCTGATACTGCTGCTGAACTTAAGAAATTGCAGATGCAAGTGGAGGAAAGGAGATTTGAGGCAGAACAGAAGAAATTAGAAGCTGATGCAGAGCAGAAAAAAATTAGAAGTTGCTGCAGAACAGAAAAAATTAGAAGTTGCTGCAGAACAGAAAAAATTAGAAGTTGCTGCAGAACAGAAGAAATTAGAAGCTGCTGCAGAACAGAAAAAACTAGAAGTTGCTGCTGCTGCAGAACAGAAAAAACTAGAAGTTGCTGCTGCTGCAGAACAGAAAAAATTAGAAGCTGCTGCTGCTGCAGAACAAAAAAAAAATTAGATAGAGAAGCTGAAGAGAGAAAAGCAATAAGAGAACATGAGTTTGAATTAGAGAAATTAAAATTGACATGTATGAGTAATGTTAATCAGGCATCTGGTGGTAATGGTAAACCCTTTGTATACAAGGTCAAGGTACCAGCGTTTAACCCTACCAGTGATGACATAACATTTTGGCTTTCTAGATTTGAACGGGCTTGTCGATCTCATAATGTTGACAAATCACAGTATGTGAATCAGTTGTCTGAAAATCTAAAAGGGGAGTCTCTGAGTAAGTTATATTTTGTTGAAGAGGCCGACAAAGACAATTATGATGCTGTTAGGGCAGCTTTGATAAAGAGATATCAGCTGTCTGAGGAAGGTTACCGTCTTTTGTTTAAAACAATGAGACCTGAGGTAGGTGTAGAATTCTCAGATTTCATCTCAAAAGCACGAATTACACTTTCACGATGGATTGAATTATCCAAAACAGAGAAAACATTTGATGGTCTTACGGATTTATTGCTAAGAGACAAGGTCATGTCTTCTGTAAATAAATCATTCCTAGAGTTCTTACATGAGCGTAAACCTGGTACAATAAAGCAAATGGAAGAATATTGTGACCAGTATGCCACGGCACACCCTGACATGATTCTTGGTAACTCTAACATTAAAGAGAGTATGCCAGTTGCTTCGGCAACAGAATATAATCAGAATTACTCACACAAATTCCAAGGAGCTAAAAAATAAATTTGATAAAAAGGTTAATTGGGATAAGTATCAAAACCAAGATAACCGCTCAAATCAGAGTTCTTCTTTGAAGAACTGGAATCGGTCTGATAGTCCTCGACACGCGAGGGGTTCCCATAATGTTAGAAATTCTCGGAAAGGGAGTAGCTATAGGAACTACCCAAGTGCTTCATGGAGACAAAAGAAACAATATTACAGGGATACTCAATATAATGAGCATGATGATTATGATCATGAATATTATGATTCAAACCCAAATAGGGGTTATAACAGAGGCAATAATAATTATAGAGACAATTATAACCGAGGTAGATCACAACACAAAAGACATGGTAAATCTTATTACCAGGCTAACTCTGCACAACAGGAGTTCCACGACACCGATAATCAGAATAATGATAAAAAAGACTCCAATAGTGTAGCAAATTCCGCTTTCGATTTTGCTAGAGCATCTGAGTGTTCGCAATGCAAAACATTATTCGATCCAACCACAGTGTCTACTTTAAGCTGCGGTCACCCACTTCCCGCTCTTCATGCGTCAATTGCGCATAATGGAAGGGGTGCTCTTGTCTTTAATAGGGGCCTAATAGATGGTACTCCGGTATCAATTCTTTTCGACTCGGGGTGCACTACCATTGGAGTGAGGCAATCACTCGTAAATCCTTCTCGAGCTACAGGCAATATAGTCAAATGTGTAACATTTGGTGGCACATTGGAGAAGTACTCCACTGCCATTATCAATATTGCTACGCCTTTCTTTACAGGAGAGGTGCAAGCATGTCTCTTGCCGAATCCGATCGCTGATCTTATCATCGGTCGCATTCATGGAGTGAAAGAATGCACTCCACAGCAAATTTCTAATTGGGAAAATGTTAATATGCAATCGGCTAATGCAGTAATCACTAGGGCTCAAGCTCTTAATATGCCACAATCTTCACATTCTGAAGATAATGATGCGCAGATCCAAGATGATCCCTTGGAGATTTCCCACGATTCCTTTATCAAACAGCAGGAAGATGATCCTACTCTAAAGAAATTCTTTACTCTGGCAACAAAAGGTGATCCGAATAAGGATACAAATCGTAAATCGTGGATTACGATGAAGAATGGCGTACTTGTACGTATGGTACAAGACTCCGCTAAGTCCATTCATTCTCAAATCCTTGTGCCTAAAAATATGAGAGTTAAAATCTTACAGCACGCTCATGATTCGCAGTGTGCTGGACATATGGGTTTTTCCCGTACTAAAGCTAGAGTTCTTCAATCTTTCTTTTGGCCTGCTGTGAATAAGGACATACGAATCTATTGTCGATCTTGTAAAGTATGTCAAGAGATTAAATCAGAGGTCCACGCCATGATGCACCTATTCAGGCTGCAGACATTCCCATTCGGCCATTTCAAAAAATGGCGATAGACATCATTGGTCCATTTAAGATAAAGTCTGCTAGAGGACACCAATTTATTTTGACGTGTGTTGATATGTGCACACGTTGGCCGGAGGCTGTTCCTCTAAAGAGCATAACTACTGCTGATGTCGCAGATGCTCTTTGGTTAATATTTTCTCGTCTGGGGTTTCCAGCAGAAATATTATCCGACCATGGTACCCAACTCATATCGGATACCATGTCTCAAGTAATGTCGACTCTGAAGATAGAGAGATCGCTGAGTAGTATTTATCATCCTATGTCCAATGGGATGGTGGAACGTTTGAATAGAACTCTGAAAAACCTACTAGGTAAGATAACAGAAGATCATCCTCAGGATTGTGATAGGGTTTTACCCGCGGCTCTCTTTGCATATAGAGAGGTCGCCAACGAACATACAGGATTTTCTCCCTTTGAACTTGTCTTTGGCGCGAAACCGCGAGGTCCTATGTCCTTACTTCATGATCTTATAACTGCTGATAATATTGTCGATGACACAAAATCCTCTTATGAATATGTCATCGCACTTAGACACAAGATTATTGAAGCATGCAAATTGGCAACTGCTTCTTCTGAATTTGCGAAACAGAAGGCAAGGGAATTTGCCAATAAAAAGAGATGTTTGCGTCAACTTTGTCCAGGTGACAAAGCATTTGTCTTGCTACCTTGTAGGGAAAATAGACTTCTCATTTCTTGGAAAGGTCCGTACGATATAATATCAAAAGTTTCCGATGTTGACTATATCGTCGATATTGACGGGAAGCGTAAAACCTTCCACATCAACATGCTCACGGAATTCCATGAACGTCCTGATTATTTACAACCTGTTTTCCAGGCAACGGACGATTTTCCAGTCCAACATGGACAGTACTCATCTCTGTCAGTAATACAGGATGAGGAAACGAGTTTCTCGGATGTAAATTTACCTTTTCCACTGATTCCTCTTCACTCTAATGAATCATGGAAAGATGTTGCAATTTCTCCAGAATTATCTCCAGGAGAGCAGAAACAAGTTTCTACTATGTTAGAACAATTTCAGGATGTCCTTACTGACATTCCTGGTCAAACGGATGTCATTCAACATGACATTATTCTTACTGACCATAGTCCTATAAGAGTCAGACCGTATCATATCCCGATACATTTTCAAGCACAGGTAGAGAAAGAGTTAGATGAGATGATAGAGTTAAAAATTATTGAACCATCCACATCAGCATATTCTTCGCCGATGGTTATAGTACGGAAAAAAGACAATAACATACGTCTTTGCGTGGATTATCGCAAATTGAATCAAGTGACTAAATTCGATGCTGAACCTATGCCTTTACTAGAAGAGCTACTTACGAGACTATCGAATTCTCACTTCTTTACTAAACTCGATTTGTCTAAGGGATATTGGCAAGTTCCACTATCCGAACACGCCAAACCGTTTACTGCTTTTTCGACGCCTAGGGGTCTATTCCAATGGAATTTCATGCCTTTCGGTCTTATGAACGCCCCTGCTACATTTGTACGCATGATGCGTCGAATCCTATCTCATCGCTCAGATGTCATTGCGTATCTTGATGACATCTGTCTTTTCAGTGATACTTGGAACGATCACTATAATGGTATAAATGAACTATTGTCTATCTTACGCGAGCATAACCTGACAGCGAAACCATCGAAAGCATGTATTGGTTTTAGCGAAATATCTTTTTTAGGACACCGTGTTGGTCATGGGTTCCTAAAAACAGAAGACCATAATACAAGTAAGATACTTAACATTTCTATTCCTAAGACTAAAAAGCAAGTACGAAGTCTCTTAGGTCTAATACAATTTTATGGACGATTCATCCCGAATCTGTCCTCCATTATGTCACCTCTTTCTTCCTTGCTAAAGAAAGGGTCTCCTAATGTAGTCCATTGGACTCAAGAATGTCAATCCTCTTTGGATAAGGTTAAAACTATGTTTTCTACTTCACCTATCCTAGTATTACCTTCTAAGGATAAGACATTTATTCTTCGTAGTGACGCTTCATCCACCGGGATTGGAGCTGCACTAATGCAAGAGTACTCTGGAACTCTGCATCCTGTGATGTATATTTCTCGGAAATTAAATGCCGCAGAGAAGAATTACTCGGTCCTAGACCGTGAATTATTGGCTATGGTTTGGTCAATCCTTAAACTGCAAAGATTTCTTCTGGGCGCGCATTTCATTGTGGAAACTGACCAGAAAGCTCTTACGGCTATTCAGAGTAAAAATCTGAAGAGCGCGAGATCAACGCGATACGCGATTGCTCTACAGCCATTTCATTTTTCGGTGCGAGCTATCCGTGGGTCAGAAAATGTGATGGCAGATATTTTGTCTAGATGCCCACATGATTCATAACTGTTATACAACTTTGATACAGTTGTTTCTATGTTGAAATGTGTACAGTCATGACCGTTGATATTTCTAGATGGAATGTTTATTGAAGCGTTCTCTTGATGTTGAACGTTACTCATGATGGTTAACTATTATGTAGTATGCGTTAGTGGAACTTTAGATGAATTTATAATAAGTATACTGTGGATCCATTGCAGAAGGTCATATGCTTATCAGTGGCTGTGTGGGTTAGTAGTGATGCGTTGGTGCCTATTGTACTGTTGCTCTAGATGGTTTCAACTATATATTATATACTTAGAGGGAAGTATCTTTGCCTGCATAAGTACCGCTCAAGACTTACAAAAATCGACTTCACTGGGTATGTTTTTAATTTTAAAAATATGTCATCTGCGTCATTGGTATGAGAGGAATGGCTGTCTATGAGGGGAAAGCGAGATATTCCTTGTTGATTCACATGTTGTGCTTATACTAGATGTCTTATATTCTTAAAAAAAACAACACGGATATTGCTCTGTATATTTTACTTTTTTTCTCCGAGGGTGTGACCACACATCACTGATTGGCGGATTCATTATTTTTGGCGCACATGTTAGTTACAAAAATCGATAGGAGGGCGTTTAGTTTACACATACACATGGTGAAATACAATAAAATTAGTCATTCATTTGAGTCTATGTCTTGAGAAGCACGTGCTGAGTCCGATGTGACCGTGATAATGGCGGGTACGCACACACAAGTTAAAAAGGGCTGAGAGAAGTATCTCATGATAGTGGGGAGTATGATTCATGACACTGGTTATATCTTCTAATAGGAAAACACATTACACACAAAGGTACAAAATATAACATTCTGTGTTAGAGGAGACTATCCTATGGTCCGCGAACACACGATGTATATGCGGCTTTGAGGGGGTGCGATGTCTTTGCGTTTGTACCCTATTTTGTGTTCATGGCCATAAAATAGATGGAACTATTGTGTCTTATTGTGTTTATGGCCTGAACTTTCATACAGCAGGTGGATACATGTATTAGCAGCAGTCTGCGTTTATGGACAGCTCATTCTTAAGCAGTCTCACTAGAGTCAGCACTGTGATTCGACTTTTTTTTTCTCCCGTCGGTCCTCCGCTATGTGGATGTTTCTGCAGGTCTAAAGATGCTTTATGTCGCAATTTTATTGGTTTTAGTATTCTGTAGCATAACATCCAGACAACTGCGGACAGCCCATGAGTTGTCTTATAACAAAGTCATAGTGAGGGAGTGACATTGTTGCGCTGTACTGCTTATCAAGGATGCGATGGTAGATATTTTCACTTGATTTCTCTTCGTGCACATATTGTTTTAGAGAGATTAATGGTAGATGTAGAGCTACTTTTGAACTCTTATTTAAATCTAGAAGTGCAAGAGAGACTACTTGGAGAACCTGAAAAAAAATAAGTAAATAATAATTTTATAATCACAATGCTCAATGAAATGGTGATAAGAAAGCGATACATAAATTTTACCCTCTTTCCACGTGTAATGGAGGAGATGCAGTGGAGATTGAGTCAGTATATGAACACAAGTCCTTGATTCTCACCGTTAAGCTATAGACCATGGGAGATTCGTAAGGTGCTATCCAGAGATGGTCGACTACGAACCCAGCTGCCACATACTATATTTCTCTGTATGTCACGTAGACTTATGAGCTTCTCTAGGACTGTCTGTATCTTGTTTTTAATTGTGGTCCTAAACTAGTGTACACATAATTGATAACTTTGAATTGCTAGAGCGTGTTTGGTAGGGACAGAGAAATGAGTTTGTCCATAGTGAAATGAATAAAACAATTTAAATTGGGCAATCTCTAAAACCACGAGAGATAGACATAAAACCTTAGGGGACTATTACTCTAGTCTGTTACACATCCCAGATATTTTATATGCCCTGTATCTCAATGTCTGATATGATTAGATACTGCAACTCGTAGTCACTACAAGCATAGAGTGTTCTGTATTAGGATGGAAGACACCTCTGTCAAAATTAAAAGAGGATTCCACTTATTTTTTTACCATATTACAGCACTAAACAACCATTCCTCATTATATCTCAAATTCACCTCATCGAAACAACCAACTTCATGTATTTTTCTATTATTACACGCCGTACATCAATACTGTCTCGAAAAGATTTGTTCATACACAATTTCAGAGAGGAAACTCCAAAACCAAAACACTCTAACAGTTTATAATGGATGATCAACAATTTTGTGATGACATGTATTGATAGACACATACATCGTGTACTGCTCTAATTGTGAGGAGGGTGACACAACAGTGATTTCCTTATAGTCATATCACATTTCTAACTAACTATCGCGAAAATGTATACAAGTAACTAACTTAATAGGGTGCGTATAACGTAGTTGAGATAAAGCCAAAACATGAGTTGAGAATGTCCTTCGCTCAACTCTGGCTAGTAATACTTACTATCATATCTCACTTTTTTGACGTCATGTACACATGCTGACGACTGTCCTCAAGCACTAAGTACGCATTGATCTCATTACAATATATTAATGTGAGTTGTACAGAAGATAGCAAAGTGATGCGAATGAATCAATGTAGTGACTGTTATAGAATTTTGTAGCTACGGATACAGTGCTTGGTCTGCCTGAGATCAATGAGTACGCAGTTAGACAGATATGTGTCACTGAATATATGCAGCGCAAGACTCATATTGAGTCTGAGAGCATCATGTCAGACATATGAGAGACAGTCCATTGTGACAATCATAATTGTTCACTAGAAGTGATGTGTGAGAGCATATTCTTCATGGGACTGTTGAAGAAGAGCATCACCACTACTAATTGCACTGTGGACTGCAGAGAAAAAGAGCTTGTAAGTTGGGACATGTGCTAAGTTACATAGAGTGTTTGTCCTGTGTAGAGAGCGAGTGTTATGATCTCTCACGCAAGTGTGGATAGTTGCTCAGAGATGAATCCTCTCAGTGATCGATCGATTGAGGTGCTCTAGCATACTTCGCATGTCGCATCGGTACAGTTTGCCTGTGATATTCTCTCTGCGCTCAAAGTGTGTCCCATCCATGGCCGCAACATATAGACAACCTAGATACGATAGTGTAGAATAACAAGACTATGTTTTACATTGTAAAGCATAAAAGATGAAGCTCTAGCAATTATAACGGAATCTCTGCAATATACATCTTGGCTATGTCTAATTGAGAACAGGTAGACAGATCATTTTCAGGCTGTATGCAGGGTCACTATCGTCTTAAGCTATTTGTCCCTACGTGATTTGAGGTCGTTTTGTTGTTTGTCTGTCAGGGGTTTATGAAGGTAGCAGGCGCGCCTTAGAAAAAAGTATTGGGTAGTGGTTTATAGTTTTCTGAGATGAGATAACTTTTTGATGCCGTTTTGTAGGACACTCTTGCAAGCTGAGCCACGTCAATTGTATCGGTTTAGTTTTAAATAGATGAGGGGCACACTTTTTACATTGTTTTAGCATCATCTACTTTTACTCTGTCTACATTTTTTTCTTTCTTTTTTTTTGAAGCATGTACACTGAAGGGTCTCCTTTAGATAGTGCCTGCTTCCGAGTGAAGTCCCCCCCCCACCCCCATAGCGCATATTTGGTTGGTTCATGCAGCAAATAGCGATTAGAACTCAGATGCACTTTGATTCATTACGTTATGAGTCAGTGTAGCACGCATTTCGGCTGGTCGAGTTATCAACAAACGCTGTGGTGTCGGTGTGACTTTTCAGTCTGCGTACGACTTTAGACGACCGTAATTTACACTGTTCATAGACCACATGAAATTTTTAATTAGACTCTCACAGAGGCGCAGATCCTCATTGTTAGTCTACCACTATCACTTGGGCTCTTCCAGTGGACTGTCAGTGTTGTATTCGAATACAGCAGTCTGTCTTCTAGTACAAGCGAAAAATAAAAATACTAAAGAAAAAGCATCTCTTACTGAGAATAGAGTGTGGAATAAGAGGAGGAAACTCAGTGACAATATTCACAGTCAAGCTCTTTTATCGAATATTCTTGTCGCTCTTACTTGTAGACTACCTCTAGTGAAGTGGGAGAGACAGATATCATTTCATGGGGTATCATATTCTGTGTCAAACTTAGTTAGACTTGGAAGGTAAGTATTGGGGACACTACTTGAGCTTGATATCTGTTGCAGAGACTGTGAGGGGGTGGATGGGAATTTTTATGTATAGAGTCTCTCTGGGAAGGAGGTCAATGGGCTGGGGGTGAATCTGTCTGACTTACAAATTATTTTTGATATGACGCTAGAGATGAGTCAAGGTCTCTCACCTGATGGATGGTGGCTGTGGATTTTGATATACTTTTGTCAGTTCATCTCTTTATGTGCTACATGGGAGAGAGTGTGATACAGATGGATTCACTGATCTTATAGTATGCTTATTAAATCTGAATGAGTGAGAGGGGGGCATGTGTGTAATGGTAAGTGAACCTCTTTCATATATCAGTGAGTGGCGTGATTAATAACTATATATTATACAGTGAGTGTAGAGAGAGGTGATTTTGTATGGGGGGGGAGTTCACTATCTGGACTTAGACAACTCTCTCGTGGCACATCTTTCTCTTTATGAAAATAGATAGTGTGGATATTTGGGTGGGGGGAATGGGATTTACTATTCTCTCTAGCACCTAACATACGTACATCAGGGAAGTAGAGCTATCACAACAAGTTTGGTGAGTCTAGGAAATTCACTCAGTTGGGCTCAGAAGTGCTATTATGGGGGAAGGGATTTTTTTGGGGGGAGTTTTGTTTAGGGGGAGGGTAGAGAGATTACTGCAGAGACAGTGGAGATAGCGACACGCACTGGCAAAATTGTTGGGGGATGACAGCGCGTATCTATTATAAATAATACTAAAAGAGTGACACATTTTGTCTAGGTAGAGATGAGCACAGGACAATGGGGTCTCGTTTATATTCTCTCATATTTTCCTAGATATATATTAGAAAGTACAAGACATGAGGTAAACTATTGCTTGTCATACAGATATTGAGTCTACAGGCTTAATTCTATAACCACACTCGCGGTTGACATCAATTGGTGGAAAGGTTATTGAATGGCACCAAGTCATATGCAAACAAGTAGGAGGATGACACAGGGGGGGGGGGTCCAATCGTATGACACGGAGATCACCAATCTACAGAGTACAGAGCATGTTGTGATTACTGGCAGTGACAAGCAGAAGGTATCACTCAAAAATTTCACTTTATGTGGACACTACTGTGCACGATCACTACGGAAAGTAATACTGGTGGATGTTACACTATTTGTTCAATCAGGAGTACACACTAGGACAGCAGCGCCGACAGATCACATAGTGTGTACACTCTCTCTGCATGTTATTAAGTAGAGAACAAGATAGCATATGCGCAAGAGAGATACACAAGTGCAAGGATGAATTGTTACAGAAGGATGATGTCAAAGCCTAATGATATATAGGACTTCAGATAAGCGCACATGTTTTGTATAAGATGCGGGAGTTTGGATGGGAGAGTGTAGTACACACTGAAACTAAAGAACACACTGCACAAGGACTTATGCAGGTTAGAATATCAAGAGTGATCACAACAAATCACGTGTCGATTTTTCTATATTTTGCTCATCTTTAACTCTTAAATAGCACACAGTGCATGGAAAAGAAAGCTAACTATGCAAGAATGCGGTGAGATATCACACTTGTTGGGGGTCTGTACGGATGTCTGCGCGCTGTGCAGAGGGTGAGGGGATGTGAAACAGACGACATGCAATCTCCTATCTATTAGGACCGAGGCTGCGTGCAAGTGTGAGAGCTTGAAAGAGAAGACAACACAGACAAGAAGTTCCTCCGATGATGACAACATGTTATTTTGGAGAAAGTTAAATGGACAAGAGAACGTGGATGACTATCTTATTCTCTAACATGATACATGCGTATCCTCTGAGAGCGTGTTGTCATAGGAGCGAATGTAAGTATCGATCGGAGGCGACTGACTCTATATTGGACTGGTGACCAGATGGTTGTATGAGACTGAGGGGGTGTAGTGCACTATCGCGTAGCTAATTGCTTCAGAGACTCACACTTATACTACACGTATGCCAGTGGAAAACTACCATCACATCCATATCGGAAGGGAGGACTCAGAGTAACGTTGTGAGGAATGCTTAAGTACATTGACCTGTACACATATGAAGTGATTGAGAAACCGACATGCTACCGTTACAGCCAGAGTAGCGAAAATGAACACTAGGCTTAGTTTATGTAGTGATATCTCAGCGATCCTGAGTTATCTAGAGTGTACACAATACAGTCTCTTTACTCCACCAGGGAGACACATACAGGATGAATGAGAGCTACTGGTTTGTGTCTTCTCTACAGACTGGTGTTATCTTTTTGTAGGGCGTGAGACATGTGTCTAGACCTACGGGGGTAAGGGATTGCACACCTGTCATGGTCCGATAACTTTGCTTTGATGTGCAGAACATGGTCCAGGTGAAGGATGTCTAGACAATTCCTCGCTCTCTAACGGAGGCATAGTGGTTCATTGTGGAGGTGGAGACACGTGCCTTTTTGAAGGGTGAGGCCTTTGTCTATACTGCGAGAACTAGAGTGAATCTTCGCAGTCGAGCGAGCACAGAAGTGTGTACATTCATCTGTGACACTATGCTATTAGTAGGATGCAGAGACTGTCCTAAGGAGGAACAGTGTAAACCACTCGATCTACTCGACAGGTGCAACAGTCTTGAAACAGGCTGGGAGATCATATGCAGGATGTAACTAGTACCTAAGAATGTTGACACAGAGCTCCTCTACCACGCGTGAGATGGGGGGGATTGTTGTTATCGGGGGGGAGTCCTACCTGGTTCATTCAGGTATGAGATGTGATTCTATGCTGAGTTACTACAACGGCTGTGATACGGCTACTAAGGAGTGTATATCGAAAAACCCGCACCACACCCTGTCTCTTAAATTACCTATCTATCTATAATGTGTAGGTTTGCAGGATTCCTGTTATTCGAGAGAGATGTGGAGAGAGCGCTCTCGACACCGCAGGAGTATTCAATATATAAATCTGAGGTTCACTATTACTGCAGGATGATCCTTGTAAAGATGGAGTAGGGAAACAAGCACTATCTCTCGGCACTCGAGGTTCACTATATTGAAAGTGGGTGTCTCAATATGATTATAGATCAGGGCTGCGTTCTTAGCTCTAGAGTAAGAGAGATCTGTTTGAGACACGACACAAGTTCCACACCGCGAAAAGGGTCATATGTGAAATATCTTTTTCTGAGATGTGCACTGAGGTCTTTCCTCTGTAAGTGATCGGTGTGAAGGAGACTCGTGTCGCGCATAGCGAGGGTCATGAACTCTTGCTTGAGTGATGATACAAGGACTTATCCTATATAAAGAGATGGAACAGCCTCATATGCACGGGAGTAGGGGCGGTCTATCGCTGTCAATGTATCATACATGAAAGGATTTTGACTTGGTGAGCCTGACTTTATCGCTGAATGTAGGTGATACTGAGACCATAGCTCTCATGGCTCAGGTTCAAGAATGTATCACTTGAGATGCAATGACGGGTTGCTCGAGGGGAGAATGAGAGAGAGAAACACGAGCACACACTTTTGCAGCGGAGAACAGAGGGGATCTTTAGGGGGGAGTGGAGGGGGGTGAAGCCAGGGTCTTAGAGTCAGTGAGGAGTATCTTTGGATGACTGGCTAGAGGTTGACGTCCTTATCTAGAGATAAATGGTCATGGCTAAACATGGCGATCAGCAGCCGACAATAGTGCATATAAGACTCTGTTGAAATCGTGTAGATTCACAGATCAGAGTGTGACGGCTTGAGTAGGAGTGACATGATAGAGATTACAACCATCGACACACCTCAGTGACGCGAGGAATGTGTGAAGGATTATAGATTCTTCTTTTGTGACTCTGTGCTATGCTCTGTTGCCGCGAGGGTTACTCATAAGGAGTACATCTCCAATCACTCACCCGGAGGGCTCTATGAGAATGTCTTTTAGTAGATGACACGACTTGCTATTTAGTGATTTAATGTGATCTATCCGAGGGTGCTACAGGGGATGTCTTTAAAGGAGTTTTAGAACAGCGCAGTGATCTCATGAGAGATATAGCTGTTATTTCATGAGGAACAGACTTATCTATATTCAATGATGATACAAGGGACCACTACTCATTCAAGGGCCGAACACATAAAGATGACTTAATCTGAGGATGCACTTTGTTTAAGGGTGTAGCGACTAGCCTTATAGAACAAGATCTGACTCTGAGCCACTCTACTCACTCGTCTTCTTTAAGTCAAGACTGTAATTGCTATATTCAGGAAGTGCAAAGGCTGACTCTAGTTATCTCACACACATAGATTATGACAAGCGCGATTCACACAACACGCGGATTCTAGCGTGATTCACCTGAGGAGATGTGACATCTTGATTCAGACTTCTCATGTCAAAGAGAGCACAAAGGACACTCTTTCGCCTATGCGTCAATGGCGATGGCAGATGAATGCTTGTCTTGATTGCCAGGCTTCCTGTAAGAGTGGTAGAAACAGACCATCACGGTATGGCTCTTAGGAGCTCGTTGAAAACTTGACACATGTAGAGATAACTGGGCATGGTGCATTGTCCTGTCATATGTTTCAAGTGAGACGCTCATCACTTACCAAGGGGGGGGGGGGAATCATTGGCGAGGGACATATCTTAGAGAGATAGACGAGGGGGAGCCAGTATGTAGGGAAGGGGCATAGTATATTCTGTAACGGTTGAGCGCCTCTCCTCGCAGGACGAGGGTGGATTTTTATTGCCTACATGGATTCAGAGAGGGTGAGTCATGCTACACTGGGCGATGGCACTGTATTGCTTTCAGTAGTTAGGGGGATATGTGAGACACAGAGCTCATCACACTAGGAGTCTCAGGGAAGGTGAAGAACACACTTTGAGTGAATCTAGTTCTCTAGATCTATCGACTTCTGTACATAGAAGGTGGGTGTGCGAACACACATGCGAGCACATCCAGGATTATCACCTATGACAACGAGTACTGTGTTTAGTATAGCTCGAACTTCCGCTGGTACAAGATGAGTAATGACCTACCACACAGGGGCGTCAGGTCCATGAATATGTCATCTGATGTGCCAGAGACCACATTATCCGGAGATGTATTCACAATAGTTTGTAGAAAACATCCTCTTCACACCAGGGTCACATATGCAAATTGTGGGGGCGAGTAGAGAGTGGATAGACAGAGTCTTATTATTCCCTGTAAGGACAAGTTGAAACACCACCACACCAGAGGTCAGATTTCTCTTTGAGGGGGGAGGAGAAAGAACAATGCTTTATATATTCATGGCGATGTAGCCTGTAAGACAGGACAACGCATCTCACACTGTCTAAGAATCGATCATATGAATGCTTTGATGCAGACTTCCTGTAAGAGTGAAACCATCACACCAGGTCATGAATGCTTTGATGCAGACTTCCTGTAAGAGTGAAACCATCACACCAGGTCATATGAATGCTTTGATGCAGACTTCCTGTAAGAGTGAAACCATCACACCAGGTCATGAATGCTTTGATGCAGACTTCCTGTAAGAGTGAAACCATCACACCAGGTCATATGAATGCATGCACACCATCACACCAGGTCATATGAATGCTTTGATGCAGACTTCCTGTAAGAGTGAAACCATCACACCAGGTCATGAATGCTTTGATGCAGACTTCCTGTAAGAGTGAAACCATCACACCAGGTCATATGAATGCTTTGATGCAGACTTCCTGTAAGAGTGAAACCATCACACCAGGTCATGAATGCTTTGATGCAGACTTCCTGTAAGAGTGAAACCATCACACCAGGTCATGAATGCTTTGATGCAGGCTTCCTGTAAGAGTGAAACCATCACACCAGGTCATGAATGCTTTGATGCAGACTTCCTGTAAGAGTGAAACCACCACACCAGGTCATATGAATGCTTTGATGCAGGCTTCCTGTAAGAGTGAAACCATCACACCAGGTCATATGAATGCTTTGATGCAGGCTTCCTGTAAGAGTGAAACCATCACACCAGGTCATGAATGCTTTGATGCAGACTTCCTGTAAGAGTGAAACCATCACACCAGGTCATATGAATGCTTTGATGCAGGATTCCTGTAAGAGTGAAACCATCACACCAGGTCATATGAATGCTTTGATGCAGGATTCCTGTAAGAGTGAAACCATCACACCAGGTCATATGAATGCTTTGATGCAGACTTCCTGTAAGAGTGAAACCATCACACCAGGTCATATGAATGCTTTGATGCAGACTTCCTGTAAGAGTGAAACCATCACACCAGGTCATATGAATGCTTTGATGCAGGATTCCTGTAAGAGTGAAACCACCACACCAGGTCATATGAATGCTTTGATGCAGGCTTCCTGTAAGAGTGAAACCATCTCACCAGGTCATATGAATGCTTTGATGCAGGATTCCTGTAAGAGTGAAACCATCACACCAGGTCATATGAATGCTTTGATGCAGGCTTCCTGTAAGAGTGAAACCATCACACCAGGTCATATGAATGCTTTGATGCAGACTTCCTGTAAGAGTGAAACCACCACACCAGGTCATATGAATGCTTTGATGCAGGCTTCCTGTAAGAGTGAAACCATCACACCAGGTCATATGAATGCTTTGATGCAGGATTCCTGTAAGAGTGAAACCATCACACCAGGTCATATGAATGCTTTGATGCAGGCTTCCTGTAAAAGTGAAACCAACGCCCCAGGTCATATGAATGCTTTGATGCAGGATTCCTGTAAGAGTGAAACCATCACACCAGGTCATATGAATGCTTTGATGCAGGCTTCCTGTAAAAGTGAAACCATCACACCAGGTCATATGAATGCTTTGATGCAGGATTCCTTACTTACTTACTTACTTAGTCGTTCCCCTTCTACCGTGAGGTGTAGAGGTTTGGAAGAGAGAGCGCCAGACCATTCTATCAGCTGTCTTCTTCCTGGCCTGGTTCCATTCTAGTCCTCGGTCCTTCAAAGATTGTCTAATGTTGTCCTCCCAGCGGACTCTGGGTCGTCCTGGAGGTCTGGATCCCTGGCTGTTTGTTTCCCATGCTTGTCGTGGTAGCCGATCTTCTCCCATTCTGCAGACATGGCCAAACCATCTTAGTTGGGACTGTTCTATTTGGGTCTGCAGCGGATGGGATTTTAGGCCTTGACGGATCGTCTGGTTGCGGACCATGTCTCTTCTTGTTACTTCATAACAACATGTAAAACTAAAGAAAAAAGAGATAGGGGAAGACAAAGAGAACAAATACTGGAGAGTTTGACATCATGGCATGGAAAGAAGCTAACAGCAGAACTGATAAATTGTGCTGGAGACAGGAAGTTGTGGAGAGACATGATCTCCTACGCCACTAGGCATGGTACTTGAAGAAGAAGAAGAAGTTCTCCGATGATAATTTTGAGAAGGTAAAGAAAGAACGGAACTACTGATTTCTCAAGTACGTCATAACAGGTGACCACTACGAGGTTGTGCCTGGTGCTGGCATCCTCATGATGTAAAATAAATTGCCAGTGAAACCATCACACCAGGTCATATGAATGCTTTGATGCAGGATTCCTGTAAGAGTGAAACCATCACACCAGGTCATATGAATGCTTTGATGCAGGATTCCTGTAAGAGTGAAACCATCACACCAGGTCATATGAATGCTTTGATGCAGACTTCCTGTAAGAGTGAAACCACCACACCAGGTCATGAATGCTTTGATGCAGACTTCCTGTAAGAGTGAAACCATCACACCTGGTCATATGAATGCTTTGATGCAGGATTCCTGTAAGAGTGAAACCATCACACCAGGTCATATGAATGCTTTGATGCAGGATTCCTGTAAGAGTGAAACCATCACACCAGGTCATATGAATGCTTTGATGCAGGATTCCTGTAAGAGTGAAACCATCACACCTGGTCATATGAATGCTTTGATGCAGGCTTCCTGTAAGAGTGAAACCATCACACCAGGTCATATGAATGCTTTGATGCAGACTTCCTGTAAGAGTGAAACCATCACACCAGGTCATATGAATGCTTTGATGCAGGCTTCCTGTAAGAGTGAAACCACCACACCAGGTCATATGAATGCTTTGATGCAGGATTCCTGTAAGAGTGAAACCATCACACCAGGTCATATGAATGCTTTGATGCAGACTTCCTGTAAGAGTGAAACCATCACACCAGGTCATATGAATGCTTTGATGCAGACTTCCTGTAAGAGTGAAACCATCACACCAGAGCATATGAATGCTTTGATGCAGACTTCCTGTAAGAGTGAAACCATCACACCAGAGCATATGAATGCTTTGATGCAGACTTCCTGTAAGAGTACTAGCTGCAGTGGTAGTTACATGTTCCATGTGAAGCAAAAAAAAAGTTATATGATGATGGTGAGGAATTTGGAGATATATAATTATTTGTCTTCATTGTCTTTATTTATATATGTACTTGTCTGTATTTAAAAGTTATCAAAAAACATACAGTGCAGTCTACCTAAGCTGAACTCACTTTAAGTTAATTTTTGCTGAACTCAGAGCAGTTCTGCTGATACTTTAGAATTGAGGAACCCATGTGTGAAGAATGTTATGAAACTAATACCATTAAACACTTCTTGCTAAAATGCAAGAGATACGACCAACCCAGACAAAATATAAAGGATTACTGTACAAAGTACAAAATAGAACTAAATATAGAAAATTTAAGGGGTACCAAGTCCCCACAAGACGTACAAAAACTAGTTAAACAATATATCACAAAAACAAAAGCAACAATCTAAAAGATAACTGGAGGAATGACCAAAATATATACTTACTCTCAGTGGCGTACTAAGGGGGGGGGGGTGAGGTGGGCGGACTGTCCCGGGTGACAACCAGGAAAATGGTGCCATTGGACACTATTATTATAGTACTTTACTGTTGAAAATGTACTTGCAAGTGCTTTTTTTATTGGAGGGTGGTGCCAAAGGTATGATCCGCCCCAGGTGCCAAATAATTGAGGTACGCTTCTGCATACTCTAAAAGCAAACTCGTGGTTGTCTTACAACGCAAATAATCATAACAAAGCTATGTCACCAGAAAGGAATAACACAATCCAGTAGAAAAAATACGTAGATAGACCCTAAACCAATATTAAAATCATGCCAGTATAGATACAAGTATGCTTCCGAACAACACAAAAAGCTACTCTTGACCAAAAAGTAAAAACCTCATAGCGAGGCATAATACAGTACAGACGTAGAATAAACAGAAATTTAAAAAATAACACTAAATGGAAAAAAAAACTTCCTGATATAACCAACAGTTCCATGTATATGGTGAATGGTTGAAAGTGGCATGCTACACAAAGGGAAGTAGCAAAAATTTATTTTAAAAAAAAACAGTTCTGCAGGTCCCAGCCAATCGTCTTCTTTCGCTTTGTTTTTTTTTTTTTTTTCTATAACCAGCGGCACTCGAGCTTTCCAGCTCTTTCAGCCCAATGACATGTCATTGCGAGGCTGGGGGGTCAGTGGACTTTCCTTCCAACCCGGTCAGGAGCTTCGCACCTTCCTATCCACACGGGATTTATGTGCAGGAGCCGTTCAGGTTATTCAGTCAAATTTCCGGTCATAAACATTTCTTCAAACGCTGACGGCCGGGTTTGAACCATGAACACCTGGTCGCCAGTACAACGTCGTAGCCATTACACCAGCGCGGCTTTCGCTTTGTTAAAGAACTTCTGATATGTTGATTTCTGTTACATAGAATTTTCTGATAACATCTTGTGTGTGTTGTATTAAAACTCTAAATTAAAGTTCTATATTTTAGTCCATTTCAATAAATGCATCATTGGGGGGAAAAAAGGGTAGGTGAAAAAAATATATGAAATGCTTGTTAATAAAGTGTATACCTACATCCTAATAAAATAATGAATATAAAAAAAGAAGTGATAATAAATGAAAAATATATGTTATTAAAGTATGTACCTACCTTTGCACTACCCTGTATGTATATATATTTGTGTGTACAGTGCACTTAAAATGGGCAAGAGATATCTTACTGACTGATGTTTTGTCCACAGCAAAGCTGGCATAAATGACACATTTGAAGGTCATCAAGGTCCCATAACTGGCATAGACACCCACAAAGTGCCAGGACAGATTGACTTCTCCCAATACTTTCTCACGTCTTCCTTTGATTGGACAGTTAAACTGTGGAGCATGAAGGTACAGTTTCTTTTTGTTGCCTTGTAGCAAATTTGGACTACTTTATTTTAAGTTTGAACTGTTTTTATGGTCAATTATTTCCCTTGTAATACCAGTGTAGTTCCCCAGGGTTCTCTGAAAAGACGATGGGGTTGTCCACATGTGACGTCAGGCAGTGAAGGGGAAGAGGGGTCAAAATTATGTGACAAAGTTTGACTTTAGGGGGAGGGGTGCTTGAAGAAATGTGACATCACACACACACACACACAAAATGTGAGTTAAAATTGCTTCTTTCATAAATGTGTTGGAACATGGTAGATTTTGTAGTCTCCATCCTCATAGTTTATTTTTATCCGCAGTAGTTAACAACTCCCTCATGAACGACTTATTTTAATATTATAATTTCGACTAAACATTGGATAATTATTATAACCTTTCTTTCTTTGGTCCTTGGTCGCTGACTCACAATCTGTCAATAACCATCACGCCTAGTGGCGTCTTGTAGAGCAGCAACAAACTGTCTCCACTTTGCTCGGCCGACAGCCATCATTTGTGTGGTGCCGCAACTCTGGTTCATGCTTTGCATCTCAGCCTCCACTGTTCTCTGCCAGGTTGTCTTTGGTCTGCCTCTTTTTCGCCATCTTTGGCTGTTCTGGTGATGTTGTCAGGGTCTCTTCTGAGGATGTGACCAACCCAGTTCTAGCATCTACCCGCTATGATGGTGCGCATGTCTTCTTGGTGGCTCTGAGTCAGCAGTTCTTGGTTGGTGATAGTGTTCGGCCAGAAAATTCAAAAAATTTTCCTTAGGCAGGTTGTGTGGAAAGAGGACAATTTAGACATCTTCTTTTCTGTTACTCTCCAGTATTCTACACTGTACAGCAAAACATAAATTACGCAGCTGTCATATATTTTTAATTTAGTGATTAAAACCTTTAACTGGTTTAAATTGTTTTTGATGTATTTCTTTTTCTTTAGGACTACAAACACCCTTAGGCGTGTCGTACAAGCGACTAATATGAAGTTGTGCAAAGGGGCTGGCAACCTCATCATGTCAAACAACGCAACCACCGTCCTTTTCAGGACGAACGAGGAAGAAGAAGAAGAAACAAATAGCCACAGAAACCACAGTTACAAGAGATGTGAATGCTTGGTGCAGGCTTCCTGTAAGGGGACCATCTGCTGTGGTGGCTCCATGCTCCATAAGGAGCACAAAGGAAAATGACAGATGATTATTTCTTTTTTGTTTAATACAATGTAATGCTTACCTTTCCAATAAATGGTGTTGAACTGGAAGCGAACGTATTTTTAGTTTTCAGTGGTCTTCTTCTTTTCTTTGATCCTTAGCCGCCGACCGTCCAAGCAGTCAGTGGCCATCACGCCTGGTGGCATCTTGTAGGGCAACAACAAATTGATTCCACTATGCACGGTCGGTGGCCATCTTTCGTACAGTGCCCCCAACTCTAGTTCATTCTTTGCATCTCAGCCTCCACAGTCCTCCGCCAAGTTGTTTTTGGTCGGCCTCTTTCGTTTTCCTTCAGGGTCCATAGCTTAGCTGTTCTTTTGATGGCATCGGGGTCTCTTCTGAGGACATGGCCAACCCAGCTCCAGCGTCTGCCAGCTATGATGGTGTGCATGTTCTCTTGCTTGCTCCGAGTAAGCAGATCTTGGTTGGTGATGGTATTCGGCCAAAAGATTCTGAGAATTTTTCTTAGACATGTTGTGTGAAAAGAGGACAATTTCGACGTTTCCTTTTCTGTAACTCTCCAGCATTCCCCACCATAGAGAAGCACAGAAAGCACACAGCTCTGATATAATCTTAATTTTGTGCTTGTGCTGTAGTGAGAAGACTTCCAGATGTTTAGACTAAAAAAGGCTGTTCTTGCTTTGTTTATTCTGTTGTTGATGTCTTTGCTTGCTCTGCCATCTGGTGTTACTATGCATCCTAGGTATGTGAAGGTGTCTGTCTGTTCCAGTTGCTGATTCCTTACTGATATGGGCTCAGGGTTGCTCACATTGAGCATCATGACCTCTGTCTTCTTTAGATTAATGTTCAAGCCCACCTGCTGGCTATACTTATCCGTTTTTTCCTGGATATGTTGATGTGAATGTGCTAGTAGTGCAATGTCATCTGCATATTCCAGATCTTTCAATGTAAAAATGTTGTCCATCTTATTCCTCTTGGACTGCCCTCTGTTGCCTGGCGTATCACCCAGTCTATGACTGTTAAAAATAGAGTGGTTGATAAGGGGCATCCCTGTTGTACTCCTGTCTTCACCTCAAAGGTTAGGTTGCTCTGCCCCACGCTACACGTAAAGTTGGCATAGAGGCTTTTTATGATTGACACTATGCAGCTTGGAATTCCATAAGCCCTCAGTATTTTCCATAAACTGTCCCTATGTATACTGTCAAAAGCCTTTTCAAAATCAACGAAATTAATGTACAGCTGTCTTTGCCATTTTGAGCACTGCTCTATAATGTTCCTGAGAGTGAATATATGATCTACACATCTTCTGTTCTTTCTAAATCCTGCTTGTTCTATCCTCAGTTTGTGGTCTACTGCCTTTGAAATTCTCTGTATAATTATCCTGCCTAGTATTTTGCTGGGAACTGAGAGAAGAGTTATTCCTCTCCAATTATTGCAGTCTGCAAGATCTCCCTTCTTGGGCAATTTGACAATTATTCCTCTGTTCCACTCTGTTGGTGTTGTCTCTGTTTTCCAGACTTGTGCAAATAGTGGTTCTAATAGTTGTGCTGAAAAAAAAAAAAAAAATTTCAGTTGTAGAGTACGGTATCTTAATTTGCCGTGGGATAATCTTCTTTTTCTTCTTCGTACACTCTCAGATGTCTACTTGAATGTTTTCAAAGAAAGCAATAGTCAGCTTGAGGCTATTTGCATCTCCGTAGAGCTTTTCCACAAATGGTACTGGTGTCGGCCCTATGCGCTTCACTGTTCCACATATGTTGGGCAATTTTGAAGCAAATGTTCAACAGTCATTTTATCAGTCCCAGTTACACTTATTGGTAGTTCTTATCTTTAGCTTATTGAAAAGATGGTATCCCAATCTATTTTGGCCCGTGCAGAGTCTGAAGATTACCACTTGTTCTCTTCTGTTGAGCTGGTAGTATGCATCATTATGTGTGTGACCTGGATGCTCTGCATTCCATTTGTTTCTGTATCTGGTTCTGATAAAACTCGGCACTTTCATCCCCCATTTTACTGGATTTATGCCCAGTGCCTTCAAGCCTCTCTTGCACTCAACTTTGAAACTGAGCTGCGGTCGGCGGCTGTTCTTTTGCCATCTTCCAGTTGTCTGTAGAAGATATCTTTAGGGATGCGACCATCTTCCATGCGACGGACATAGCCAAGCCAGTGTAGTCTTCGCTAACTACGCAGTGTATATTTGAAGGCCAGCACATGACAGCACCTCGACATTTGTCACTTTGTCCTTCCACGAAATACCAAGGATGTGGGAGACACAATACAGATGGAAGATTCTGAGCCTTCTTTCTTGCTTAGCATAAGTTGTCCATGTCTCACTGTCATGTAGAGGCGTGCTGGTGAAGCAGGCATTATATACTGCAGCTTTGGCCCTGTTAAATTACCTTTTATAACAAGCTTGGTATACACCACTGGTATTAGTCGGGGGGAGGGGAGGGTCTCTGATGAGACACGGAATAGAATTGCTGCTTCCTCAAGCATGTCATACAAGTTGACTTAAGTGAGGTTAGCATGAATCTGGCAACCTCATGTGAAACAAATTGCTTCAGAAACCACCACTGGTAGAGCATGTGAATGATTGGTGCAGGGTTCCGTCAAGGGGACAGCTGCAATGGTGGCTATATTCTCCATGAGGAGTTAAAAGGAAAATGATGATGGTATACAGCCCTGTTTAATCACCTTTTATGGCACACTTAGTAAGGAGCAGGGTTTCAGTTGTTTGTTGCCCCAGAACTCACACACAACCTGATGATGGTATACAGCCCTGTTTAATCATCTTTTATGGCACACTTATTATGGTGCAGGGTTTCAGTTGTGTTTGTTGTCCCAGAACTTACACACAACCTGATGATGGTATACAGCCCTGTTCAATCACCTTTTATGGCACACTTAGTAAGGTGCAGGGTTTCAGTTGTTTGTTGTCCCAGAACTCACACACAACCTGATGATGGTATACAGCCCTGTTTAATCACCTTTTATGACACAGTTACTAAGGTGCAGGGTTTCAGTTGTTTGTTGCCCCAGAACTCACACACAACCTGATGATGATAATTGCTCTGGACTCTGCAGCAACCTTACTACATCCACTCTTTTGAGGACAACAATGATTATGTGTACGATGTCAGGTGGTCACCAATACATCCTGCCCTCTTTGCAAGTGTGGATGGAGAAGGACGGCTGGACTTGTGGAACCTTAATAGTGAGACTGAGGTGAGAATCTTTTTTCCACGTCAGTATTATCAGAGTTTGGTCATTTTTTTAGAGCGTTGCGTAGCAGAGTGGTTAGAATGTGTGCTGTTTTTTTAGGTAAAGTTGTCGGGGTTTGAAGCCTGGTAGAGTTAAGCTCAAGTCTACCCAGCTGTAAATGGGTAGCTGACTCTGTTCTTGTGTTAGGGAAGACAAAGTCAGCGAGGAAGGCAACTGGTCACCCCACCTCATAAAGCTGAGATCTGGTATAGGGGAAGTCTCTAACACTTCATTCCCGTATATCAGTATCTGCTATGGGACTACCTTTACTCTATATATATACAAGTAAGTACACACACACACGCACGCATGCACACACGCACGCACGCACACACACAGAGAGAGAGAGAGAGAGAGACCACAAAGTCTCTTTACCTGTTAAAAAATATTATTCAAATACAAATGAAGAGATAGGGCTAGCTCTGTGAAGTTTGTTGCATAATTTGAAAAAAAAACATTATACAAGTTTTTTCGCATAATTTAGTAAACTTCTACATGGGCACCATTTGTCACATGAAGCACATCAACACGGTATTCAATTTCCATTCATGTTTGCTAACATCGCTTTGTCAACAGTGGCAGTGGCATCAGTAATTCTTTCCTTCAGGTCGTTGATGCTCTGAACCTTAGTCTTATAAACAATATCTAGGAAGAAATCAAAGGGAGTGATAGCGGGAGACAGAGGTGGCCGCGGAATTAGTCCTCCCCTTCCAGTCCACCTATCTGGAAATGTTTCGCCAAATAACTGATGAACAACTCGTTCCCAGGGCATATGATACCCCATCCTGCTGGAACATGATAGTTGGTTGCAGGTTTTCCAACTGTGGTACCACAGATTTACTCAAAACATTAAGGTAAACATCTGCATTCATAATTTTTTTCCTCTGACGAAAAATGGCACAATGATGCGATTGTGCATGGTGCCACACCACACATTAACCTTTGGACTATCTTAATGAAGCTCCCTAGTCTCATGAGAGTGTTCTGATCTCCAAATCCTGACATTGTGTCTTAGCCAGGATACATGCTGTGTCTTTAATTGAGGGGTAGCCATTTTCAGTTACTAGTTTTTTTTTATACCACTCATTTATATGAAACCAAAAAAAAAAAGGTCAGTTAAAAATGTGAAACTTACTCTTTATTATGCAACAAACTGTGCAGATTTAACTCTTCATTTGTATATTTAATACATGTTTTGGGCGCGGCGTTCCCACTGGTGACTCTGGATAACTTTGTGCTGATCGCATGGCCTCACGTGCCGGCGACGCATCTTTCAAATGTCTGCCCTATCAAATGTCGATGGTACGTGACATGCCTACCATGTTTGTAACGGGTAACGAGGAATCAGGGTTTGATTCCGGAGAGGGAGCATGAGTAACGGCTACCACATCCAAGGAAGGCAGCAGGCGCGCAACTTACCCACTCCCGGCACGGGGAGGTAGTGACAAAAAATAACAATACGGGACTCTTTCGAGGCTCAATAATTGGAATGAGTACACTTTAAACCCTTTAACGAGGATCTATTGGAGGGCAAGTCTGGTGCCAGCAGCCACGGTAATTCCAGCTCCAATAGCGTATATTAAAGTTGTTGCAGTTAAAAAGCTCGTAGTTGGATCTCAGGTGCAGGCGGGCGGTCCTGCTCGCGCCGGTTCACTGCCCGTTGTCTCCTGGTCTGCCTGCTCTCTCCCGCGGGTGCTCTTCGCTGAGCGTCCCGGGTGGCCGGCGCGTTTACTTTGAAAAAATTAGAGTGTTCAAAGCAGGCCTCGGCTGCCTGAATAATGGTGCATGGAATAATGGAACCGGAGTTGGCGACCTTCTGTCTTGATTGACTGTGTGTGGTGCACCATTTTGGGGACCTCCCAGTATTGACAAAACAGACAGACTGCTGTGTCCGTTTCAGATTCTGCTCTTTTCCTCAGACCTTTGGGTCCTGAGTGTTCCTCTATAAGTGCCTTCGGGCAGATGAGGAAGGGACATCCCTCGACACCTTCGGGTATATGAGGCTTTGTCCATCTTGGCTGGAGTGACGTCTCGACGGTTGGGTGGTTTTATAGCGATTGCGAGTACACATGAGGGCAAGTTCGGGCACAACAGGCTAATCACCTGTTTGCTAGTCACTTTGATTACATGTTTTGCCCAGGGGCTTTGTGCTCCTGGGCCCCCTCTACACCTCGTTTCACGGGGTAGAAGAGGTTCCGATTATGAGATGAGATGAATACATTTTTTAAATTCTATGGACTCCCTGTGTGTATGTAGATATGTGTGTGTTTGTATATATATATATATATATGTGAGCTGGCAACCTCATCATGTCAAACATATTACTACAGAAACCACAGCAGCCATGAGCATATGGATATATATATCTGCATACCTGTCAACCTCCTGAGACAAAAACCTGTACACCGGACAAAAAAATCCTTACAAACACCCAAAAATCCTTACACAAAAAATATATTAAATTAATTATACGCGATACAGTTTTAAATGAGAAATGACACATAGAAATATATTAGCATTTGAATTAGTGTGATAAAAAACATACTAATAGTCTCATGCTGTTCTTTACATATAAAAAAACTTAGTGATCGTGAGGTACTATTCTTTCGATACGCAATGTTTTGTATTATAATCAACACATGCACTTTTAGCACTTTCCAAAATTGCATTAGTGGGCTTAAAGTCTGCACAGCATGTATCAATGTTAATCTTACACTGTGAAAAAGAAGTGAGTGTGTCCGCATTCATGGACATCCTGCAGTCTGTGTGGATTTTATGCATCATTGTAAATGATCTTTTGCAGTCAGCCTTGCTGTGAGGCAGTATCAGCAGTCGCTGAATGATGACTTTCAAATTAGGGAAGCGGATGCCACCTGTACTTGTTTTCTGGTTAACAACTTCCAGCCAGTAGCTACAGAAGCTCTTTGTCTGACCACTATCTGTCAGTAGAGGCACACACACATCAGACAACATACAGTAGTCATCACACTCATCTTTCAGTGCTTCCTGATCAAGATCTGGGGCAAAAGTATCTGCCAATCTGCAGATGTTTGGATACCTGAGATTATCTTTACTGCTTGGATCTAGTACTTTTAAGTCCTTTAGCACCTGGTTGTCAAAGGGAAATTTATCAGTAATTTTTTTTTATATCTGACATCCTCAAAAAATTTTGAGAGGCCGATTGCCAGTATGCTGTCATCATGCTGCACCCCACGATCACTAAATTTGATATGCCTTAAGTCAACAACCTGTTTAACATACTTCATCTCCACAAATTTAACTTAAAACTTTCTAAGCAATCTGTCCATCTCCTCCATCATGCCGCCTATCTGCGACTCACCTGTTTGAAAGAGTTTATTAAACTCATTTAACAGTGGCAGAGTGAAACTCGGAAAACGAAGGGTCAACTGGGTTAGTGGCGCTTTTAAAAGTTTATGGATGTTTTGGATTCTGCCAGGCTTTTCAACATCATTGTGGCTTTCAAAATAAGATGAGAGAGCTGCATACTGGTTTATTATTTAAAAGTTGGTAGACCAGTAATAATAGATCACCACTTTATTGAAAAACCAACGGGCTGATCACCCGTTTGCCAGTCACTTCGATTACGGAAACAACAGCAAATGGATTAATTTGCCGTTGCCCTAAAGATGCCAATAGGCGTGATGGGAAACAATGGCAAAGAAAACCTATCTGCTGTTGCCCTAAGGCGCCACTAGGCGTAATGGCCACTGACTGCTTTGACGGTCGGTGGCTAAGGACGGAAGAAGAAGAAGACTTTATTGAAAAATAAAGCAGCAAATCTCGACTGCTGGAATAAAGTAGGCCTACTGTATGGATTTACTCTAGAAACAGAAAAGTTTACGAAAACAAACTTTTTTTTTCTAGTTATGTATAGCCTACACAGAATATTTTGACATTAATTTATTGGAAACATTTAAATGGTCAAAACATAACTGGAAAGATTAAGAGAATGATTAAAAAAATACAACGAAGCAAAGCAAACAGCTAACAGCAACAACAACAAAATTTAACCAAATTATGAACAGAATATCAAATCTAGGAAGAAAAAAACGTACTACCAAAAATTTACAAAATTATTATTTAAAAGTTGGTAGACCAGTGATAATAGATCGCCACTTTATTAAAAAATAAAGCACGGAATAAAGTATTGTATGGATATACTCTAGAAACAGAAAAGTTTAAGCAAACAAACTTTTTTTTTCTAATTATGTACACAGTACATTATGACATTAATTTATCGGAAATATATTCTAGGGCAAGATATAACTGGAAAGATTAAGACAGCGATTAAAATGCAACAAAGCAAAACAACAGCAATATTTAACCAAGTTATAAGTACTTAGCTTTTTTTTTAAAAAAATGGTGTCTAGGGGTGTTCACAAGCGTGGTTGATAACAGATAACTTTAAAAATACGTCATGTCACGCTGAAAACCCAAAATGTTTGAGGCCGAATTCAAAGTTACTGCCGAATTGTTGGGTATAAAAGGATTTGATTGGTTCCTGGGAGAGACCTCACTTTAAAAACAAAAGCCGAGAATCCCGGAATTAAAAAAAAAGATTTGTTACAAAAAAAAAACCTGGGCTAGAAAATATTTTCTGATTTAAAAAATAACTTGGGTTGGAAAATATTTTTAGATTTTTAAAAATTAAAACCAAAAAAATATAAAAAATAAATTCTTTTTCATTTTTTGTGTGTATGGCTGTACACTGCTAAAAGCATAAAAAAACATACATTGTACGATAAAAACTTACAAGTTGACAGGTATGTATCTGTCTGACAAGTGCACATCTTGTAGGAATATTTCTCAAGTGCTGTCTGGTTGTCAGTGTTTACTTATATGCACTCATACATAAAAACACACACATATATGATTATATACACCATGCTTCTCTCATTTTGACAGGTACCAACTGCCTCAGTTGTCATTGATGGAAGACCAGCATTGAACCAGTGCAGATGGCATCAGACTGGCCACCACATTAGTGTTGGAGACAACGCTGGGCGCATTCATGTTTACGATGTTGGAGAGGTATTAAAATACTGCATTAACTTGAGGAGCCTCATGTTATTTCCACAGGAGAGGTGAAGAATGTATCGGACTACTGCACCCACAAGCACGTCGTACAAGGTCCACTAAGATGAGGTTGTGCATGGGTCTGGCAAGCTCATCATATAACAAAAACTACACAGGAACCACCACTACAAGAGCATGTGACTGCTTAGTGCTGGCTTCCTGCATGGGGCCCAGCTGCAGTGGTGGCTTCCTGCATGGGGCCCAGCTACAGTGGTGGCTTCCTGCATGGGGCCCAGCTACAGTGGTGGCTTCTTGCTATATCAGGAGCACAAAGGAAAATGAATAAATGAACTTAAAGGAGGAGTCTTTTCTTCTACTAGACTTGTCAACCAGGCGACCAGCGGTTAACAACCTCTAGATCACGGCTTCTTACCTTGTCGTCCAGACTGTGAATGGATTCTAGACAGAATGCGTACATAATCTAAACTTTTTAATGCATCATCTTAAATTATGCATTTATGTACATTTTTTCTAACAAGGCATCCATCAGATAATCAAAAAGGTTCATGGCACAAAATAAAAAAGGTGAAGAAGCTGTGCTGTAGATATATAGGTCAACTATGAATACTGAATAAACAGCCATGGACAAAAAAACAGGTGGTTGTCATTAAGGGTGAGGTGGGATGGTTGTGAAGGGGCAGCTGTGTGTATAAAACACCCTCTAATGTTTTATCATGCGATATCCAGTAAGATGGGGGCACCTTAACTTCTCCCCTCCTCAGTGTGTTAATGGGTTAGACTTTTTAGTCAAGTGCTATAGGAGACTCCTGGACACTGACCGAAGGACGGCAATGGGAAACCACCATCCCCTGTACAGTTATGAATCAAAATATCTTTTATAGAAAATAGTATACTGTGTTAAGACATCATCACCTACGCCAGCATACATGGTAGCATTGACTGGCAGAAACATTTAATGAATGTTCATGTGTTAATAAATATTAAATAAGCATATATCATCACCACTTTACTTTGCGCTGCAACCAAGGTGGAATGGGTTCATTTTTTACACAAGACAACAGGAGGAGGAGACACTAGAGTGTAAAGAAGAATAAAGGACCGAAACACTTGATCGATAGCAGGGACCACTTTTGATGATCAGATTGCCTCCTGTTGTATCGCTCTGTATAGAGTTTCCTATCATCATCATTTTACTTTGGGCTGTTTCAGAGCATGGGCCACCACTGCAGCTGGTCCTCTACCAAGAACTGACATTCTCTTACAGCGGTGGTTTCTGTGGCTATTTGTTTGACATGGTGAGGTTGCCAGCCCCGCACATAGCCTCATATTAGTTACCTTATACAACATGGCTGAGGATGTAGTAGTCACGTTCTTTCTTTGCTTCTTTAGAGATCCCTAGGATCCACAGAGGGCAAATCAACAGATACTTACTTACTTAGTCATTCTTCTTCTACCCTGGGCTGTAGATGCTTGCCAGAGAGCGTCATACTATCTTATCGGCATCAGTAAGTCAAGACTGGAACACAGTTGGACTGGAAACGGTCATCTTCATCTTCTTGCCAATTTAGGCCTGAAAAACGTTGTCTGGCTGCTGCTGTTTGGGTAGCCAACTCTTCTCTGATGCCTGCCTTCCAGTCAATTACAGTATCTTACTTACTTGAGGTGTAGAGGCTTGCCAGCATCAATACTATCTTATCGGCTGTCTTCCTCCTGGCTTGGTTCCAATCTAGTCCTTGTCTAGAGATTGTCTGATGTTGTCCTGCTGGTGGACTCTGGGTCATCCTGGAGGTCTGGATCCTTGGCTCTTGGTTTCCCATACTTGTCATGGTAGTCGACTTTCTCCCATTCTGCAGACATGACAAATCATCATATCTTGGACTGTTCCACTTGCAGGGGCTGGGTTTTGAGGCCATCACGTATCGTCTGGTTGCGAACGATAGTCCATTCTTGTTACTTTGACCACTTTCCTCAGATTCCTTATTTCTGAGGTTTGCAGCTGACAAATCAACATATAAGGACAAATGTATATCCAAATCAAACAAGGTTTAGATCATGTCTTCCAAGAATGTCAGCTCCACCAGAGCAGTAGATTGACAGTCATGGCCTTCATTAATCCTTGAAAGAAAGACTGTATAGCAATGAGACAAGCCTGAGCCAGACTGCCAACTTTATGAGAGCAATAGATGTGATTTTATGAGATTGAGCTGCATACTGTTGCTGTGTGCCCGTTGTGAAATGAGCACTGCCTTGAAATGAAGTAAATTATTTATTTTTGTTTAAAGCTTCTCACAAGTGGTTACTGGCTTGCCGCCAGAGATGATAAATCTTGGAGATTTTCTTCTTTCCCAGGTTCTTTATTACTCAGTCGCAGGTCACATCAATTCAGTTTTAGATGTAGAGGAAAACTTCAAACTTATACAATGGAGTAATGCGTGTAGTTTCCAATCAACAATTTATTAAACAGTTTAACAGCAAAATCCAATGGCATCATATAATCATTCTCATCTGTTATACAAAATGGTGGTTTGTCTACCACTTTCTAGTACATTCGTTCCTCATGTAAATTCGTACTCCTTGATAAAAGATATCTGCCTCAATGTATCTCTTTCCTGAGATCTCCTGCCAATATTTATATACTGAAGCTGGTACTTCAATCAGAAGTTTCATGTTGAAACTTTGTAAGTTAATCATAATGTCTATTTGAGCGAGATTTTACATACCTTGTAATAAAATGTCGAAGGCGTTACAATTCTATCTAACTAGATAGTTCTTGAGTATCTTTGAGTTTCTGTTAGCAATATTCTAACAAAGTTGTAGGACTTCACAACCTAAAACAGCATGGTCTGCTGTACGTTTACTCTACGTAGTAATTTGCGATACTGCCCTAAACTGATGCTACCGTTCTTTTTATAGTCCTATACTAGTGCGGTGCCGTTGCTAGGCGATTCCCGCCAAAACCTATTGACGTCACTAGTTGCCTAGTGAAACCGCTACCTATTTATCATAATTATGTACATATCAATTATGTGACGTCAAGGGTTACTAAGTTACTCCTGCCGTTTTGTTTGCACACGGCTTCAATGGCGTGGGTAAATCTACTTATCATAATTATGTACATACTATTTAGAACTACGTCATCTCGTAGCTAGGTTACTTTGCAAATGTCCCTAAAGGGAGATAATTAAAATGCCTCATATTTCTTTAGTAGTTACAATGAGTGATCTTTTCGTGAGTTACTGGCGTGAATTTATCCACATCGATAAGCCATTTACGAAAATGCCTTGAGTCTCCCGAGAATGGGGTAACGATTGTTCTGATGTGTTGGAACTTGGCATAGTGATCGACGTTCCCAAGGGTATCACTAAATTGTCAGAGTGCCTGCATTGCTGGTTCAGCCTCTACCGGTAACGGTACATTATGAGGTTGTTGCACATTTTGCTGTGGCAAATTATTCTGCTGTTGTGCGTTCAGCATCTGATGTTGCTCGAGGTTATTCATGTGGTCCATTATTTATAGTCGTTTGTGTGAGTATATCCTTGGTGTATAAGTATTTTCGCTGTTGGCGTGAGGGCATGAGCTGGTCTCGGCACCATAAATGTTCTTACGTGCCCGTTGTGAAATGAGCACTGCGTTGAAATGAAGTAAATTATTTATTTTTGTTTAAAGCTTCTCACAAGTGGTTACTGGCTTGCCGCCAGAGATGATAAATCTTGGAGATTTTCTTCTTTCCCAGAAATCAAGATGAGAATAGGAATGATCAAAGCTACATTCAACAACATGAGACAAATACTAACATCTTAACAATTAACTCACAAATTAAAACTGAGAATCATCAAATGTTATATGTATTCTTTATTACTGTATGGTGTAGAAATATGGATAATGAACAAGCGATTGGAAGAAATAATTGAGGCTCTTGAGATGTGGATATATAGAAGAATGGGGCACTTCTCATGGAAAGAGAAGAAAGCAAATAAAGAGGTCCTAGAAAACCTAAGAATGAAAAAAGAATTAATGAAGGAGATAAAAATTGACACTTTGCTGAAGATCATAATGGAAGGAAGAGTTGAAGGCAAACGTGCAAGAGGAAGACAGCGCTATATGTGGGAAGATAACATCAAGAGTAGGACAGGAAAACGTCTATCAAAGTACACCATCAAGACAAGGTGTTGGGAGGTCCATTGCAGCCGGCCTTTGTTGTGGAGATGGCAGCTGATAATGATGATGAGAATACAACTATCGCTGCTTCACCTGTAAGAGGTGACTAACATGAGGTTGTACATGTCTCATGAATTAAAACAAATTGCTACAGAAACAACTGCTTCAAGAGCATATGCATGCTTTTATGCAGTCTTCCTGCAAGGGAACCAGCTACAGTGGTGACTCCATGCTCCATATGGAGCAAGAAGGGAAATGGTGACATGAGAGAGCATAGCACCAAAGACAGCCTATGCTACTCTGGGACCTGAAGTGTGATGATGATAAATAATCCAGTGTTTGCATGAAAGCCCTCTGTTTCATTATGGCATTACATAAGACATGCTTCTTATATCTTCTTCCCTCCTCCCCCAGCACATCGCCAACCCAAAGTCTGATGAGTGGTCTAACTTTGTTCACTCCTTGCAAGACATGAAGCAGCATGCAGTGGAGAGGGAGGAAGATTCAACCCTGGCCGGCACAGGAGCACCAATTAGATAATTTTAGTATCAGTCACATAAGATCAGTGCTTCTTAACCAAGGGTACGGGACATGCCAGATTTTTTAGAAGGCTAACCATAAACACAATATACAGGCCCGTATTCTTTTTTTCCGAAATTTTCAGGGACAGCTATGTTTTGGTTTCCAGATGTCACCCAAATCACATTAGAAAAGTAGCCAAAAATCATCCAGAGTAGTCCAACAATATCCCAGTGTTGCACAAAAATGTGTTTGAAAATCACTCAAAATGTGTTTTAAAATCGCTCAAAGTCACATGAAATGTGTTCGAAAATCACCCAAAAGTTGCCAAAAGAAACGATGTGAATATTTTGGTTTTCGAGACACTGACCTGTAATACATAGGACTCAGTTGTAGTTGTACAAATTAGAGCGCTGACAACGTGAATTCAATGAGTATATTGTACTTAAAATATTAACCTTCTTCAAACATTTTTGAATATTGGAACAGATCATATTCAGAAGAATTATTTTCACTATATCTACAGCAGTATTAAAAACACACTTGAAAGTACTCATAAAAGCACTCCTAATTTATGTGCCTGCAGAGACCAGTGTCCCATTTTTCTGGGCTGACTACAAAGCACTAAATATATAAATAAAATGATATTTTTATTTTAGTTTAATGTAAAAAGACACTTTTCTCCTTTTCACTATTCTGGCATATTTTCCAAGCTAAAAGATAATTCTTAAGAATCTGTATGAAGATGAGGGAGAATGCAGTAAAATAATGGTGAAGGGTTTGTTTATAACAAAAATTAGAACAAGCTAATGCATCTTACTGAGACAAATGACAAAGAAAATTGCCTATGTTGTGACCACAAGACCTTCATCAGGGCAAGGAAACAAGGTAAGAGATATGAGAAAATAAATAAACAGAAAAATTAAAATTTATATCACCCGGTGGCATAGTGGTTAGTGCACTGGCTTCCTAGCTCAGTGGTCTATGGTTCAATCCCCAGATGATGTGGGATTTTTTTTTTAGGCCGCAAACGGCTCCTGGGTCGACCCAGCCCCAATTGGGTACCAGAGCAACTTCTGGGAAGGTTAAGGCGGCTGGTGTGATGCTGACCACATCACCCCTAGTGTGCCGATGGTCAAGAAAATATGGGCTAAACACCATATTCCCAATATGCCTCAAAGGGCGTGTAGCGGGATCCTTTACCTTTTTTTTTCCTTTGTGGTTGCAATATAAGCAGTTTTCTTTGTCTTTAGTCCTAGTAAGATGCATTACCTTTTTCTAATTTAAAAAAAAATATATACACATCCTAAGATGCTGTAAAGGAGAATGGGACATCTACAAGGTTAAGAAGCACTGTAGTAGATCAGTTGTCATCTGTCACAATTGATACATTTCTGTCAGTTATAATATTGTTGGAGGGATGCGTATTTGTTGGTCTGGGGTAGAATATGCACAAATTTACCATCAATTGTAGTTGTCACAACTGTACTTGGGTGATTACAGAGGGTTTTTGTTTTGTTCAATCCACATTGCTTTTTCCCTAGATTGCCTACCTCCGCTGTTATTGTGCATTGATGCCCCCTATTTTTTTTTACATTGTTGCCCCTATTGTTTTCCATTGTTCAGTCAACACCCTTTAGCTCCCCAAGGAGCATAGGCCTTCAACAAACCCATGCCAAGTCCTCCTGACATGTGCCATCAGCTCAAGTTCTTTCCACATCATCCTCCTCATTTTCACTCTTGTCTCCAGTTCTCGTCCCCATGTGTTTTTTTTTTGGTCTGCCTCTGCCTCTCTTTCCCTGGGGATTCCAGAACAAAGACGGCCTAGTAATGCAATCAGTAGGTTTCCTCAATGTGTGTCCTGTCCATCGCCAGCGTCTTCTTCTCAACTCTTGAAATAATGAGAAGATAATGAGTTGATAATGATAAACTGTTGCCCAAAAAAAAATTTTTTTTTATGGTTCATGAGAACTCCAATGACAATTTATTGGATATTTACAGAAAGATGGATTTGAAATATTATTGTCATTTATATATTTTAAAAAAAAAGGGTAAAAGTAGTCCCATAGAGTGTGGAATGCTGGGAAAGACCAGAAAAGGAAATGTCCAGATGGTAATTTTTCCACACAACCTGCTTTTATTTTCTTCTCACCCACTAGCCGAATGGAGGCGCCAGGTTACCCTTTAGAATTACCTACGGGCAGTTTGGTGCACCTGCTTGATACAAGTCAAAATTTGAACTAAAATTTAGAGAATACCTGGCTGTAAGCTGGTATAAATCGTGTAAACATTTCCTGTGGACCACATAAGCTGTTAGTGAAAGAATTATCCTTCTGCATGGTATTTGTGTATTTTTATCAATTTTTAATGTAGCTAGGTTGTTTGTTTATAAACAGAGTAGTCATGGCCCGCACAGTCATAGACTATCAACTGATCAATAGCTACAGATTATTTCTATTTTAATTCTAATGAAATTGATTGTAATAACAGCCTATTTTTTATTTTGAGAAGGACGTTTCACAGATTTCTTAGCATGATATTTTTAAGTAATAAATTGATTAAATAGAGTTGGGCAGAACTAGGTTGGTGAGATTCTAGTTCAGAAGTATGTGACGTCACCAAAAAAGAAAAAAAATCATAAGAATTAGAATGTTCATTTGTTTATGAGAAAGCTTCCTGGATTAATTTTCATCTGATATACATTTAAATTCCGGAGCTTTTACTGCCAAGGAATTTAGAAAAGCTTAAATATTCACATAAGTACACAATTTTACTTAATTTTTGTGTTTGATTTTTTATCTCTCTACACTTCATATGGCATAAACAATTAATTTTTTACATTCTTCAGGCAATTTTCTTAAATTTTGATGCATAATATTTGCGTCTGCTGAATTAATATGAATGTCTATTGTCTGTTTTTAAAACATTACTTGTAGAAATAAACATACATCCATTTTCAGGGCCTGGGTAAAACCAAAAAACAGCCTGATATTGAAAGAGTTGAGGAAGATTCTCCAATTTTTTTTTTTTTTGGCAGAACACCATCACCAACCAAGAACAGCTTACTCAGAGCAGTCAAAAAAGATATGCACACCATAATAGCAGGTAGACGCTGGAATTGGCTAGGCCATGTCCTTGAAATAAACCCTCACAAGTACAGCTGTGCTATGGTTCCCAGAAGGAAAGTGAAAGCGAAGCTGACCAAAAACAGCTTGACTCAGGACTTTTGTGGCTGCGATGAAAAGCACAAACCAGAGTTGGGGCGCACACGAAGGATGACCATGGGCTAGTCAAAGTGAGGAGAGTTTGTTACGGCTATACAAGATGCCAGTAGCTATGATGGTCGCTGACTGCTTTGTCAGTCACCGGCTAAAGAATCAGTGAAGAAGAATTCTCATAGAAGATGCTGCCTTAGTAGGACTGAAGTGTTGATTTCACTTATACAGGGTCTCAATGAATAAAATTAGTTTTATGAATTCATCAAAGTACCTCAACCGCTTACATATTAAAATTAGATGTGGAAACAAAGAACCCCACCCAGGTTAAATCGTCTTTCTTATGGGTACAGCTATACTGGATGCCTTAGTTGCATGAGGCTGGCAACATCATCATGTTAAAAAAAATTGACTACAGAAACCACCACTGGGATGTGAATGCTTGGTGCCAGGCTTCCTGTAAGAGGATCAGCTACAGGTGTGGCTCCATGAGGAGCATAAAGGAAAGTGATGATGATTTTCATATTAGCCCCATGTAATTCTCCGGGGCTTCTGAGGAGACATAGAAAGAAAAGGACCACAAAGGAATATGATGATGATACATATTGAGCATCTGTCGAACCTGTTATACATTATAACTCATCATAATCACTTACACCCAAGTAGAACAGTCCCAACTAAGATGGTTTGGCCATGTCTGCAGAATGGGAGAAGATCAGCTACCATGACAAGCATGGGAAACAAAGAGCCAGGGATCCAGACCCCCAGGACGACCCAGAGTTCGCTGGGAGGACAACATTAGACAATCTTTGAAGGACCAAGGACTAGAATGGAACCAGGCCAGGAGGAAGACAGCCGATAGGATAGTCTGGCGCTCTCTCTTCCAAACCTCTACACCTCACGGTAGAAGGGGAACGGCTAAGTAAGTAAATAATCACTTACCTTTTCACTAGTTACACAGTATTGAACCACCACCATTGTAGCTAGTGCTGTTGTAGGAAAACTGCACCACATTATTTATGTTCTCTTGCATTGGTTGTTTCTGTAATAATTGGTTTTACAAGATGAGATTGCCAGCCTGACTCGCAACATTTTCTTATTATATTTATTTCTCTGTTTTTATACCCTGCCATCTTGCTGTTTAGCATTGTGGGATGTTCCTGAAGTGTTTGTATGCAATTTGCGTGGCATGTCTGATATTGTTTTCACTGAAGCCACACCCTTGATTCATCTTTTTGTCTTGGTGTCCATCATGTCATCTTTTTTCTTGGTGTCCGTCGTGCCATCTATTTTCTTGGTGTCCGTCGTACCATAATTTTTCTTGGTGTCCATTGTGCCATACTTTCAGATAACCTAGATTGTAGGGCATACCTTGGTGGTTGTGCAATATGTCGTTGGCTGTTTGCCAGCTGTACATTAACGTACGGTTTTTCTGGTTGTTCACTATATATTTAGCTGATATTTGTATATGATTTTACAATCTGGTTGTCAACTGTATGTTATCGATCATATGTTGAAAATTATCCTGAATGAAGGATACTATGATTTTTAAAAATAAATCTATGAGTTATTTTTTATATATTACTACTTCCCAACTACTTTTCTAAATCCTTTACACAGTAGAAACTATAATTTTGTAAGGTAATTTTGATGGATATGTTATTTTTTAAGGTGTGAGTTTATGTTTTTTGTTTTCAGTTTTGCCAAAATATCCTAAAATACTGTTTTGTAGTTGCATGGTTATGGCAATTGTTTGCTGTTTTATGAACCAATGACATGAAATGGGAGTTTTGATTTTACTGAATGACACCATATCCAAACATCATGTGTGGACTAGGGGGCAGAATAAGGTAGATTTCGATCCACTAGTAGACCACATGGGATGATTTGGTCAATCTCTAGGTTTGAGAGGGAATAGAGAAAGCAAATGAAAGCTTGAGAAATTTAGGACTAGCCCTCTCTTTCTGACATTTAAAAGCATGGTAACCCCAAGTTGACAGGTTTTTCTGCATTTCCAGTGAAAACATGAGCTAGCTAATAAAAATTAACTTCAATTGCTGACTGCACGAGATAAAAATGTGATCTTTTCTTAGAAGGAAGGTTACTGTTTATAATATCATTTTGTCCAATTTTCCGCTGCTGTATTGATGGAATTACAGGAAACAGATCTTCTGGCAGAGATTGTTGTTGTTGTCTTTTGCAGCCAATACCAAGTTGAAGATTCCTTGGTATTATCTACACTGTAGATCTAGGCTTTACGGCGGTTCCGAAATGTGTTTAATTGACATTTCATAATTTCTCCAGCATGGCTGGCATTTAAAGGATCATCGCATTTGGTCCCAAGCTAGGAAGAAGCAAGTGGCATTCTGTGCATTCCTGACCATCCAAGGGGCTCTGCAGATATGGAGAGCTAAAGTACTGTGCTCTGGTTCTGGGCTCTCCCAAGGAATTGTCACATCATACACAGAGCCACTTCTCAGCTCCCCCTGCTCATCATGGGCCCATAGTGAGATCCCCCTGCATGCAGTCAACCAGGTAAAAAGCCAGTTACGTCTGGGGCTCAAGTGACTCCTCCAAGCTTAGTGTGCAATGCTGGGTTCTTATCAAGTTTCACCACAAGGGGAATCCTTGGAAGTGTGTGGATGATTTCAAGAGTCAATGATCGTGTAATTAGCCTCAGAGACAGGTTCACTTCCACATTTGAATACTGTAGCATTGTGCTTAGCTGGTGGTCATATAAGGAGTGATGCCAGATATGCCTCCATGCATATCTGGCAGAACAGAGATAAAAATTACGTACAGACTGCATTTATTCCAAATACTCTGAAAACAGACATAATTTATCAGGGTAGATCTTTAGATCACTTACTGTTTCTAAAGCAGATCTCCACAGCTCCTTGGTTGCCTACCTCTGGTCTAAACCATCATAGCTTGGGGTTGACAAATTTTTTAGCGTTATATCTACATCTTCAGCCTTCACCGTGTCTCTTCTTCCCCACTCACAATTGACTTCCATCTGATCAGACGCCATAGAGTTCTTTATTAGCAGCCACTTCAGCACTTATACAAGTTTGATAGGTTTATGACTGTTTGGCAGCATTCTCTGAAAGCTTATGAATAAAGAAACTGACACTGCATTCGGATAAATGTCTCAATAAGTCCTGCTGTTACCTCAGAAGTAACAGATAGTGCTCGGAACATGTTTGTACTAAAAATGTGTTACTGTGTGTTTTTTATTATATTTAAAAATGATAAGAAAACTCAATACTTAGCATTACAACAGGAGGTAATCTGATCATCAGAAGTGGTTCCCCATCAGACGAGTGTTCATGCCCTTTTACATCTTGAAATGGGAGCCGCGATAGCGTAGTGGTTACCACACTGCGCTGGCGACCGGGTGACCCAGGATCAAACCCGGGCGAGGACATTTGAAGATTTTTCGTCGGCCGGGATTTGGACTGGATTAGCTCGAGCCCTGGCGAGTACATTTGAAAAAGTGTCGTCGACCAGGGACTGGCGGCTCCTGAGCCGACCCAGCTCTAATGGGTACCTCCGAAATCGGCGAGTATCTGCCTGAATGGCGAGAGACACCTGTCTCTGTGCAAGAAACAAAGGATACTCACGTAAAATCAGTCTCAGGTTAGACATAATAACCTGAGATTTTGCCTCGAGTAATAGCGGGCGTACGAGAAAAAAAATAAAAATCTTGAAACTAGTAGGCTGATTTAAGTCATAACTCCCAGTCATCACCCCATGTTGGCTTTTCCACCTACGCTGGGAATTGGATCCATTTTTCCTTGGTGTAATTAAGTACGAGGGGCGTTCAGAAAGTAATGCACCACATCGTTTTTCTCAGGAGCTGTTTATTCAAAAAGCATGAAATTTATACACAATATACATGGATATGTCATGTAAACATCGGTATTATTCAACATAATCCCCATCAACTTGTACGGCTTTATGCCAGCACGAAACAAGTGCATGTATTCCTAGCCCGTACCAGATTTTGTCTTGATCATATAGCCATTTCTTCGCTGCATGAACTACTCCTTCATCATCTTCAAACCTTGTCCCATGGAGTGCATCTTTAAGTGGACCAAATAGATGAAAATCAGAGGTTGCCAAATTGGGACTATAGGGTGGATGGGGTAGTACAGTCCAACCCAATTTGGTGATTGCTTCCCGTGTTGCCAGACTTGTGTGAGGTCGCGCATTGTCGTGAAGGAGAAGCAGGTCTGCTGGATTCTTGTGCGGCCGAACTCTGCGAAAACGTTGATTGAGTTTTTTCAATGTCTTAATGTAAGCTTGCGAATTGATTGTCTCTCCTCTTGGCATAACGTCCACAAGAATCACACCTTCAATGTCCCAAAAGACAGTGATCATGACCTTTCCAGCTGAAGGAATTGTCTTGAATTTCTTTCTTCGTGGTGATTGCGGATGATGCCACTCCATTGACTGTCTTTTTGTCTCAGGTTCAAAATGATGTGCCCAGGTTTCTTCTCCTTTAATGATCTTAGCCAAAAAGTTCTCTCCATCAGCATTGAAATGCTCCAACAATTCAGAAGAAATTGCTTTCCTTTGCAATCGGTGGTCATTTGTGAGACTTCGAGGAACCCATCTTGCGCAAACCTTAGAAAATCCGAGAGTTTTTATAACTGCATTTGCACTACCGATGCTGACTGACAGCTGTAAGGCCAATTGTTGAGTAGTGATTCGCCTATCAGTAAGAATAATGCCCTCAGCGCATTTCAACATTTCTGCATTGGTGGCTGTGGCAGGACGTCCACCTTTGGCCTTGGCCAGTCGTGTTGTAGCTGAAGAAAGATTGAGCATCTGGATGAAAATATAATTGTTTTCCTCTCCTGCAGCAGCTCATCCTTGCCCTTAGTGTTCAGGGCAGTCATTGTGCCCTGTGTGTCCAGGGCAGTCAGTGTGCCCTGAGGCTGGCCCCAAATGTACACATTGTTTTTTTTCTAATTGTTTTTCTCTCATTTTCCAATATATATGATTGAAGGGGCATGTCAACATTTTATTATTTCAATAATTAAAGTGATCATGAATGAGGCTAAAAAATATTCAGTGTTGATTTGCTGTTGGTTTGAAATGTGAAATTGTCACCAAGAAACAAATGATGTTAGACTGGTAACCTCATCATGTAATACATGTTGCTGCAGAAACTACTTCTGCAAGAGCATGTGAATGCGTAGTGGAGGCTTCCTGTAGCTCTACACTCTATAAGGAACGAAAAGGAAAATGATGATGAACAAATGATGTTACCCATGTGTTCAGTGATGTAACTATAGTGTAAGGGGCCTCCAGGCACACATTAAAGGGGGGTTTGCTTGTATAAGTGACCTGAATAACTATAATCAATGTAAGGCAGAACTGTACGTATCAAAAATGTATTCTACTTACTTCGTTATCATCATTACATTTGGACTGAGTGGAGGGGGGAAGAAGGTACTATATTTGGGTATTGGGAATCTTCTTCTTCTTCGTTCGCCCTGAAAAGGACGGTGGTTGCGTTGTGTCTGTTTACAACGTAGCTGTGATATCTGCACCTTTCGGTCGACACATCCGACTTCTGCACGGCATTTTTTAGGACCGGGTTTGCCTTCCCATTTCGATCCACACTCGCTCAGCCAGCCTGCACAGCTGCAGACTGTTTCCAGGACCACCACGTGGAGGTGGAGTGCGGTCTTGACCAGCTCTGGTTCGCTGGTCCTGACGCAGGCAGTCAAGCTATGAGTCGCTGACTGCGGTCTCTATTGCTGCGTCTTGAGGTCCTATTGGGAATCTGACTTTATTTTCTTGAATTAGTACACCATATGTCCTAATTATAACTCATCAAGGGTTGATGGGGCACTTTATTTAAAAAAAACTGTAACCAAAGTCAGAAAGGTAGACAAACTCATCAGCTGCTGAAAGCCCCAGCACACAACATCGCCATAGCCAGACAGACAGTGTAATGTATATGTTATGACTTAAATAACAGATTTTAATAGCTCAATAACCTATAGTGAAAGTTTGCAATGTTTCATTTCTCATTTCGCCAGGCAGTCGAGATTAGAATTACAAACAATAATGGTAACTTGCATTTTTTTGGAGATTTTGTTTGGTTTTATCTTGTTTTTGTTTGTTTGGGATTTTTCTTAACGTACAAGCATAATTGATAATTGTGATTTGCCCCATTTACAGTGATTTGACAGGTGTGATGCCACTTTCCCATATCGGCAGTTGTTCATATTATTTTGAATTGAAAACAATATATATCCTAATTATAACCCATCAGAGGTTGAACGGGTTATTTTTCATCATTAATTTAAAAAAAAAATTTAAAAAAATCATCATTACCTTTCATCAGCTGTCCAAGAAGCATAGACCTAGACCTTCATCCAACTTAAACCAGGTCTTCTAGCTCAGTGCCATCTGTTTAAGATCTTTCCAAATTTTTTATTTTTAATCTCTTTCATGTCTGTCTCCAGAAACTGGGACATCCTATGATGTTTAACAGTGAAACAAAGGAAATTATCTGATATATATATATATAGGGTGGCCCAACAGTCTGAATTCAAAACAGACAAATAAGCTATATAATTTATTTAAATATCCTAAATTACAGCAAATGCTCAAATTGGTGGCCTTCAACTTACAATAACTATCTGTTGTTAATTTCAAATCCATATTGGCACTGAAGAATTAAGTTAGAAGTGAGAAAAAGATGTATGTAAGGCAAATTGCCTTACATACATTTTTTTCTCACTTCTAACTGAGAATATATATATATAAGCATCAATTTAGTTTCTTTTCCTTGTGGTATCTGATGAGATAGTTCCTTTTCCTTGTGGTATCTGATGAGATAGTTCCTTTTCCTTGGGATATCTGATGAATAGTTCCTTTTCCTTGGGTATCTGATGAGATAGTTCCTTTTCCTTGGGGTATCTGATGAGATAGTTCCTTTTCCTTGGGGTATCTGATGAGATAGTTCCTTTTCCTTGGGGTATCTGATGAGATAGTTCCTTTTCCTTGTGGTATCTGATGAGATAGTTCCTTTTCCTTGTGGTATCTGATGAGATAGTTCTTTTCCTTGTGGTATCTGATGAGATAGTTCCTTTTCCTTGGGGTATCTGATGAGATAGTTCCTTTTCCTTGTATCTGATGAGAAAGTTCCTTTTCCTTGTGGTGTCTGATGAGGTAGTTCCTTTTCCTTGGGGTATCTGATGAGACAAAGAAAGAATAGAACTACAGACATGTCGTATAAGAGGTTGTATGTTGGGCTGACACTTCTGTCCCATAACCGTAATCACATGCAATCAATACCCTTTAGCTCCACAAGGAGCATAGGTCTTCAACAAACACATGCCAAGTCTTAATCACATGCAAGACAGAACTAAAATACCTGATGTGAGATCACAGCAAGTTGATCTGAAAATATGCAGGAAGAAAACTAAGATAATGAGAATAAATGCTGGAAATCATAACAAGAAAAGGGAGGCATCAAAGAAGAGTTGGCCACTCGAAAAGCAGCAGCTGGGAGACTTTTTCAGGCCATAAATCGAGGATTCCTCAGCAAGAGAGAGGTTGGTAAGAAAACGAAGATGGCTGTATACCGCTCCACCTATGTCCCAGTCTTGACATACGGATGCGAGTCATGGGCAATGACTACAACCCACAAAAGCCAGATCCAAACCTCAGAAATGAGGTATCTGAGGAAGGTGGTTGAAGTAACAAGAAGAGACATGGTCCGCAACCAGACGATACTTCAAGGCCTAAAATCCCACCCCCTGCAGACCCAAGTAGAACAGTCCCAACTAAGATGGTTTGGCCATATCTGCAGAATTGGAGAAGATCGGCTACCATGACAAGCATGGGAAACAAAGAGCCAGGGATCCAGACCCCCAGGACGACCCAGAGTCCGCTGGGAGGACAACATTAGACTTTGAGGGACCGAGGAATAGAATGGAACCAGGCCAGGAGGAAGACAGCCGATAGGATAGTCTGGCGCTCTCTCTTCCAAACATCTACACCTCACGGTAGAAGGGGAACGACTAAGTAAGCATAACAGCCAATAAGTAGACTTTCCTCTACACTTGTATTAGTTACACTGCGGAACATTAACCGTTGGCATACCAGCCAATAAAGTAGACCATCCTCTACACTATATTAACATTTTATTATCTAGGCACACAGGCCATACGCCGATTAACTATACATATCGGTAAGTGGCTATGCCACACTTATATTAAACACAAACCTATGGCTCCAAGGCCACATATTGGCTGTAAGGCACGAATGCCACATTAAAAATCTTCGTTACTAAGCTTGACGCATCATCAAGTTCTTTACGTGTAACGTTTGAAAGCTAACTAGTTGAGGTGCTGAATGGTGCAATCATCAAGTAAAACCCAGATGATAGCAAACCATGCAATAATCCTCAACACTGTATCTCAGGGGCTTCACTTGCTCCGAGATTCTCTGCCAGTTTAGTTCAAGCTCCAAGAGTGACCATGAATCCATGGCGCACAATGGGGATGTATGGTATTGGTATATAAAGAGTGGAGTATATCAGATGAGAACTGGATTAACTACCAGCAGGGACACCTCCAGGCTTTCTCACCCCCTTCCATCTTGTTATCGGCAGGGCAGTTGTGAGAGGCTTTACTTTGTTTGTTGTTTGTTTCTTTGTTTTTTATTGTTTGTATTCGTTTGTTTTTATTTTTATTATTTGTTTCTTGAAAGGGGGGGGGGGAGGGGGAGGTGGGGGGGGGGGGGGGGGTTGTTGTTGTCACACACACATTGGTTCACACAATTTTGGTTTTGATTTACTATATTTGGACTGAGTGGAGGGCAGAAGAAGATACTATATTTGGATATCGGACATCTGATTTCATTGTCTTGAATTTAGTACACTATATGTCCTAATTATAACCCATCAAGGGTTGAACGGGATATTTTGTTTAAAAAAAAAAAAGTTGGGGCTTCTCTGCTTGGGTAAAGGGCAGAATCGTCGCCGAACAAAGCGGGGCTTACAAGATAACAACTTCCAGCATGAGAATGGAGGTAGAGGCAGTTACTGCAGCCATAAAGTGGCTAACTGAAACTTCATTAACAAAGGTAGTAACTGTGTCAGACTTTCAGTCCATGCTTCGAAATGTTCAAAATGGTTGACTACGGCATGAGAATGGAGGTAGAGGCATATCAAGAGGTTAAAACTGTTGGAATTAGGCATCAAACGTCAGGCTTCAGGGACCCAAAGACGCAGCAATAGAGAACGCAGTCAGCGACTCATAGCTTGACTGCCTGCGTCAGGACCAGCGAATCAGAGCTGGTCAAGACCGCACTCCACCTCCACGTGGTGGTCCTGGAAACAGTCTGCAGCAGTGCAGTCTGGCTGAGCGAGTGTGGATCGAAATGGGAAGGCAAACCCGGTCCTAAAAAAATGCCGTGCAGAAGTCGGATGTGTCGACCGAAAGGTGCAGATATCACAGCTTAGGCGTAAACAGACACAACGCAACCACCGTCCTTTTCAGGGCCAACGAAGAAGAATAAAACGTCAGGCTAGCAGAGATGGACGTATGCGAGGATGCATCCGTCGTGTAGTGCTCCGCAGCCGGTGTGCCACCGATGTCTGCTTGGTGTGCCGTGTAACCAAGCAGAACGCACGATATAATAATAATAATAATAGCCCCTTCAGTCATAACTGACTATGGGAATGCGCCCCTGAGGTGACAGCCCTCAGCTGCTTATTTTCCTGGTGCTCCTTTCGACGTTTTCTCCCCTCCTCTGCTTGTTGTGTGAGCCTCTCTTCGCCCAATCTGAGGTGGCGCCGTAAATAGCATCGCCACTTAGTGCGATCGGCAGCTTCATCCTCCCATGTTGCTGGATCCATGTCCAGTGCCCTCATTTCTCTCTTGCACACATCTTTGAACCTCAGCTGTGGTCGCCCAACTTTTCTCTTGCCATCTGCTAATTGTCCGTAGAAGATATCTTTTGGGATGCGACCATCTTTCATGCGGCGAACATGGCCAAGCCAGCGAAGTCTGCGCTGTCTAAGCAGTGTATACATACTATAGAATCTAGGGCACTAACTTTAAGTTGCCTCTGCTCTGTGCCTGAACACAGCGTTGACAAATACTAAGCCCTGACCCTGAAAAAGGACAAGTATCTATCAACCTGGAAAATGAAGCCCTGATAAGGGATAGACCTAAAAGTGACCACAAACAAACACGTATTTTGTTTCGGTGTTTTTTCCTTGCGTACGGCAGTGATAGGAAACTCTTTACAGAGCGATACAACTCTTCGTACGGCAAAAGCGATCAGCGCCCTCGTACGGACAGTACGACTGACTTCTTTCAAGATCCGTAACTTGTTCTTTCTTTCACTTTTTGGTGAACGTGCAGAAGGCATGGTTCGATGGTCGTCTGATTCGTCTCACACGTAATTCATACAGTAGGTATTACAATTAGTTTCTGTTTGCACATCAGCTTTCTAGACTGCTGTCACATTGTTTGACATTTTACTCTCTGTGAATGTCTTAAGAAATAACGCACATGATATTAGGCTATGACTAAACTAAACATGAAACACGGCAGAATGAGAACTGGGCCATTAAAAAAAAAGGCAGTAGGCCTATGGCAACAGGTCCAAACGTCTTATTGTTTTGTTCAGATTTTCAAGGAGTTCGAAAACCTACGTTAGCTACAAAATAAACCGCTTTAGCCGTAGACGTTTGTAAATTAAAAAAAAGAGAGGATCACACAGTTTAGTTAGCCTGCATTTAACGGAAGACGCAGAAATCAAAGTGACAACACGTGCGAGTTCTAGTAGACCAAACTTGCTTTTGTCCAAGCACGATCTCGTTCTAACATTTTTTTTCCTGTTGTGGCCGTTTTTATAATTTTATTTAATTAACATGCATAGCCTAGATTGCAGCCACTTCTAGGAGTGTTCACTTAGAGATCTAGTTTTTTTTTTTTTGGGTCCCATCTAGGTTAGGGTGACCATATGATATTATTTTTTTGAAAAGGACATTTTCTGATTTTGTGCCTCAAAAAGAGGATAGGCCTACTTTTTAAGAAAAGGACACATTGATTTCACTAATTTAATACATTTATGTAGGCCTATTAAAAAGAATCATAAAATATAGGCCTATAGGCCTAGACATGCTTCAACGAAATATATAGGCCTAATGCATGTTTTAATAATTTTTCCATCAAGTATGATGATAGGAAACTCTTTACAGAGCGATACAACAGGAAGCTATCTGATCATCAGAAGAAGTCCCCCCGTCCGACAAGTGTTTCGGCCCTACATACTCCTTTACACTCTTAAGGGGGGCGGGCCCACTTGGGTCATGACTCCCAAGCGTCTCAGCCTCCTGTTGTCTTGTATCGAAAATGAACCCATTTCACTCATGGTAGCAACTTTAATCCACAACTCCGCCAGCCGTGGAGGCAATTGTGAAAGTAACAAAGAGAAGACAAATTCCGTTCGCTCCGTAGCACATCACAACTACAGACACACACTGAGTCACCTGCGCGAAGCCGACGAGACTTGCCACTGCGCGCTCGCCACTGAAATTCTTCCTGACACCCCTTATAGTATACATCGCCTGTCGCCTCTCAGCCACAGCCCTTTCACGAGTACGCCTAAAAACTCAGCGTATTGTGGACTTAGAAGAATTCCTGGTGTTTTCTGTACCGCAGCGTTTATTGTCATGATTTCCATTGCCCATTGCGGTTGTTCCACAGCCAGCCTGATGCCTTTTCGGCAGTATTATTTTGTCAACACCACTAATTATTATTCTTTTCTTGTTCTTCTGCGTTTGTCCTGAAAAGGACGTTGGTTGCGTTGTGTCGCCGTTTACAGCAAAGCTGCGATATCTGCGCCTTTCGGTCCAACACATCTGACTTCGGCACGGCATTTTTTAGGACCGGGTTTGTCTTCCCACTTTGATCCCTACTCCCTCAGCCAGACTGCAGTGATGCAGCCTGTTTCCAGGACCACCACTTGGAGGTGGAGTAGGGTCTTGGTCAGCTCTGGTTCGCTGACGCAAGCAGTCAGCTATGGGTCGCTGACTGCATTCCACTTTTGGCGCATCTTAGGTCCCACTAATTATTCAATCTTTAACATTTCACTTGAGATTATTTTTCTCAGAAAGTCAGAATTTCCAACAAAATAAAGAAAAAGCCTGTCCATATTATCATTATGTCTTGGAACGGTAAAATAGTATTGAGCAATTAGCAAGATGGAGGTGAAATTCGTTTCTCACCTTAGACGCCGAAAGAAAAACATCAGGAATGTGTGTATTTCGATGGATAGTACCATGTTATGTTAAATTATAGAATAAAAGATACACCAGAGTATCTAGTGGTGTAGATATTTTCCTATAACTGACCTCGAAACCCTCGAATCGGTCGGTTGGATCGGAGGGTTGATCAGTGAGTTAACAATTCACTATCGTAAAACAAGCTATTGTTACCGAAACAGAACCAGGCTCGACAGTAAACATGACTCACTCTAATATCTTGGGGGCTAAGGAGATTTTTAAAATTGGATACTGGAATGTAAGGACTATGTATCAAGACGGAAAATTGGAAGAAGTAATTAAAGAAATGGATAATTATAAGTTGGACTTATTGGGTGTCAGCGAGTGTAGATGGACGGGGAAGGGCATAAAATATATTTCAGAAGAAAAAAAGCAAATTATATACTCTGGTAGTAATGATAATCGTCACACAGAGGGAGTAGCCATCCTAATGACACAGAAAGCAGCAGCATCGCTTATCAGCTGGGTACCTATCAATGAGAGGCTAATATTAGCTAGATTTCAGACACGATTTTTCAAGCTCTCAATTGTACAATGTTATGCACCAACTAACGACGCTCTTGATACCACAAAAGATGACTTCTATGAAGCACTTCTAAGTACCATCAACACAATACCCAAGCATGACATAATAGCAGTCATGGGTGATTTTAACGCCAAAGTAGGTGACAACAACGATGGAGTACAAAGATATCTCGGTACTCATGGAATAGGCTGTATGAATCAAAATGGCGAAAGACTTCTAGAACTTTGTGAAATATCAAACCTCGTTGTGGCAGACACCATCTTTCCACATAAGAATATCCACAAGATAACATGGAATTCACCTGATGGCAGAACTAAGAACCAGATAGATCACTTCTGCATAAGCGCTAAATTTCGCTCATCAGTTCAAGACGTCAGAGCATACAGAGGTGCAGAGATCGGAAGCGATCATAACCTCTGCATAGCTAAACTGAGAATTAAACTGAAGAAGTTATACCAACAGAATAAAAATAGAAGAATAGATGTACACAGACTGCAATCAAATGATATAAAGGAGGAATATAATGTCAAAATGAACAACTATTTCGATGCTTTAGGCAAAATTGACAACGATATCACCACCAAGACAATCGATACTAAATGGGAACAACTGAGAACAGCAATGACAGAAGCAGCAGTAGCGACCACCGGATACCTAGTACATAAAAAGAAAAAATGGATGAGAGAAGATACTTGGGATAAAATACAAGAAAGGAAAACAGCAAAACTTAAACTACTAACGGCAAGTACACATAATGCAGTTGAATCTTGCAAACTATCTTATAACTTGTTAAATAAAGAAGTGAAGACAAAAACTCGAAGAGATAAAAGACATTTCATCAATGAACTGGCCGTAGAAGCTGAAAATGCTGCAAGAACTGGTAATAGTAGGTGCCTTTATCAAATTACAAAACAACTATGTCACCAGCCTACTGCTATGGAAACACCTGTTAAAGGTAAATTAGGGAATTCAATACCAACAGAAAAAGAACAAATGAAGAGATGGGCTGAGCACTTCATGGAGGTGCTAAACAGACCACCACCAACAGTAACACCTGATTTTAATAATGAAACACTCGCAACCACCTTGCCAATAACTTGCGATGAATTCACGCTGGACGAGATCAAACAAGCCGTTAAAAGATTAAAAAATTTTAAAGCTGCTGGAGTTGACGAAATTTCAGGGGAAATGATTAAAGCAGTTAATGACAACAACCTCTTGAGAATTTTAGATATTATAAATGAAGTATGGAGAGAAGAACAACCACCACAACAATGGAAAGACAGTATTATTGTAAAGTTACCGAAGAAAGGTGATCTATCAGACTGTAATAACTGGCGTGGTATATCTCTATTATCAGTACCTGGAAAATTATTATGTTGCATGATGTTAGAAAGACTTAAATTGCATGCTGACGAAAAGATCAGAGAAGAACAAGCGGGTTTCAGGCCGAAACGATCATGTATTGATCAAATATTCACACTAAGAACAATTATAGAAGAATCAGTAGAAAGGCAATCGCCACTTATTATCACCTTCGTCGATTTTCAAAAAGCCTTTGATAGTCTACACCGCCCATCATTGTGGAAGATACTTACAATCTATGGTTTTCCAACAAAAATATGTGAATATAATCAAAGCGCTATATGACAATGCAAGATGTTGTGTTAGAACAAATAAAGGGAATACAGAATGGTTTACAGTAGAAACAGGGGTTAAACAAGGCTGTATTATGTCACCACTACTTTTTGGAATAGCTATTGATTGGGTTATGAGAAACTATACCCACAATGAACAATTGGGTATAAAATGGACAAATGGAAAATTCCTGGGGGACCTGGATTTCGCAGATGATGTAGCATTCTTAAGTTCAACACCAAGACAATCCCAAGAAGCAATAAATAATTTGTGTCATCTCTCGGTTAAAATAGGTCTCCAAATAAATGCCTCTAAAACTAAAGCTATGAACTTTTCTAACGAGACCTTTGATATCATCTTGAACGGGGAAAAAACTACAGAAAGTTGAAAGTTTCAATTATTTAGGCAGTAAAATGACTCAGGATGGTGACACAACAAGAGAAATCCATACTAGAATTGCTTTGGCAGCTAGCGCCTTCAATAGATTATCTAACATTTGGAAATTACGATCATTGAATATACATACCAAGCTTCGTCTGTTTAATTCAAATGTTATCTCAGTGTTAACATACGGCTGTGAGAGTTGGAAAATAACAAAATCATTGGAGAACAAGCTGAATACATTCGAGAACAAATGTCTTAGAAAACTCATGAACATCAGTTGGAAAGAATTCAAGACTAATCGACAAATAAGAGAAGACTCTAGGCAGAAATATGTCTCCGACTATATAAGGAAAAGACGATGGTCATATATCGGTCATGTCCTACGAATGCAAAACAACAGAATACCACTACAGGCGCTCACTTGGGTTCCTGAGGGTAAGAGGAAAAAAGGAAGACCAAAAGAAACACTCAGAAGAACAATAATAAGAGAAGGAAGAACGTTGGGCCTAAATAATGTGCAAGAGCTAAGAGGAGTGGCGTCACAACGAACAACCTGGAGAGCACTGGTTTCTGCCTTATGCGCCGTGTTTGGTGCTTAAAGAATTTATTATTATTATTAATTAGCAGTAGGCTAGTTCAGAATGTAACTCTACATTTCTTGATTGTTCAAAGAATTTGGTCCACTTTTCATGTGTCAGTAATTCAATAAAAGTATTAGGCCTATCGTTCAGATTATAATATTACTAACTCAATGAACAAGAACAAAGCTAAAATTTCAGTTGATTGATGGATTGAGGTTAGTTTTTGTTGTTGAAAGTATCCCGATCAACCTCTTGTTTTACATGTTGAGATTGCCAGCTCCATGCACAACCTTATATTATTCATCTTTTTTGACAAGCCTTTGGGACCAGTAGGCCTGTCCTTTCTTGTTCTCTTCAGAAACCTCCCTGGAACTACACAGGACTTTAGGTATTATGATCTCAATTTATTATAGCCTATGTTATTAGCCCATGGAGCAAGTAAGGCAGAGATGATATTCTCTATCCATCTTGGTCTTGGACCCTTATTTTTATTTATTTATTGCTGTTTTTCAGTTGATTACTTGTCATAAACTCCCTATGATGAAACTTATTTCAGTGAAAGTCTGTGATATTTTCCTCTAAGAAGTTCTGATGGGAGTTGCTTAACTATGGTTTTTTTTTCTGTCTTTATTCTGAGCCAAAAAACTCTTTGCTACAAATGCAAATAATAGGGATTATATCGTGAATTGAATTATTGAAAATGTTCTAGTCATTGACAAAAGCAGTCAGCTTGAGAACAACTGGTACACATTTCCTTATTTGGGTCATTTTACAACGTTTATCCAGAATTGCATGTTTTACATCAGAAATTGCAAAATTGATATTTTGGCCTTCATGATTTTCTAAATTAGAAATAAGCAGAGTTGAGTAACAGTAGGCCTACAGTTTGTGTCTAAGCAGTTGAAAATAAATGGTATTATACTAAGGAGCTTAACGAGCCACTCTGAAAGGTTGGGGTACAGAGAGACAGATGCCAGAGGAGAGCAAGTGAATGACTAGGAAGTAGATAACAACTTACAGCTTATCAACCAGAATAAAGACCAACCCAGCTTTAACTCAGTGCATTGGAAAACAACTGCTACTCCAGATCAAGCCTTTGTCACAATACCTAGCATAAACCAGTCAAATTGGCAGTCAGTCTAAATTACATACCACGACAAAAGCCCCTACTACAAAACTGCAAACCTACAATACATTTTTTTTTAAAGTATGAGTTTTATCGTGCTTGTTCAACCTAGACACATGGGCCATCAGTTATATTAGGGTACAAGTCAAAATATAAAAGACCTGGTGGTCTGGTACTAAGTGTTCCTTTTCTTACTGAGACACGAGTTTGCATGTTCAGTATTAGTGAAGTTTGTCTATTCAGTATTAGTACCATTGACTTTGAATGTTTTACATGATGATAGATTAATGTGACAGTACTTGCATGTTTTGGTTTAGTAATCTCCAAACTTGTATATTTTCCTGTCACCAACTCCCAATGATGACATTTGTTTCACTGATACTAAATGCTTTAATAAACACAATATCCTCTAAGAAGTTCTGATGGGAGTAGTGTGATTGTGAAAGTTCTTTGTATTCTTCAGTTGTCTGGATGTTTTTTGTTTGTTTTGTTTTTTAACTTCATCACCATTATCTTCTTACCTTTTTTATGTTCCTTGTGGAACATAAAGTTGCACCTGTTGCTCACCATCTATTTCTTGTTTGTGCCGTCTTTATATCTGTCCATGATTCCTGTTGCATTAGCTTTATTTTTTAAATTTATTATACAATTCTTCTCAAGGTTTTATCTGGTCTACACACATTTTTGAGCTTTGAATTCCTTGATGATAGGTTAGTTGAGTTGTAGTCATGGCCATATCTGATGATACTTGATTAGTGAGTTCCAGTCAAAAACATGTTTATGTTACTGATTAGTTATTTCTTTGAGATGTGTACTATTCATTTCCACCATGTGGCCTGTCTTATTCATTCTCTTTCCTTGATCTAACACTGTTTTTATTTTGTTCATGTTATGTCTGGACAGTTTAACATTGTGGCATGACATGATCACCCTTGTTAGCCATCTTGGTACTTGAGGAAGGAAGGAAACAAGGCATGTGCAGACATGACTTTCAGACATTTGCATATTTACCAGTGGAGTTATGCATGCTCAGTATAGTAAGGAAATGTTTTATTTTATTAACTTAATGTGATAATTCAATCTGGTCATAGATTAATGATCTCTGAACTTACATATTTAATTACCATGAACTCCCAATGATGACTTTTTCAGACTGATTGGCAGTGATGCTAAAAAACTATGTCCTCTAAGAAGTTCTGATGGGAGCTATGTGATTGTGTTTGGTTCAGTAGTTATGCATTTTTTCATTGTTCCAAGCTTTATTTTTGACAGGACTTGATATCAGATGAGTATAATCTACTAGCACTTGAATATTGAAAGACCCTCCAGAGGTGCAGATGAAAAAAAAATGATTGTCTAGAATTGAGACATTTGTTAGTTTCCCCACATGGAGATATCATTCAATGTTTATTTAAAAGCAAGGCATTAATCAGATTTCAAAAGCAAAGCTTTTCTGGAATTACTAAAAACTAATTTATATGAAACATGTCAAAATTTTAAAAAAACTCGTCAAATGGCTGTTAATGCTCTTTTTTTTTTTTTTTTTTTGACATTTGTTTCATGAATGCCCAATAGATCCAGATGAGGATGTTGTTGCCTAAGTAGGGCTGCTGATCTTTTTGTTCTTTTGCTGCCAAAATCGTGAGCTGACTACTGCCTTTATTAGAGTCATTAATGTAGGTCTGTAGGTAAACGAAGAAGAATAATACTATACTATAGCATTGTGCTTCGCTGATGGTCATATAAGAATTACCCCAGATATGCCTTCATGCATAAAAATGAATGAGTGACTTTTCAATCATGATATACAAAAATGGTACAGTTTTAATAAATGTGACTTATTGTATGTTTTAGAGGGACCCAAAGATGCAGCAATAGAGAACGTAGTCAGCGACTCATAGCTTGACTGCCTGCGTCAGGACCAGCGAATCAGAGCTGGTCAAGACCGCACTCCACCTCCACGTGGTGGTCCTGGAAACAGTCTGCAGCAGTGCAGTCTGGCTGAGTGAGTGTGGATCGAAATGGGAAGGCAAACCCGGTCCTAAAAAATGCCATGCAGAAGTCGGATGTGTCGACCGAAAGGTGCAGATATCACAGCTTAGGCGTAAACAGACACAACGCAACCACCGTCCTTTTCAGGGCGAACGAAGAAGAAAAAAGAAGTATGTTTTATATAGTAATAGTTCAGTTTGTGTGTCACGGTGCAGCAAAGTATAGTATAGCAGTGACTAAGTTCATGTTTTCATACAGCGGTGGTGAGGTTTTATGAGTACCTTTCTGCTCTGTTTTTAGCAATTTGACATACCGTGAACTCCCAATGATGACATCTCTATCACTGATAGTCAGTGACGTCAGACAAAATATCCTCTAAGAAGTTCTGATGGGAGTGATGTGATTACTGTATATACTCAAGTATAAGTCAAGAAATGTATTCTCATTCTGGGCCTTAAAAAAACATACCCCCAACTTATAGTCGTAAAAAAAAAAAAAAGATTCATGAAACCGGTCAGTGTTACCCTGCACGATGCATACTGGTATCCGTCAGATATCTGCTTCTTCTTCCTTACCCTCAGACGTCAACTTGAGTATGTTCAAAGAATGCAGTAGTGTGCTTGAGGCTGTTGATATCTTCAGATATAAACTTGCTGCTTCATTAAATATTTTTATCAACATATCTTAAATAATACATGTTTGAATTCCTACAAAGTCACAAATTTCAACCGGACTACGCTTTGTTGACCGGCCTCCTTCGTTTGATCTGTCATCAATACCATTACTTCTTTCACTACATTCACTTACGTTAGTCTAAATTGGGCCCTTATTCAATATCCACATATTATTCAGCCGCACTTTTAGCGCACTGATCAAATAATAAGTCACTTCAGATCCCAAAGCAAATATTGGAGTGCCGGGAAAGCGACTGCTTTGAAAAATGTTGATCAGTTCTTAAAACCAGTTTCAGAAAACGGAAGCTTAAGATTTACCAGAAATCTGTTTATAACTCAGGTCTCGCTGAAAACTGACATCTTGTTGCTATTAATATTCTGACTTTTCGGGTGGTTATTTTCAGGCCTTTTAAACGGGAAATGGTGCTGAAAGTGATAGAATTTGCTGACAATCATGGAAATTCCTATGCGATGCTGGAATTTGGAATCGACAAAAAAAACCTGTTCGACTTATCTAGTCATTCATTTTGGAAGCTTTTAAGTCCTAAAATCTAGGGTTGACTTATCGGATTTGACCTACTCTCGAGTATGTACAGCATACTTTCTAATCTCTCTAAGGCAGTGTTTCTCAACCTTTTTGTGTTCATGGCACACTTTTCAATTTTCTAAAAATTTGCGGCACACCTACTTGCCTGAATAAAAAATTAGTGATTTATACTAAATTAAATACAATAATTTGTGGGTACTTTAGAATAATGAAAACTCTCTGTTCAATTTTCTTTTAATTTACAAAAAAAAATACAAAATTTAATTTGGTCCACATGGAATTACCATGCTTCATCCATGGCTTTTGAATGTTGTTAATGCGCCTGTTGTGTTTTTGTAATGTCATGAAATTTTGAAGTATATCTATTTTTGTTCAAAGCAGTTAATAGCTACAATTATTATTGAATGAATTCAAACTGTAAGAACAATTTTATATTACATGATCACTAAAAATATACTTCATGTAGTAAATTTACTAAATTGTTATGGCACACTTTGATAGGTGCCGCGGCACACCGCTTGAGAAGCACTGCTGTAAGGTTCTTGCTACATGTAGTTCTTTCTGATTTCCACTCTGTTTCTGATCAACTCTTTCCTGTTATCTTCCAAGATCTGGTAGGTCGAGTTTCACACAACTTGTTCACCTTGAGCTCATTCACACAACTTGTTCACCTTGAGCTCATTCACACAACTTGTTCACCTTGAGCTTGTACTGAATATCATCATTTTTTTCCTTTTTGCTCCCCACAGAGCATGAACCCATCACAGCAGCTAGACCCCTCTGCAGGAATCCCAGCCCTAATGCAGCAGTGTGTTCTTGCTCTTACTGGACATGTCATGAATGGCAATTAAGGTAAAGTTGTGCTGACAGTCTTAAAAAAACACAAATTGATTTTTTGGGGGTTTTTTTGTACGCCCGCTAATACTTGAGGCAAAATCTCAGGTTAATATGTCTAGCCTGAGACTGATTTTACGTGAGTGTCCATTTTTCCTCGTCATTCAGGCAGATACTCGCCGATTTCGGAGGTACCTATTAGATCTGGGTCGGTTCTGGAGCCATTCTGGTTATTCCAGTCGCTGGTCGAAGGCACTTCTTCAAATGTTTCCGCCAGGGCTCGAATTATTCCAATTCAAGTCCTGGTCGAAGGCATTCCTTCAAATGTGCTCGCCAGGGCTCGAATCTGGATCACTCGATGAACAGCGCAGTGTGGTAACCATTACACCAGCGCTGCTTCCACACAAATTCTTTGGGTAATCACCACTAAAGGTTCATATGAAATGCTTTGTTGCAGGCTTCTTGCCAAATGTTGAAGTGCTGTGGTTGTCTCATTTCCGTTTGGAGTGAAACTGAACATTTGTTTATTAACGGCGAAGTTTGTCTTTTTTGATACAGTAACAGTGAAGTTTGTGTGTTTGATACAGTAACAGTAAAGTTTGTGTGTTTGATACAGCAGCAGTGAAGTTTGTGTGTTTGATACAGCAACAGTGAAGTTTGTGTGTTTGATACAGTAACTGAAGTTTGTGTTTTTGGTACAGTAAAGTGAAGTTTTTTATTGTATAGTTACTGAAAAGATCCCACAGTATGTATAGTATAGATCAACTGGAGCTGCAGTTTATTTTAAATTCATAAAACATAAAATTGTATAAATGTCACTTTTACCTAAAAAATAAAAACGTGGTAGGCTCAAGGTATTTGGGGAAAATTCCCTCTTCAGCTACACTGAAAGACAAGAGAAAAAATAGAAGTTAAATATACAGACTAAAGCAAAGAAGAGAAAGAACAACAGGCGTGACCATGTATCTGTACCTTTTTGCCTGGCTATAGTCTGTGTTTTTTATTTTTGTTCTGCTCTGTGCTTCTTGTTTGTCGTTGTGGCTGAAAAGGGGACCCACCTGAAACATTCTAGTTTGGTATCACTTTTCATTAATATCACCAACAGTGACTGTTGTATGTTTGTTATAAAAACCGTGAATTCTGTGAGCTTGATAAAGTAACAAATGTGTTTATCACGTGATACTTACATCTTCTTCAAGTACCATGCCTGGTGGTGTAGGAGATCATGTCTCTCCACAACTTCCTGTCTCTAGTACTATTTATCAGTTCTGCTGTTGACTTCTTTCCATGCCATGATGTCAAACTGTCCTGTATTTGCTCTCTTTGTCTTCCCCTATCTCTTTTTCCTTCAATCTTACCTGTTACGATATATTCTAGCTTTCCTCTTCTCATAACATGACCCAAAAAAAGTGGATTGCTTCTTTCTAACTTGTGAAATAAGTCTCCTGTGCGCATTAGCCTCTTTCTGGACATCCTCATTACTCTTTTTGGCTGTCCATGGTGTTTTTAACATTCTTCTGTAAAACCACATCTCTAGTGCCTTCCCTATTTGTTTACTAATTGTCCGTGACTCACTCCCATATGTTAGCATTGGTTCTATATAACAGCGAAGAACTCTCTTACTTCCAATGACAAAGAATTGTTGCATAAAATACTTTTCATTTGATAGAATGTTACTTTTGCCTGAGCTATTCTGCTCTTCACTTCTTGTTTCAATACTTACATCTAGGATTTGTAATCTCCAGTTTTATGTGTTTATATGTCATAAACTCCCTGTGATGATGTCATATTTATTTCACTGATAAACAGTGATGTTGAAAATGTCCTCTAAGAAGTTCTGATGGGAGTATAATGTCTTTGTGATGCAGTATTTCTGTCTTTTCTTCCTTTTTTTTTTTTTTTTTTGTTTCCAGCTAAAAATGGCTTATTCTCATAATAGTTATGTTGTTGTAGCAGTGACAAGCTTGCTTCTCAAGGGAGCCTTAGTAGGTTAAAAAAACCTGGTAGCCTCATGCTCCAGTCTACTCCGTTGAGGAAGCTGATCACTTCTTTCATAAAAGCTGAGACAAGTATAGTGACATCTCTAACACTTCACTCCCATATTGGCAGTATCTGCTTTAGGGCTGCCTTTCTTTTTTAGTAGCAGTGACGAGGATGCTGGAAACATGAAAGGAAGTGACAACATTCACTTTGATCTGATTGTTTTTTTAGTTTTCCTTGTGTCGGTCAACTGGCAGTGTTTATAACTGTTGGCATGTATCACATTATGGGTTTCAAAGGTAATCTAATCCTCATTGTCTTTCGCGGACAAATAACCACATCTCTGTCTCTTATAGAACTGGCAGTCCGTCTCATGCTTCTCTGGTCACCATACAGTGTCTCTCTCATCCGAGTTGGAGAAGGCCACCCTGCTGCTTTCATGGAGTTGACAGTTTTAGAGGACATGTTCCACTGTTTGTTTGTCCTCCCCATATGGACACATTTTCAGTTTCTTGAATAGATATTTGAGTCTGCAATGGCCAGTTTCTCAGTCTAAAAATTATCACTTGATCTCTCCTTGCTAATGTGTAGTATGGTTCTGCACTTGAGTAACTGAAGTTTGTGTGTTGCATACAGCATATCTAAGTTTGTTTCTGACAGTAATAGTGAAGTTGGTTCACATATAAAAGTGGATTTTGTGTTGTTCCTATGGTAAGAGAGCAGACAGGGCATCATATTTCACGTAGATTAATTATGCATGGAGGCATATCTGGAGTCATCCTTATATGACCACCAGCTAAACAGTACTACAGTATTCAAATGTGCAAGTGAACCTGTCTGTGAGGGTGATTACACCCTCATTGACTCTTGAAATCATCTACGCACTTTCAGGGATTCCCCCTGTGGGAAATGTGTTGAGAACCCGGCAATGCACACTAAGCTTGGAGGAGTCACTTGAGCCCCTGTCGTAACTCTTGTTTTTACCTGGTTGCCTGCATACAGGAGGATCTCACTATGGACCCCAGGAGGAGCTGAGGAGCGGCTCTGTGTAGGGTGTAACAATTCCTTGGGAGAGCCCAGAACCAGAGCACAGTATTTTAACTCCACATATTTGAAGAGCCCCCTTGGATGGCAGGGAATGCACAATATGTCACATGCTTCTTCCTCCTAGTTTGGGACCAGATTTGGTGATCCTTTAAATGCAAGCCAAGGTGGAGAAACTGGAGCTCATGACTTCAACTCAGCATGTTTCGGAATGGTAGAAAAACCACAGGAAAAGCCGAGATCTACAATGTAGATAATACCAAGGACTCTTCAAACTTGGTATTGGCTGCAAAAAGCTCAGCAGCCCTTGTTAAACAACAGCAACATTTGTGTGTTAATATAGTGACTGCAGTTTGTGTTTCTATCAGTGGTGTAATATGTGAGAATTATCCCCACACCAGATTTACTCCAGGCTCTCAGAATTTACATCATTTTCTGTCAGACATCAGTATGCAAACAGCACTAAATTTTAAGGACTATCTTCATTGCACTTTGACAACTCCATCAGTGCTCCGATCTCCTCCCTTAGATCACACAAGGATCTCAGCACAGTGCACAAATTCCGTAGCACCAGCGAGAATCCCAGTTTGTGTATATAGGAATCAAAACAACACGTTCTGTAAATATTTTTGTGATGGGTGGGTTTCTAATTTTTAAATTTTGCCATGACAGCCTCCTGATAGGTCTACTCTTTACAATTTCCAACTGTTGTGGGATTTATAACGTGCGCAACTTGCACACGAGACCTCCTATTTTTTCGCCCTTATCCGAGAAGGCTAGGCATCTGATCTCACTACCCAGGATACCAGGGGGGGAGTTTGAGATCATTAGGACCAATGGGTCTGAAAAAAATTTCATAAATTATATTCCCTTAACTGGGGATTGAACCCGGTACATCTAGAATTTGAGGTGGACGCCATACCTCTTAGCCACTCTGACCCCCAGGAGTTTCTACTAAAGATGATTTCTGGCTGGGACCTGCACAATTGCTTTGACAACCAAAATTCAGCTTAAGCGAGTTCTGCTTATCTGGACGGCATTGTATTTAACTTTAATGATATCTTCTCCATATATCTCATTGGGAGCTCATTTTCACATCCATTCCTAATGTGTATTTATTAGGGGTGCTAATTTTGCCTTTCCAGGGACAGATCTGGCATGAGGACACTATTGGCATGGTTACACAGGCAGTTATGAGATTGATATAGACCCTGTGGTTTTTATATATTGAGTTATTGAATTACATATAGGGAAATTGAAGTTTGTGTTTATTAGAATATCTTGTTTCGTTAAGGACAAGCAGCTGTTATTTTCAAACTAACATAGCAGAATAATAAAATTAACTTGTGTGTGTGTGGTGGTGAGGGGAATGAAATGAAAGAACTGTTGGTAAAACAGTCTGATTATAATTAGGAAGTTTTAAGAATATTAACGTTAAGTGTCAGAATGTGATAATCTTGTTAAACTAATACTTGTGGTTTGCTGAGATTATATTATATTTATGATTTGAACAATGTATAACTTGGTAGATAGATTTTTATAAAACTAAAATACATTTTTACACTTTAAAGTTGCCAAGTAATAATACAAATATAGATTAATAAATTACAAAGGCCATTGGTTACCCAGTTAACTACCATCTTGTGAATGGTTAATTGATTGAAGTTATCTCAGTATTTCTCTTTTCCTTGCTATCAGGACTGCCTTTTGGCATACATGAGTTCAGAGTAGTGCTAGTGCTATAAACACTATTAGTGTTTTTTGCTACATTTACATTGTAGTTTATTTTTTATTAATTTATATTTTGAACAGTTAACAGCTGAGTAAATATCAGGTGATGACAGTAGAACAGTAGCAATCTACGAGAATGTAGAGAAGTGTTGCTCCTTCTTAAGTCCAGGTAGGTGAAATAAAGGGTGTGGGGATAGATGGAAACTTTACAGGTGCTTGATAAAAATGTGACATAATACTCTGTTATTAGTTACAGCTGCAGCTCAGCAAAAGTGAACAAGCTGTATTCTTAGACTTTTTACAGATCACAACAGATGGGGGATACCATCTTTTCAACAAGCTAAAGATAGGAACTACTGATGAGTGTAACAGTGGCACCAATAAAATGACTGCTCTCAACATCGACTTCAAAGGTGCCAGACATATGAGGAACAGAGAAAGCAACATGGCTATAGCCAGTACCATTTTCTGGAAAAGCTTAACGGAGATACCAAAACCTCAACTAACCACTACTTTCTTTGAACATATTCAAGTTGACGTCTGAGAGTGAATGAAGAAGTTACAGCTGTAGCTGTTGTTTTTTCGTTAGGATTTCTCAGCATGGGCTGTCCTCAGCGTTTGGCCCAGCAGGTTCTTCATATGACATATCCTCATCGTATTTAGACCATATCTGCATGTTGCAATCATCATCACCCTTCAGCTCTGCAGGGGCCATAGGCCTTCAACAAACTAATGACAGTTATTCCTGTCCCATGCCATCAGCTCAAGGTCTTTCTTCTACATCACCTTCTTGTCTGTCCCGAGTTTTCTTCTCCATGTCTTCTTTGCTTCTCTTACCCTGGGGATTCCAGAACAAGGACTGCCTTGTAATGCTATCAGCAGGTTTCCTCAATGTGTGTCCTATCAGTCTCCAGCGTCTTATTTTCATCTTTTGTTCACTTGGCACTTGTCTGGTTCTTGTCATCAGTTCCACATTAGTGATCTTTGTCATACCATTTTAATCCTTCTGTTCTATGCAATCACCCATTTATGAAGTTCTGTAACTTCTTGGTTGTTGTTTTTGCTGTTCTCCATGTTTCTGAGCCATACAATAGGACTGACTTGACATCTGAATAAAAAATTCTGATTTTTTATGTTTGACTTGATTTCTTTTGATCTACATATATTTCCTGGGAGATGGCGGTAGACCTACCTGGACGGGGGGCATATCCAGAGAGTATCAGAAAATCGCGGAGACGGCCGGATATAGTGCTTCATTCTTCAGCAACGCTTCAGGTCATACTGATTGAACTGACCGTGCCATTTGAATCCAGATTAGACGAGCAACATTCATTCAAAGCGGCCAAGTATAGCGATCTAGCCGCGGATCCGAGACACGATGGATTCAGTGCAAGGGTCATGGCGGTTGAAGTGGGCGCAAGAGGGCTTGTGGCTGCATCAATGTATGATTTATTGAAACTGTTGGGGTTGAAGGGACAGTCTAGAACAAGGGCACTGAAGAGGCTTAGCGAAACTGCCGAAAAGGCATCAGGCTGGCTGTGGAACAACCACAGTGGGCAATGGAGATCGTGACGGTAAACGCTGCGGTACAGAAAACACCAAAATTTTTCTAAGTCCACAGCGCTGAGTTTGTATGGTGTACTAGTGAGGGGGCTGCGACTCTGGGGCAACAGGCGATGTATACTATAGGGAGTGTGTCAGGTACAGAATTTCAGTGGCGTGCGGCGCGCAGTGGCTAAGGTTCGTCGGCTGCGCGCTCGTATCTCAGTGTGTGTCCTTAGTTGTGAAGGGCGACGGAACGAACGGAATAATTTGTCTTTTCTTTGTTACTTTCACAATTGCCCCCACGGCTGGCGTTGTGGATTAAAAGTTGCTACCGTAAGTGAAATGGGTTCATTTTCGATACAAGACAACAGGAAGCTGAGACGCTTGGGAGTCATGACCCAAGTGGGCCCGCCCCCCTTAGAGTGTAAAGGAGTAATCGGGCCGAAACACTTGTCAGATGGGGGGGACTTCTTCTGATGATCAGATTGCTTCCTGTTGTATCGCTCTGTAAAGAGTTTCCTATCATTTCCTCATGCAGTGAAAGCTCCTCTAGCCTTTTGTATTCTTATTTTGTCTGTCACTCACTCCAACTGTCTATATTGCTAGGGGCGTTTCTTCAAGTTCAACCATTGTTATCATTTCCTGCATTCTCGTTATGTTTTCTCCCTGTGTATTTTCAGACACACTTGCTGTGACCTCTCATCTAGTTGTTTCATTTTGTCTTGCATCTGATTATGGTACATGAGGGTCAGGTCATCGGAAATATCTATACCGTTTAGCTGTTTAGTTCGCTGGATTCCGTGTCTTTCGGCTTATTGTATTCTTAACCTTATCTATATATATGTATAATTTTTTTCTTTTTATACATTTTTTTTTTTTTTAATTTTATTTATTTATTTTTATTATTTTTTATTTATATCTATTTATTTTATTTTATTTTTTTTCTAAATTGCTTTTCCCTCACTTTATATATTATTATTTTTTTTCCCTCACTCTTTTCCGGTCCTTATTTTCATTATTTCTTATGTTTAATGTACTTTCGATTTCCGGTTTAGTGGCAGCCATCTTGCTTCTGTGACTGGACACAAGGGAGTTATTTTTCTCTTATTTTTATAGTTTCATGTTCTCTACTTAATTCTCATTTTCTTTCTTTCCCTCCTGTCTTGTTTGTCTGTCCCTGACGAAGGCCTTGTGGCCGCAACGTAGGTTTTTCCTATCCTTTCTCCTTGTAAGACGTATTACTATTTGTGTTTTTTTTTTCCCCCCCATTCTACTATCTATAGCCAACGGTAAGAGAATTGTGACGAGGCATCATGTTGCATTCCAGTTCTTATCCCAATCGGTTCTGTAAGTTGCCCTTCCTAAAGAACCTTGCCATTATTATTATTTTGAGATCATGGTATCTGAAAATAGGTTTGTCGAAGATTCTTGTCATTGTAAGAAAAATTAGCCTGTGTTTCTTGTGGACACAATCGTTCTTCTCTTTGAGTATATTAGCCCAGGTTTCTTGTGGACAATCTTTCCTCTCCTTGAGTATATTAGCCTGTTTCTTGTGGACACAATCTTTCTTCTCTTTGAGTATATTAGCCTGTTTCTTGTGGACACAATCTTTCTTCTCTTTGAGTATATTTGCCTGTGTTTCTTGTGGACACAATCTTTCTTCTCTTTGAGTATATTAGCCTGTTTCTTGTGGACACAATCTTTCTTCTCTTTGAGTATATTTGCCTGTGTTTCTTGTGGACACAATCTTTCTTCTCTTTGAGTATATTAGCCTGTTTCTTATGGACACAATCTTTCTTCTCATTGACTATATTTGCCTGTGTTTCCTGTGGACACAATCTTTCTTCTCATTGAGTATATTTGCCTGTTTTTCTTGTGGACAACCTTTCCACTCCTTATCTTCAGCTTGTTTAGGCTGAGACTTACCTTGTGCTGGCTCTTGCTACCACCAGCTGAGCTCTGCATCATGAGGACCTCTATGCTGTACCATCCACTGTGCTTGTGTGTATCTATACGTGCATGTACATACATACTTTTGTATAATCTAATCTGTCTATCTTGTCTATATCTGGTTTCTATTTTCTTTTCTTTTGCAGACAGATGGTGTGAAAGTCGTGAAGATGTCCAAGACACTAAGGCATAGGCAGTTCTACACGTAAACTGTCGGTCATATTTTGCTCAGATCTAAGAGTGTATGCAGTCACCTACAGAGGAACAGGATCTATCTTTCACACCAAATATATATTTATGTGATGAAGAAATATTAATTAATGATAACTACATATTCACTTTTATTCTATGCACTGCGGAAATTTTGTTGTTTCCCCCATGCATTTAGTTGAAACAATATTGGTCTCGGTCACAGCGCATTTTCGCTGTGCATTTAGCAGGCTTGTTCGTAAAGCGAGCGGCTCGTTTGGGTCAATATACGAAAGCTTCAGAAGGAAGAACGAAAACGTACGAGTGTGGTCATGTGATCAGCTCGAATTTTGGCGCTAAGGGCATTGTAGCGTCACTCGAGTTTCTTCTGATGCCTTGAACGGGCGTATTTTGCCAGCCTGTGTGCTGTTCATCGTTGGCCGTATCAGCGAGACTGCGTTTGCCATTAGTTTTTGAGTCCTGGTGTCTTATATGCTAGAGAGGTAGAATATTCTTTCAGTTAGATTTTGTAAGTACGAGTTGTGTTATGGACATTGTCATTTTGCCGTAGTTATATTCTTGCCACTGGAGTTAGTGGTGGTCAGTGTTACTGATAGGTGTTTTCCTATAGTGCCAATTTAGTGTACACGGATTTCCGGTGGTGGCGCTTGTATTTTATTATGGCAATTTGTGGCCAGGGTGTTATGTACTTAATAAAGGGATATTAGCTGTTGGAAGCCTTATTTTCTTATGTCAGCCATTGGTCGTGTGGTCCCTTAGTGTGAGTGAGCCATTGTCTGTCTTGAGTATGGTAGTGGTGCTGTTATTCGGTACTCCTATTATTATACTTTGACAGTCTCTAAAACTTGTAGTCTTAAATGAATATTAGTAGTTTGGAATGATCATCACTTCTGACCAGAAACATTCATCCTTGAATAACATATACTTTGATAAGTCTAAATACCTAATGTACCTAAAGACAGTTGGTCACTACCAGAGCAGTGCTGAAAATGAGACATTATTGTTGGACAGGACACAGAAGAAGTAGTTAGCATTACAAGGCCTACATGGAGAAAAAAACTGGAGATATCAATGAAAGAAATTGATGGTTGGCATAACACGAGAGCTTGGCATGTTTTTGTTGAGGACCTGTGAAGCTGAAGAGTGTTGATTGATTGTGTTTGTATCCTTACATTTTATTCCTCTGTTTTTTTATATTCCTTGCTTCATCATTCATGATCCTTGTGGAGCATGGAGCCACAACTGTAGCTTGCAGGACACCTGCATTAATGTGCTGTAACAATTAGGTTTACATAAAGAGGTTGTCAGCCTCATGCACAACTCCATATCAGTCACCTTGAACTTTCTTTGATATTACTGGCGCCAAAATTGGCAGGTTTTTAATTATAGTGTTGTTTCTGCTTCTTCTATAGTCTCGCTTGCTGGCTGTGAATGACGGATCGTCTCTTCCTTTTAGCCATCTTATCATTTTGATCCATAATAAGTCTGCAATAAATTAAAATGTTGTCTTGAAGAAACAATCCAAAAACTTACATTTTTAAGAAAAATGAGTTAAATCTGTTTCCTGAATGAAACTGGACAGAAGTATCTTGATTGTTGATTTGATGCACATCGTCACTTTTCTATTTTTGCGAGAGTACAAATAAGGGGAAACAGTACAATTATTGTCTAACTTTCAACCACAGTTGCACCCTCTTAACTGTGGTTGAAAGTTAATGTGACTGACCGACCGAAGTACTTGCGGCGGGGATTATGGTATTGGATTCTCATCTTGTATATTTTACATCTGCAGTAATTAAAAAGTGACATAAAAAATAAGTTATAATACAAACACGTGAAAGAATGACTGACTACACAGATCAGTCAGTTAAGTTTTATGACTTGTCTACACATAGGTCAGTAAACAATTTGACTTACTACACACACATTAGTCAACAGTTTTATGACTTGACTACACACACACACACACACGTCAGTTAACAACTTTATGTCTTAACTACACAGGCCAGCTACGTTTTATGACGTCTACACACAGGCCAGTTAAGTTTTATGACTTGTCTACACAGGTCAGTTAAGTTTTATGACTTGTCTACATACACAGGTCAGTTAACAGTTTGACTTGATTACACACACGTCAGTTAAGTTTTATGACTTGACCACACAGGTCAGTTAACAACTTTATGACTTGATTACACACACAGGTCAGTTAACAACTTTATGACTTGATTACACACACAGGTCAGTTAACAACTTTATGACTTGATTACACACACAGGTCAGTTAACAACTTTATGACTTGATTACACACACACAGGTCAGTTAACAACTTTATGGCGATTACACACAGGTCAGTTAACAACTTTATGACTTGATTACACACACAGGTCAGGTAACAACTTTATGGCTTGATTACACACACAGGTCAGTTAACTTTATGGCTTGATTATACAACAGGTAAGTTACAGTATATGCCTAAGAAAAATTCACCAAATCTTTTGGCCGAATACCATCACCAACCAAGATCTGCTTACTCGGAGCAAGCAAGAGGACATGCACACCATCATAGCTGGCAGACGCTGGAGCTGGGTTGGCCATGTCCTCAGAAGAGACCCCGATGCCATCACAAGAACAGCTATGCTTTGGACCCCTGAAGGAAAACGAAAGAGAGGCTGACCAAATACAACCTGGCGGAGGACTGTGGAGGCTGAGATGCAAAGAATGAACCAGAGTTGGGGCACTGTACGAAGGATGGCCACTGACTGAGCAAAGTGGAAACAATTTGTTGCCCTACAAGACGCCACTAGGCGTGATGGCCACTGACTGCTTTGACAGTCGGCGGCTAAGGATCAAAGAAGAAGAAGAAGATACAGTATGATGACTACACACAGATCAGTTAACACTTTTATGACTTGACTACACACAGGTCAGTTAACAGTTTAGTAACAGTCTTATGACTTGATTACACAGGTCAGTTAACAATTTGACTTTACTACGACAGGTCAGTTAAGTAACAATTGGACTTGATTACGCACAGGTCCCTCCTGTCACGTATGCTCAGAGATACAGACAACAACACTGTCATTAGTAGTACTCTTTTATTGTGTATAAGCTGTGATACACTACCACAGTGTATGTGTATATATAGGGTAAGCTATATGTTTCAAGACCATATCTAAGCTCAATTTTGGAAGGGACAGTCAAAAACCATCATTTGGCACATTATTTATTGTTTTAAAAATACCCACCAGCAGCCGCTGTAATCTGAAGTTGTTTAAAAAAAAAAAAATAAGTTTTTATTTTATTAACACAACGGTTTAATGCAGCTTCACTCATAATCAACTTTTCAGTTTAATACAAAGAACACATGGCTTGTTTTTTGACTATGCAGTCATTGGAACTTCGTGGTCTGGTTGTAGTCAGCAAAGCTGCATACTTTCTTGTAGACATCTGAAAGTGTTCTGCAACACTGTTCATCCAGTATATGAATCAAATTTGGTTTTCTGGTTCATTTTCAATTGATTCCTTCAATTCAGATACCAACCTTAAAGGAATGATGTTGCACAATAAATAATCATGGTTGGTACAGAACCTTTGTAAAATGGTGAGGTGAAAATTGTTGAATGACATGCTTGTTATTTTGGTACAGAGTTCTTGAATCACCCACCACATAAAACATTTTAGAAGAATTGTTTATTTCATTTTATATTTTGGAAGTAAAGCTTAAAATCCAAAAAAAATTAATAATGCAAGGTATTTCAGATTGATAATACCAATATAAACTTTACATGTAATAATATATGAACAGGTAACAGATCAATGTCAGTGTTTTACCTTCCTATCACTTGCATTTTAAGTCTGCTTCAGCTCTCTTAACTTAGAGACACAAAAACCCTTCAGAAGTATGATCGAGTTGTACTTCTGGGTGATGATGATGGCTTGATAAATGAGGCTGAAAATAAAGGTGTTATAGAAGGCATTGCCTTCACAAGCCACTTGTGTACATCTTATCTCAGAGCTTATTGTTGTTATAGAAGGCATTGCCTTCACCAGCCACTTGTGTACATCTTATCTCAGAGCTTATTAAGTTATACTGTACAAATATGATTGTGTAATATTTACATACTTTTTGGAATGGCTAATTTTGGAATGTTTGTTTTCTGTGGTTGACAAAACAGGATCATAAACTTTCTCTCTACCATGTACAGTACACACATTCAAATGTAGACCAGAGAGGATAAAATATTATACACCACACAATATTACAGATACACATCATGTACATAGAAATAAAAATAACTAAATAAAGTATACATACATAAAAGATATAAATACTTCTTTCTTGCTTGTTTTCTTCCTATGGAGAACATGTCTGGGGGAAACTTGTTCCAGTTATCTTCCTCCTCCTAGTCTTTCTCCATTGTCTCAATTTCTATAGCCCTCAGAATTCCAGAGCGAAGACTGCCTCATGAAGCTACAGGATGACTTAGTGTATGTCATACCTGCTGCCACCAGTTTTTCCTAACTCTTGTTCCATTTCATCCTATCAGTGCATGAATTCAGGCTACAACTGCAGATGATGGAGATCCATTGCAACTGAATCTGTGTGGAGATTGCAGTTGATCCGATCAGATTCAATGGATTCCACATTCTGTCATAACTTTAAAATTTACAGACATAACTAGCAGATCAGACAAGGAATGCACACAAACAATATATACATAATACATACATTTAGTACATGTTCAACATATCAGTTTGAATACTCTTGAACACAGGAACATGTTACACCAACTCAGTTTTTTAAATTATGCAGCTGACATTTTGCCCGTTAAGACTTGTGAAAGTTATCCCATTTACCACCAGGTCTATTTGCTTTCATCTGTTCCCTCTCAAAGGTTCTTCTCTATTTCTCTTATGTTGTTCATTCCCTAATGATTCCAACTTATGGTTTGTTAGGATAGCTATTTTATGCTTCCTCATATGTCCCAGTTCTAGTCATGTTTATGTTAAAAAATAAAATCATTGGCAACCTTCTGAACATATTACATTAACAAATTATACCATTGGTAGAGTGGTTAGCATCAAGCACCAGTCTACTCAGCTGTACATTGGTACCTGGCTTTGCTCTTGAATTGGAGACTGCAAAGGCAGCGAGGAAGGGAACTGGTCAGGTCACCTGACCTCATTAACGCTGAGACCAAGTATAGTTCAGTTTTCAAACACTTCACTCCCCTATGGTAGTATCTGTAATGGGACTAATAAAAATGTATGAACTAAATACTGCTAGGCCGCACTTAGTGCGAGTTCAAATTTGATTTAGTGCGAATTATTAAATGATACCCGGGTCGCATTTTATGCGAGCCAAAATTGAATGAATGCGAGTTTTTTTTCTTCAGATTTTTCCAAACTCTTAAAACGTGAGCAAAAATGACGAGTGAATCGAGTTTATAAACTAGCGTTTTACGTGTCGCTATGTCAGTCTGCGCTTGCCTATAGTTGCGTGTGGATGTGCTCTGCACTTGCCTATAGTTGCGTGTGGATGTGCTGCTGCCTGCTGTACTGTATTACCATATACAGTTTTGTAAATTTTTTTTAAAGTGCCCTTAACAAAATGGACAAATGGAAGAATACTTCAGATGGAAACACCGACAGTGCAAAATAGAAGAGGCTTGTTATTACAACAAAAATTGGATGTAATTGAATCGTGGTCATCATAGTAACTAAACTAGGATGAGAAGTTGGAATGCCTGAATCTACAGTATGGAATATTATAAAACACGCAGACCAAATGCCAGCGTATGTATGAAGATACGGTGCTAATATATTTGAAAAGACAATGATGTTTTCATCATATCGTCACGTACGATATTCAGTAATTTTATAAAATTTTGTTTTCCATAACTGCTCTATTACTTTGTAATATACTTGAGTCAGAAATACATTTTTCTTGTCCTTTGCTGTTATATTACCTTATTTTAATAGATTAAAAAAAACTTCCGTTTAAACATTTTCTTTGCATATTTCCATTGGGCTGGAACCAATTACCATATTTTACATATAATTATAACTTCAAATTATGTGGCCATTTCACAGGATTCATTATTCGCACTAATCATTACCTAGCTGTATACATTTATATCTTGACACAATATGCATAGAGACCACATAATACGTGATACTTATGAACATACATCTATGTAGAAAATATACATGAAATGACATGAACACTAAACATAAATGAAATGGTATTGTTATGATAGTATGACAGTCCACATCAACATGTAATTAACACCAAAAAGTATATTTTTTCCCCCAGGTCTTCTTAAACCCACAAAATAAAAAATGTAAGAATATCAAATCAACATGCAATATTGACTGAGTGGGAAAATAAATGGAATTAATTTTACTTACGATAGGGACTCTTTAAATGCTGTTAAAAAAAAAAAAGACCTATGCATAAATATTTTCTGTATAACTGGAAATAATAAAATAAATGGAAAATAATCCAACTGGAACTAACATCGCTGAACACAACAAATAACAAGCTATATTCAGAAGAGAAAAACTGAACTGTATCAGATCCAGCTGGAGAGAAAAAACTGCACTTAACATGGAAAAAGACACCCCAAAAATATGGCAACTGGTCAAATGTCTCAATGAAGAGAGCAAACCCCAAGGAAGCATCATTATTGAAAAAAAATGGAAAATCCTACACTGGCTCACAGGCTGCAAACGTTCTAGCAAACATCTACGCTGGAGAAAGCACAATCAAGATGACAAGAACAAGAACTGCTGAAGTAAGACAAGACACAAAAAAACCTCCGAATTCAGCAGCCATGCCCAGACTCAATGACATTCTTTCAAATAACAGAACTGAATATAGCAATCCAGAATCTTAAAAAGAAGAAGGCCCCTGGGCCAGATGGAATCACAAACGAAATGATCCAGCATCTAGGACCTCACGGAAAGGCCAGAATATTAGACCTCTTCAATGAATCGTGAGCACAAGGGATCTTCCCAGAAGAATGGAAAGAGGCAGAAATAATATCAGTTGCAAAGAAAGGGAAATCAAAAACTAACAAATCAAGCTACCGTCCCATCAGCCTGTTAAGCTGCCTGGAAAAAGTAATAGAAAGGATGGTCAACAACAGGCTTCTGAATTACCTTGAAGAAAACAAGCTATTAGATGATTGCCAATCAGGCTCCAGAAAACACAGAAGCACTGATGATCAAACAACATATCTCTTTGAAGATGCTTTCCACAAAAAGTCCAGACTCCTAGCTACTTTCTTTGATCTCACAAAAACATTTGATAAAGTCTGGAAAGAGTGCCTACTGCTAAAACTAGTCCAGAAATCGGAAGCAGAATGCTACAGTGGATTAAGAATTTCATACGTGGAAGACATGCAAGAGTTAAACTCCAGGGAAAGAAAAGCAGAATGGTTGTCATACCAGAAGGGGTCCCACAGGAAGGAGTACTATCCCCAACACTCTTTATCATCTTCATAGACGACCTGCCAAAGCTATTCACACCATACATCCACAGGGCACTACATGCTGACGATCTTGCTATATGGACTCAGTCTGAATACACAGGAGTTACAAAAGTGAGAATGCAGGAGGCAATAAATAAAGTTGAAGAGTGGACCAAAACCTGGGACGTCCAAATAAACAAGAATAAGACTGTCACTACACTCTTCTCCCTCTCCACCAAACCTGATTTTTACACTCTCACACTGGACAACACCCACTGCCAAAAGAGGACAACCCTGTATATCTGTGATTAAAATTTGACAAAAAAACTGACATGGGGATCACATATCGAAGAAACAGAAAGAAAAGCCACACGCAAACTGCAGTTAAGGAAAAAAACTATCGGGGACCAGCTGTACAAATCATGAAGCAGGTCTACGTAGGACATAACCACCCAACTATGGAATGGGCACAAATGCAACAGCAGCAAATACAAATCTCCAGAAGCTGGAAAAAATACAGAATGCAGGACTCAGAATCATTATGGGAGGACTAAGGAGTACAGCAATTGAAGCAACAGCAGGACTTTCCAAATCTAAGAGAACGCTGAGATGAGAAAATCACCATCATCACAGAAAAATTCTGACTCCTAAAACAGCACCCCATGCACGAGAAAATAAAAGAACTAACCAAAAACCAATTGAAAAGATCAAACTTCAACCACCTATCAAGACAGGTATTGGTTGCCAGTGGAATGGGAGCAGCATACTACATCACAAACACCATATCCACGTACACTGTACACCTTACAATCCCAGGCATTGATAACAGAACTGTGGAGACTCCCAATATTCTGAAAATGAAAACACTGGATCACCTCAACAACCAATACCCCAGTCCACAGTGGATTCATGTCTTCACTGACGGATCTTCAGAAGAAGCAGTAAGGAAAGGAGGTGCAGGGATCCAAATACTAATGCTCCAAAAATAAAAGTCATTTGCTACTGGAGAACTCTCAACAAACTACAGAGCAGAGCTACAGGCAATCCTAGAGGCTAAAAAGACTCGGAGGATCAAATAAAGTCTTCTTATGCGACTGCATGTAAATTCTCCAGACTATTCAAAATGAACCTGATGATCTCTTAACAAGAACAGCCATAGAACATCTGAACAACCTGTCCGTCAGCAACAAAGTTTCGCTGCAGTGGATTCCTGCACACTGTGGTATTGCAGGAAATGTGGCAGCCGACAGACTGGCAAAAGCAGGCACCCAGAAGGAACAGTTTCACCACAGAGTTTCGCTGAAGGAAGCAAAGACACATCAAAAGAAAGTACAAAAATGCATGAAGCCAGAGAACAGGCAGCAATTACCCACAAGACCCCATCCTAAAGCTAGACAGAACACAGCAAACCACCATTTTTAGGCTCCGCACAGGACACTGCAGACTACAAGCCCACCTCCACAAAATGAAAGCTGCCCAAACTGACCAGTGCACATGCCAAAATGTCCCCCAGACTCCGGAACACATTCTGCAAACGTGCCATCTCTTTGGTGACTGATGAAAATGGAAGAGACACTGTGGGGCACCTGCGAGGACCTCCTGCTGACGACTGGATTCATGGAGGCAACTCATCTCCTTGTTTAGACTGCTGAGCACAGGAAATTGATCGCAGAAGAAATAATAATAAATGGAAAAACTATTTGATTCTTTTAAATCTTTGACTACATTTCCCCTCATAGGAGCCAGTCTTTAGATATAATGTGCATAGCAGAACATGTTTACAAAACCAGCATGGCATACATAACCAGTAATCTGTAACATCAGAAATAGTTTACATAGCTGTCAAATGATGTATAAAGTCTGAATGTAATTGAGGACAGTAAGTTTATGTACAACAAAATTCTTACTTCCATGACCACTTCAGCTTGGCAGAATGGATACAAGCAGGACTGAGGTAACTTTCCTGTGACAGTATCTGTTATGGAACTACCTTTAACCAGTCCTGGGAGTCTACACCTCACTCCCCAACAGAATCCAGATCAGCAACACTACAGACAATGTAAACAACTAGCTCTGCTGGTGTACTAAATTGAACAGTATACAAAATACGAACTCTTAAAAACATTTTCTGGTTATCTTAAACCCAGTCAAATTGTGTCGGGGAATGTGTGCCCCAAACACCTAAGGATCTCAGTACAGAAACTGAGACCTTACAGTTCTTGGATCATAGTTACCGTCTGACACAGCAGTCAGCGCCCATCAAGCCTAGTGGCCTCTTGTAAAGCAGCGACACACTCTCTAGTTTGTTCAATTTTGGCTCTTTTGTGTGGTACCCAAGCTATGGTTCGTGCCAGTTCCCGCAGTTCTCCACCAAATAGTTTTTGATTGGCCTCTCCTGTGCCTTCCTTCTGAAGTCTGCAGTTTTGCTGGTGGTGTCTGGGTCTCATCTGAGGACATGGCCAACCCAGTTCCAGCAACTACTGTGATAGTGTGCATATTTTCTTCATTGTTCTAAGTAAGCAGTTCTTCAGTGGCCAACAAAGTAGAAATTTCCAGAAGACCTAACAGTATTTATTGTTTACGTAGTCATGATCAAGTTATGAAACAGCAAAAGATTTTTATCACAGCAACAAACATCCGAGTTAACATGTTTAAAAAAAAAATGTACACATTTATATTAGCAAGAGCTGCGTTGTTGTTGATTGAAGAGATATTTACAGCATTTAAACAAATACAGAAGCATAGCAATAAAAAGAGGAAAAAGAAACAAACAAATCTACATCGGCTAAATAATAACTCCAAATGAATATAAATAATATATGACTTTTGCAATTGTCATTTACAAACAAAATTGTTACATGACATTACAGAAAAATAAAATGTTACTTTACACCATTACATGATGTACACACCTGATTAAGGAAGCACACCTGTACACATAGACAGAAAACTAATGTGGATAATGAAATAAGACTACGTAACTGACAGGTGCAGGCTACTGTCTAACAAGTGTTTTGGTTGTCTGCATTAAGATGTTTGTTTGTGTTCGCTCTTAGCCATATCTCTATCTTACAATTCTGGCCGTTAGTCTTGAGCGGTAAGTACGTTGTGTCGTAGTTTACAGCTATGCTGCGATTTCTGCGTCTTTCGGCCCGACACATCCAATTACAGCAAGCAATTTTTATGGGTTTGCTTCCCTGCTACCTCATGTCCATACTATAGTTCAGTGAGTGAGCATCATCAGAGCCAAAATGTAACTGTGCCTCAGATCTGGGAAGCCCCATATCCATGAAAACCACACACAGCCAACTGAGGCAGTGGTCGCCGTAGGGGATGCATTAACTCTTAGTATACGAGCGGCCTCTTAGAAAGGCCGATGATCGATCTCCGTCAATAGCGTAAATGTATAGGTGAATGCATGTTTAAAACCACTGAACAATTTAGTTACATGCATGATATAGGGGTTTCATTTCTTCACATTTTGATATATAACACTTTATGTGTTATCTTTATAAATAAATTATTTATTGCAAAATCTGTAACGGTAGTCATGAAATTAGCTCGTATACTAAGAGTTAAGATGATAACAAATAGGGGGAGGGACAAATTGTTAACAGGCAGAGATATCTCACTGCAGTCAACTATCACCATTGGACCAACAACTCACATTCACTGGACAAAGATGTGAAATCATTTAAGGAAAAAACTACCAAACTTGAATTTTGATGATAAATTGTACAGCGGCTTTCTGCTTTAAATAAGCTGTTTTAAATAGCTAATGTTATATCAACTCCAACATTGTGATAGTAGGTTAGTCCATACTTTAGCCAAAAAGAAAAAACCGAAAAACTACCATTCACGAATGTTGTGTAAAAGAAAAACAGCTAACAAATCTAGGAACATACCAATAAAGAAATGACAAGATCTGGGACAACACCAATGAAAGAATACTAGGAAACAAAGAATAAGCTGGTGTGACCATATTCTGAGCACAAGATAGGAATAAGGAGAGTCTGGAGATGAACAGTGAAAGGTAGTCCCAAGTCAAAGGCAATGTAGGCATACAACCTTGAAACTGAAGTACCCAGACGTGCAGAATGGCCCATGAGAAGAAAGAAGTAGGGATGAGAGTGCAATAGGCTGTAATATGTGTGCTAGCTCAGTATCAATCTGAAGTATGAGAACCAGATCAGAAGCCAATCAGTGTCAGAACCAGGCCAGAAACCAAATTGAAGTGTCAGAACCAGGCCAGAAACCAAACTGAAGTGTCCGAACCAGGACAGAAGCCACACTGAAGTGTCAGAACCAGGCCAGAAACCAAACTGAAGTGTCAGAACCAGGCCAGAAACCAAACTGAAGTGTCAGAACCAGGCCAGAAACCACACTGAAGTGTCAGAACCAGGCCAGAAACCAAACTGAAGTGTCAGAACCAGGCCAGAAACCAAACTGAAGTGTCAGAACCAGGCCAGAAACCAAACTGAAGTATGAGAACCAGATAAGAAACCAATCTGAAGTTTGAGAACACAGAAACTAAATATTCTTTGTGAATATGCTGTATAGAATAAAGAACACTAGCTACCCTAATTGTAACCCACATGGGGTTAAACTGAATACCCCATGCAAAAGACAAACACTAGTTTTACTGTACACGGACCAAAAAAATCAAATCAAAGTTAGAGAACCAGGCCAGAAACCAATCTAAAAGTATGAGAACCATACTATAAACCAATCTAACAGTATAAAAACCAGATTACAAACCAATCCGAAGTATGAGAACTAGGTCAGAAAACAATCTGAAGTATGAGAACCAGATACAGAAACCAATCTGAAGTATGAGAACCACATTGCAAACCAATCTGAAGTATTAGAACCAGATTATAAACTAATCTGAAGAATGAAAACTAGGTCAGAAACCAAAATGAAGTATGAGAACCAGATACAGAAAACAATATGAAGTATGAGAACCAGATACAGAAGCCAGTCAGAAGTATTAGGACCAGATACAGAAAACAATCTGAAGTATGAGAACCAGATTATAAACTAATCTGAAGTATGAAAACTAGGTCAGAAAACAAAATGAAGTATGAGAACCAGATACAGAAAATAATATGAAGTATGAGAACCAGATACAGAAAACAATATGAAGTATGAGAACCAGATACAGAAAACAATCTGAAGTATGAGAACCAGATACAGAAGCCAGTCAGAAGTATGAGAACCAGATACAGAAAACAATCTGAAGTATGAGAACCACATTACAAACCAATCTGAAGTATGAGAACCAGATACAGAAAACAATCTGACGTATGAGAACCAGATGCAGAAAACAATCTGAAGTATGAGAACCAGATGCAGAAAACAATCTGAAGTATGAGAACCAGATGCAGAAAACAATCTGAAGTATGAGAACCAGATGCAGAAAACAATCTGAAGTATGAGGACCAGATGCAGAAACCAATCTGAAGTATGAGATCCAGGTGAGAAACCAATATGCAGTATTGGAATTTTACTTGTAGTTTCACTATGTGGAGTTTAATAACGGATATACCATCTTTAACCTGACGTAATGTGTGAAGTCTATTATTTATATTGGTTGTCGTTCAGTTCTGCATGGAACTGGCAACCTCATACTTAAAAACAAACTGCTGCACAGACCAACACTCAAAGAGAACATATAATGTATTGGAACAAGCGTCTGGTAAAGGGGTGTACTACAGTAGTGGCTTTCTGTTCCTTTAAGAGCTTATGTGATGATGACAATAATAAATACATACAAGTTAGCAAACAACAAATATTTATTTATATTAACAATAGATTAGTTTGGAAATGAAAGTATGGCTATTAAAACATGTTATTTAGCATTCAGAACATAAACAAAGAACAATGAAGTGAAAATTGACAATGGAATGTTGTAAATGCAACAATGACATGGCTGAACATTATGCTCTAGTTTGTTGATCAACAAGGTGTGTTGTTATTAACAAGTGCAATAGATTTTTAAACTGTGTCAATTAAAATAAAACTCTGCAAGCTGTATAAAGTGACCTCCTTTCTTGTATTGAGATATGCAAGAGGCTTAGTTCTAAAACAATGACCCATGATCAACCACTTCCTCAAGTGCATTACTATGCCTGGTGGTGGAGCCAAATATATATCTTCATTTTCTTCAAGATGATCATTACTTCTGTCTTTTAGAAGCTTAGGCTAAGGCTTTTTTTCAAATGTCAGTCACTAATGAAGAAATCATTTCCTCTAACTCAAAGTTTCTTGACCTTTTTTTGTGTGCCGTGAAACACTTTGATTGTTCGATGAAGGTTAATGGACCCCTTTGAAAGCCCAAAGAAAGGTATGGACCCCTTCTTGGGAAAAAATAGAATCCATTCATGGTCCACAGGTTAAGAAACCCTGCCTTATCTATTTTTCACTATTAAGACGTATCATTGACATATCTCAAGCTGTTTATATTATATCAAGACATGTATGTAGCTTCCAGAAGTTACAAGTGCTGAGCACTCAGCTTTGTGTACTGGCTCTGTACATTCTCTTAGCAGTTTCTAACACGGCTTGAAAGCCAAGGTGAGAACTAGTGTACTAAAGTTAAGCTGTGTGTAAGAGTTATCTACCCATAACCCTTGGTTTTCTGAAGTTCATCTGAACTGAACTAATCATACTGACATCAATGTCTGATCTCACTATTTTCTGTTATCTCATGACTGGAGGTAATCCTTTGTTCCCCGAGTCTGGCCGATGATCTTCACTCATAACTACTACTACTTAGTCGTACCTTGGGTGTAGAGGTTAGCCAAACAGAGCACCATGCTATTCTATCATCTGTCTTCCTTTTGGGCTGGTTCAGTCTAGTCCTTGAGAGATGGTCTGATATTGTCATAGCCAAGTGATCAATGTTGGCACTGAAGTATGCTCCTCAGATCTGTATTAGTTTTTAGCATTTTATTACCCTTTAGCGACAAAAAAAAAAAATAATAATTACATAGAGCTGCATAATTCTGTAACTTAGGTATAGCAGACACAATATCTGCTTTGGCAAGTCCAAATTTAAGTTGGGAGGGAAGAATTAGCACGATTTATTCAGAAATTCTAGATAGCAGCAATAAGCTTAAATGAATAAGAAAACAACTGGCTAGGACCACCAGAGTTTACGTAAGGTTTAGTGGGCTACACATTTTTTTTTTTTCTAGTCTTTGTTAAAAATATATTTGTGTTATTTTTCTTGCTTCATTTTTACCACATCCACTGTGTCCAGTAGGCATTATGGGGAGAAACAGTGAGATTCTCAAGTGCTTTTCTAGATACAGTGAGATTCTCAAGTATTCATCTATAAACAGTGAGATTCTCAAGTACTTATCTAACATAAATGTTTGATTTATCATAATTTTATATCATAATCAGAAGTGACATTTCCTGCTGTAGCCACAGGCACATCCTTGTTGTCGACCAATTAAGTATTACAGTCAAATTAAAAACAATAACGTTAGTAAACAATGTTCTTGTCTAATATGAGGACAAGTTTATTTGAACAACCCATGCATTATTATTGTACACGTTAACAAGCATCTGTCCTGGCAGACTCTCACAATCGCTCTCCAACATCGCCTTCAAACGCTCTATTATGGTAGACATGTTTGTCTGGAGGTGGTGAGTGACGCCCGAAGGATGTTTGCCTGTCACCAGTCTGACCCTGACAAAACAAAATGAAAAGTAGGTCATGAACAAGAATATAAATTTAAAAATAATATGGTATGAAATCAGTTTTACAAGTAAACGGTACACATGAGACAAGGGACGTTTCAGGTTTTACCCTTCGTCAGCCACAGTTACGAACAGGTGACAAGGACAAGAACTACATATAGGTACTACAAAGGTCTATGATGATGAGGAAAACGTCAAATGAGCGATACAAGCAGATGAAACTACGGTGATGGGCGAAGCAATAACAGTAATACTGCAAGAAAATCGTGAAACCAGAAAGACATGTCGAAACAAGAAAGTCAACGAAACGAAGACAGAAATGAACAACAATATTAAAATGCGTAAAAAAATCACTTAGCTGGATCGAGGAAAAGAACATTCAAAATGGCTGAAAAAATAAGGCGTCATGCGGAAGTGACATAGGAGCTAGTGACGGCTAAGAACAGATAATTGAGGAAACGAAACGAACCAAAGTAAAAACAAGGATAGATAGGAAAATAACGGCAGAAGCCACCAGAATTATGCTGGACATTCATCCCAGCAGGAGCTAAAGCGCCCATTTGAAAAATGAGACGATTCTCCAACGAAAAGCGAGTTCGGTCGTCGCCGATACATGAACGGAGGGCAGTGACATGAATGTCAGAGTTACCTGAATGGTCAGGGCTGTTGAAGTGAAGGGCCACCGGTAAATGTTTGCGGTGATGGATGTCATTCAAGTGCTCCCGAAACCTGTCTGCCAAACGTCTGCCAGTTTCACCAATATAGGTCATGCCACACCTCTTGCAGATGATAGCATAAATCAGGTTTCTGGATTCGCACGTGAAAGACTCCCCAATGAACAACTCATGAACAAGACGTGTGGTCATCATCATTTGACTTTTTGCTCTCTATGGAGCATGGGGCCACCAATGTAGCTGGTCACCCTTACAGGAAGCCAGCACAAAGCACTGACATAATCTTGCAGTGGTAGTTAGTGTAGCAGCATGTTTGATATGATGAGGTTGCCAGTCCCATCATGCACAAGCTCATATTAGTTGCCGTGTATAATGTCTGTGTGAGTGGTGGTTCTACGCTTTCTATATGTCATAACAGATCCCTGGAAACATCATATGGGGGGGGGGGGGGGAAGTGTTGTACATCTTTGATATTAACAACATGGACACACTTTACTTATTGACATATTGAGGAAGCATAGTAACATAAGATGGGTGAAACAAGCAAAGACATCAGTAACAGAATGAATAAACCCAGAACAGCCTTTGTAAATTTAAACAACATTTGGAAATCTCAGTACGGCACAAACATCAAATTAAGATTATACGAGAGTTGCGTACTTTTGTATGGCACGCAGTGCTGGAGAGTAACAGAAAATGAAATTTCAAAATTATCCTCTTTCCACACAACCTGCCTAAGGAAAATTCTTTGACCAAATACCATCTCCAACCAGGAACTGCTTAATTAAACGGTGCAGTCAAAATGGCATGCACATCATCATGCGGGCAGACGCTGAAACTAGGTTGGCCATGTCCTCATAAGGGACCCTGACACCATCACCAGACCTGCATGCTATGGACCCCCAGAAAGAGAGGCAGACAACCTGGTGGAGAACAGAGGAGGCTGAGATGTAAAGCATGAACCAGAGTTGGGGCTTGGCACCAACTGAGCAAAATGGGGACAGTTTGTTGCTGGCCTTCATGACACCACTAGGCGTGATGGCCACTGACTGCTTTGTCAGTCAAGGGCTAAGAATCCAAGAAGAAGACACACTTTATAAAACCATATAAAAGTGTTCCTCACAATCTTGGGTATGATTCCTCACAATCTTGGGTAATGATTCCTCACAATCTTGGGTATGCTTCCTCATAAATCCTGGGTAATGATTCACATTTGCTATACCTTGAATAGCCGAATGTTTACATCTCTTGGTTTGTGAGGCTATAGGACTGGGTTTGAAATGCTCCAGTTTTTTCCTTGCAAAAAAATGGGTACCTGACTGTGTCAATGGAGTGTAAAAATGAAGAACTGGTCACTCCATTCATAAAGTTGAGACCTCTAAATTAAGTCTATAACATTTCACTCCCTTATGGCAGTATTGAGTGCCTGACTGGATGAGTGACTAGAGTGCTTTCCACTCACGGTGCAGTTACTGGGTTATGGGATAAAAACTAGGTAGCGGCATGCTCCAGTCTACCAAGATGTAAATGGGTACCTGACTCTGCTCTGCAGTTAGGGAAGGCAAAATGCAGCGAGGAAGGAAACCGGTCACCACATTATAAAAAAGATGCACCTAGTATGGTGATGTCTCTAACACTTCACTACCCTACGTCAGTATCAGCTGTGAGACTACCTTTACCTCACATTACACTATGTAGTTCCTGGGGACTTTTCAACAGACACAGAATAGGACCACTACCCCCTGAGATAAGTCATAAGAGGAAACTTGTGAGGTTGTACAGAGAGCTGGTAACCTCACCATGTAAAATGAACTGTTACAGAAACCACACCTGCAAGAGGCACATAAATGACATGACGGTAGTCTTATACAAGGGAGTCCCAACTAAGATGGTTTGGCCATGTCTGCAGAATGGGAGAAGATCGGCTACCACGACAAGCATGGGAAACAAAGAGCCAGGTATCTAGACCCCCAGGACGACCCAGAGTCCGCTGGGAGGACAACATTAGACAATCTTTGAAGGACCGAGGACTAGAATGGAACCAGGCCAGGAGGAAGACAGTCTGGCGCTCTCTCTTTTCCAAACCTCTACACCTCACGGTAGAAGGGGAACGACTAAGTAAGTTATACAGGGGACTAACTGTGGTTGTGATCTCAAGTTGTTTAAGGAATGCAAAAAAAAAAAAAAAAAAAAAGATCCTATAACTCTAATACAATCAAAGTAATATTAAACAAGAAGAAATGAATTAGACCAAAAAAAATTGTGAGATGGAATCAACAAAAAAAAAAAGTAATTTGACCCCCTTCCTAGAATAACATCAAATATTCTCATAATTCATTCATCTATTTTCTTGTTTACACCTTATGGAGCCACCCTTGCAGGAAGCTTGCACATGCATTCACATTCACTTAGTGATGGTTTCTGTAGCAATGTGTTTTACATGATGAGGTTGCCAGCCAAACTTACATGATTCAGTCTTTCATAAGTATTTCTTTGACCATTCTCTGCCATCTCCGTACCTGGTCTTTGAGAGATCTTAGCACGAGGCAGCTGCTCAGCTTCACTGTAACGACTGTTGGTGTAGCTGTCATTCTCCAATGTCCTGCAGGCAAGAAGAGATTTTGATTGAACAAAACAAAAAAGTAACACAAAAATATGGAACAAAAAAAAATTAAAGTGCTGTTGTGCTGACCAATGAAGCCATAATAAGGCATGACTGTAATCATTTATACATATTAAAATAAATTGATCTCTTACATTTCTGAACTGAATATTTACCATCATTATACATTTTTTTTTTTTTTTTTTGCAGTTACCCATTTGAATTAACATACAACTAGATTATTTTAATGGTATGAACAAGTATTAGGTAGCCAGAACAGAGAAGCCCTATTTACAATGATTTGACAGATGTGATGCCACTTTCCCATATCGGCAGTTGTTCATATTATTTGGAATTGAAAACAGTATATATCCAAATTATAACCCATCAGAGGTTGAACGGGATATTTTTCATTATTAATATATATAAACAAAGAGAAGACTTAAGTAAAACAAATACTGGCTAAAATATGTGAAAATTGCAAGAAAATGGTCACTATATGAGAATTTTAAAGCAACATTCACTAAAAAATATTTCAGGCACAAATGGAGCTTCATACTTTAGTGAATGTAATGTTAATATGTTAATCATTTACTGTTATAGCTATAATGTTCACAAAATTTGCAAACACTTCACTTTTCTTAAATGCATATTTTGTTACCATAATTATTTGTTCTTCTTCTTCTTTGATGTTAATAATAATCTACTGTCTGTTTTTTCTGAAATTGTGTTATTGCAGGGCAGAAATGTAAAACAGCCACAATGTCTATTTTTGTCTCATGGAGACATAATGATTTCATTGGTTTGTTTGTCTGAAATGATGTTACAAACATTTGTCAATGTATGCAACAGCAAAACAGCAGGACTGAAGCAGCATGAAGGAATTATCAATGGGGACATAATGGAAGGAACAAAATAGTATGTAGAAAATACCATTGAGGGAGGACATGAAGGAAAGAACAAAATTATGTGAAGGAATCACCAATGAGATCATGAGGAAAAGAACATAATAGTATAAAAAAATCAGTAATGAGAACTTCAGGAGAAAAATGAATCACTATGAAGGAGTCACAAATGAGATCATGAGGAAAAGAATAAAACAGTATTAAGGAATCAGTCATGAGGACTTGAAGAAAAGAATGAATAACTATGAAGGAATCAGTAATGAGATCATGAGGAAAATAACAAAATAGTATGAAGGAGTCACCAATGAGATCATGAGGAAAATAACAAAATAGTATGAAGGAATCACCACTGGGATAATGAGGAAAAAACAAAATAGTTTGAAGGAATCACCCATGAGGACTTGAAGAGAAAAATGAACCAGTATGAAAGAATCACCACTGAGGGAATGATGTGAAGGAACAAAATAGTTTAAAGGAATCACCCATGAGGACTTGAAGGAAATAACAAAACAGTGTGAAGAATCACAAATAAAGAAATGAGGGAAAGAACCAGACAAACACAACTGAAGCAAACAAATGAGGAAAAAAAAAGTAATCAGCATATAAAAAAAAGAAGATTCATGCAAGGGCTAGCAACCTCATCTTAGTCATATTAGTCACCTTGTACAACGAGCAGTCCGGTTCTTTCTTTGTTTCAACAAAGATCCCCGAGAACTACGTAGGGTTACATTGTAAAACACATTACAACAATAATTTGATTATATTTTAGCGTTACAACTAACTCTAACAAATCTGTACTTACACAACCATTTCCCACAAAAATTTCTTATAGAAACATACAGGGTGTTCCACGAAAAAGCGGCCCGTGACATCATGGACGTACTGTGTCGGCACAGTACGCCCATGACGTCACGGGCCGCTTTTTCGTGGAACACCCTGTATAATGCCATATAAGATTCAGTTCTGCGCTGCTTTTTCTCACAGTTTAATTCAGCTACAAACATTATAAAGCCAAATGTACATGCAAGAACCCAGACATTCCCCCATACTTCTAATTGTTTTACTGAACCATCCTGTAACGAACGATGAAAAAATCCCGCCACCTTTTCAGGAAAATACAGACAAGGCATTCACTGCGCCGTGAAATTGAACACCAATTAAAAGAACATGAATACCTTTCAATTCTTTTGTGGTCAGTGACCACTGACCATAAGTCATGGTAAGTTTGACTACAAAGATCCAATGACCATAAGTCATGGTAAGTTTGACTACAAAGATCCAATGACCATAAGTCATGGTAAGTTTGACTACAAAGATCCAATGACCATAAGTCATGGTAAGTTTGACTACAAAGATCCAATGACCATAAGTCATGGTAAGTTTGACTACAAAGATCCAATGACCATAAGTCATGGTAAGTTTGACTATAAAGATCCAATGACCATAAGTCATGGTAAGTTTGACTACAAAGATCCAATGACCATAAGTCATGGTAAGTTTGACTACAAAGATCCAATGACCATAAGTCATGGTAAGTTTGACTACAAAGATCCAATGACCATAAGTCATGGTAAGTTTGACTACAAAGATCCAATAAAGTTGAAATAGAATGGAAAGGAATGAAATGAGCACAGGAGAATAAGTGCCATCATCAGGGCATGCAGCAGAAAGAACACAATATAATTATTTCACGTCATGTTTTGGAGGGTTACTTGCTCGTTTATAATTAATATGGCAAACTAATGCATAAGCATGTAAAACAAATTGGTATACCACTCATTTACATGTATTTACAATGCATGCAAAAACAATCACTTATAAGTAAAAACGCATAAAATATCTTTTTTTTAAAAAACATATATTTATAGAAAAACTTAGCGAATTATCATCACAAAATAGGCTTATATTGGCTTGACTACTTGCCAGGAAGATGTGAAAAACACTAATTGTGATCCAGAATGCTGGCTGTGAATATATTATGAGATATTTTATCATAAATCTACATTTACCCTATTTTAAAAAAAACTAATTTTAAGGGAATAAAAATGTATCCTGTCTGGTGCCTGGGTAAAACATTTAAATTCTTGGGATCAAACGAGTTAAACTTAAAATAATTTTCTCAGAAATTCCCACTTTAGACACAACCTCTTCAATCCTGCAACCATATTTTACCAGAATATCATGCAATCAATCTTTCACCAATGCAGAGGTCTTAGAATGATCTTTGCTGTGTGACCTTAGTACCAATAGAAGCCTGATTCCGTGGTAATGCAGCTAAACATACTACCAGAGTTATATATACTGGATTATATTACAACAATCCTGACAGAGCCAGTTGAAAATCAAATTGTGAATGACCATCAAAACCAAAAAGATAATTTCAAAAGCAACCTACTAAAATTTGATAACATATTTTAAACTGGCATACAATTCAATATCATGTAAAATACTACTCACGTACAATTATTAATACAACATATAAACAAACAAGCATTCTTTACAATGCAAAAGATCTTTATGAAAATGGATAAGAGAGAGAAAAAAACTAAACTAAACAACATCATTACTTTTTGAACAACGCAAACACAATACAATAAGTGGCATATATTTTTGAACTACACAAACACAACTCAATAAATGGCATATATTTTTAAACAACACAAACACAATACAATAACTGGCATATGTTTTTGAACTACACAAACAACACAATAAAGGGCATGTTTTTGAACAACAAAAACGCAACACAAAAACTGGCATATGTTTTTGAACAACACAAACACAACACAATAACTGGCATATGTTTTTGAACAACACAAAAACTGGAATATGTTTTTGAACAACACAAACACAACACAATAACTGGCATATGTTTTTGAACAACACAATAAATGGCATGTTTTTGAACAACAAAAACGCAACACAATAACTGGCATATGTTTTTGAACAACACAAAACACAATACAATAACTGGCATATGTTTTTGAACAACACAAACACAACACAATAAATGGCATATGTTTTTGAACTACACAAACACAACACAATAACTGGCATATGTTTTTGAACAACACAAACACAACACAATAAATGGCATATGTTTTTGAACTACACAAACACAACACAATAAATGGCATATGTTTTTGAACAACACAAACACAACACAATAACTGGCATATGTTTTTGAACAACACAAACACAATACAATAACTGGCATATGTTTTTGAACTACACAAACACAACACAGTAACTGGCATATGTTTTTGAACTACACAAACACAACACAATAACTGGCATATGTTTTTGAACAACACAAACACAACACAATAACTTGCATATGTTTTTGAACAACACAAACACAACACAATAAATGGCATATGTTTTTGAACAACACAAACACAATACAATAACTGGCATATGTTTTTGAACTACACAAACACAACACAATAACTGGCATATGTTTTTGAACAACACAAACACAACACAATAACTTGCATATGTTTTTGAACAACACAAACACAACACAATAAATGGCATATGTTTTTGAACTACACAAACACAACACAATAAATGGCATATGTTTTTGAACAACACAAACACAACACAATAACTGGCATATGTTTTTGAACAACAAAAATGCAACACAATAACTGGCATATGTTTTTGAACAACACAAACACAACACAATAACTTGCATATGTTTTTGAACAACACAAACACAACACAATAAATGGCATATGTTTTTGAACAACACAAATGCAACACAATAACTGGAATATGTTTTTGAACAACACAAACACAACACAATAAATGGCATGTTTTTGAACAACACAAACAGAACACAATAACTGGCATGTGTTTTTGTACAACACAACACAATAACTGGCATACTTTTTTGAACAAGCAAGTGTATACAATTTAAAAAGTGCACCATAAATATGAGATACAAGAAAAGAGATACACTGATAAGCTAACTACCACAACAATCTAGTACAATAGTATGTTACACACTAAGAAGCTGAACTTCTGATACCATGGCGTGCGACATGAATTGTGAATAGTACGAATATGAGTGGCGTGACTAAAAATGTAAGGGGCCCCCAGCAATATTAAGTGGGGACCTCCTTATATGTTATTGTTGAATAGAATTGACATCATTGCACTCTGGGCAAACCTATAGGTGCTCAATCTCCCTCAGTATATGTCGAAGACTGTGAATACTAACTATTTCCAGATATGCACTTAAGTGGGGCTGTACAACTAACATCACCTAATCTGTATTAACTAATGTAATTATTTACTTGATCATCATCATCATTATCATACTACAGCACCTCAAGGGACAACAAACTTGTGTCAGGTGCTCCTGTCCTGTGTCATCTGATCAAGATATTTCCATGCCTCCATTATCCCTGTTATTTCTGTGTCCAGAAACTAAGCAATGCTGTGATGTTTAATGCAGGAAAATTAAAGGATAATTATTAGGGCTAAGATTTTGGTGATTTTGCATCTTTTTTTTGTGGGCATAACCAAAACGTTGCTCAGTTGAATATAAATTTGTTTCATATAAAAAAAAAAACAAAGCTGATTTAAGAGCCTTTCTTAAGGCATTATTTTGCATTTTTTGCACACTGGGGCATTTTTAAATAGATGTTTTGGTCATTTTAAAGCATGTTTTATTGTTTTGTTTTTGAGTCATTATTTTGCATTTTTTGACATTTTCAATAAAAATATGCATTTTTTTAGTGCTAACATGTTATATATTTTTTTACAAATTTCTTTTCTTCACTGTTTTCCCCATGCTGTTTATTAATGTTTCCTAAATCCCTGCAAACAAATGTTGCTGGTAAATGTTCCTACATAAAGTCAAATTTTGGATTTTTGCATGGTGCCTTTATTTCCTCTGAGAAGTCAGCAGTTCTATTAGTGGATTAGATATATTTGATGAAGAAAATAGTGAATGACAGACAGTATGAATGGAGACGTGGGAAACGCTGTGAAAAATATATAATATAAATTGAGCAACTTTTGAAACAAAAATGTGGAATATGGACAGCTGTGCTTCATTTAAGATGTGATATTGGGGAAAAACGTTTTCCCTTGGTTAATTTTCAGCGGACTTAGAACCAATAGAAGTAGCTTATTTCAAGTATGCTCCTGTGATGTCAGTAGTAGTGGAAAGAAGTTTTTCCACACATGGTTTTCATTGTGTATTGTAATTCGAATGCATTAAATAAAAACTTTGCCATAGAAACTGTAAAAATATTCATCTGTGATTTTATGTCGTTTTGTGCATGTTTTTTAAAATATATTAGGAATTATTTTGTTAAACATAAAATTTTCAGTTTGGCACAGAAACTGAAAATTTAAATTCCATTCTTAAGGTGTCTGTGTGTGGGTGTATTAGACTGCATGTTTTTGGTTAATAAACTACTTTTAGTTTGGCTTAGAAACTGTAACAAAATGAAGTATGGAATGAAGAAAGAACACGTAGATACAAGAATAAAAGAGAAAAAGAAAGAACACATAGATATAAGAATAAATGAGACAAAGAAAGAACACGTAGATACAAGAATAAATGAGAAAAAGAAAGAACACGTAGATGCAAGAATAAATGAGACAAAAAGAACACGTAGATACAAGAATGAATGAGAAAAAGAAATTACACGTAGATACATGAACAAATGTGAATAAAAAGATCACTTAAAAACAAGAATAAATGACAATAAATAAATGGAACACTTAGAAACAAGAATAAATAACAATAAATTATATCAACTTTCAGAAAAACAAAAAAGGTGAATTAGTTATATGCTGCACATGAAAAGAGACAAATGGTCAAGGATGAAATGGCTGGACTCTATGGGGATGTAGAGAAAAGGTACAAGGAAAAGAAGGAATGAGACAGAACTTCCATATTATGGTACCAGGAAACAAAGAAATGAGACAGAACTTCCATTTTATGGTACCAGGAAACAAAGAAATGAGACAGAACTTCCATTTTATGGTACCAGGAAACAAAGAAATGAGACAGAACTTCCATTTTATGGTACCAGGAAACAAAGAAATGAGACAGAACTTCCATTTTATGGTACCAGGAAACAAAGAAATGAGACAGAACTTCCATTTTATGGTACCAGGAAACAAAGAAATGAGACAGAACTTCCATTTTATGGTACCAGGAAACAAAGAAATGAGACAGAACTTCCATATTATGGTACCAGGAAACAAAGAAATGAGACAGAACTTCCATTTTATGGTACCAGGAAACAAAGAAATGAGACAGAACTTCCATTTTATGGTACCAGGAAACAAAGAAATGAGACAGAACTTCCATTTTATGGTACCAGGAAACAAAGAAATGAGACAGAACTTCCATTTTATGGTACCAGGAAACAAATAAATGAGACAGAACTTCCACATTATGGTACCAGGAAACAAAGAAATGAGACAGAACTTCCATTTTATGGTACCAGGAAACAAAGAAATGAGACAGAACTTCCATTTTATGGTACCAGGAAACAAAGAAATGAGACAGAACTTCCATTTTATGGTACCAGGAAACAAAGAAATGAGACAGAACTTCCATATTATGGTACCAGGAAACAAAGAAATGAGACAGAACTTCCATATTATGGTACCAGGAAACAAAGAAATGAGACAGAACTTCCATATTATACGGTAGACAAACTGAGGTGTTCGGGATGGGATCACTGTGAGACTTCTTGTTTAAGCTTCATGTACCCACAAAAGTACAAAAAAGCTGAGAACTGTGATGAAGTTCTCCCTGTGAGGTCACAGGCACCATAGATACATGACCGATTCCCTGCAGGTGTTCACATATACAGGATGAGTCAGAAGTCACGTACCCTTTCAAAACATTATGTAGGCCTATGAAGAAATGTAGATTTTCTTAATTTTTTTTAAAAATCGTATTTGTTTGCAGGGTACCCCCTACAATTTCAAGCATATCATGTCTTTATCTCCTAAAACTTTTTTTTTTTTTTTTTGCAGGCTATTATTCCCTTATGGTCACAAATGTTCTTGATGAAAAATTCACTAACAGGTAGATTGGACGACAGGGTATAATCGAATGACCTGTGAGATCTCCTGATTCAACTCCAGCAGTTTGTTTATGGGATATTTAAATGGCAAGGTACATGGTCGGAGACTTCAAACCTTAGAGGATCTCAAAACAGCGATAATACAAGAGTTTTTAAAGAACTGAGCTATATTTATGTCAAATAGTTTGTGGAAATGTTCAAAAAGAAGGCTGACTTTATGCATAAACGCTCATGGACACCATTTTGAATGATAAATAACTTTATAATTATCAATAAATAATGTTAGAGTTCTGTCATTGCTATGGTGTGTCATGTACACATACCATTACTTATTAAAGCCACATGTTTTTAGCAAAAAAGGTGAGGGACCTGATATATCTTCTACCCTCAAGCTGATCTACTGTGTCTTGTGTCAAATAAATATTCCTTCTTTAGCTTGATGTGTTATTATGAAGCTTTTTCTTCATGTTAGATTTCACAGTTTTGATTTCTTCTTTCTCGGGGTACTTTCTGTCAAAATTAATAGCATAATAAATAAATTCATAACCAGGAATGTCATAAATTTTGAAGTTATGAGTTTTTTTTATTTATTTGGTGGATGGCGACAGAAAAATCTCCCATACGATAAGTGTTATCACATAAATTCATGCACTGGATTGTTAATTCATAAGATGCAACTATGCATTAAATTATGAATTCATTGGCACAATCATGCATTAGACTGTAAATGTACAGGCACATTTATCTGTTAGATATTAATTCACGAAGATTCACATAAAAAAAAAATAAAAAAATTACCAGTCAGAACCAGTCCTATTGTGTGCACAGGAACCGGAAAAGTAATCCAAGAGAAATTGATGCATTTAAAAATAATATACATTTCATTTCTAGGTTAACAGTGTAATATTTGAAACAGACGGAAGGATTTAAAAAAAAGAATCCATAAGCATCTTCTTTTTTTTAAAGTGCAGTAAATGCATGTTAATTAGCTATAAAAGTTCTTTCTCTAAGTTTGATGAATATACTAATACAGACTTGGAGGTCAACTTTCAAACATTGTTTAGGGAATGTTAAGTTAACAACAAAATTACGTACATACGACTTCATCAAAATGTTTTATTCTCTCAAGGAATTTATTTTTCATGTATTACAAATTTCTAATCGTCTTAAACTCCAACCTGTGACAAATTATTTTAAACATGTGTATAAATCCTGATAGACTATAGAATTTCTCATAGTTCTCAGTTTTTAGATGTATCTCGAAAGTCATTATTTTCCTTTGCACTTTTAACGGAGCCTGGAGCCACCACAATTGTCCCTACAAGCATTCACAGTGTAACAATAGGTTTGCCAGCCTCTCGTATTAGTTACCTTGTACAACAAGTGTAACAATAGTCTTATTCTCGTATTAGTTACCTTGTACAACAAGTGTAACAATAGTCTTATTCTCGTATTAGTTACCTTGTACAACAAGTGTAACAATAGTCTTATTCTCGTATTAGTTACCTTGTACAACAAGTGTAACAATAGTCTTATTCTCGTATTAGTTACCTTGTACAACAAGTGTAACAATAGTCTTATTCTCGTATTAGTTACCTTGTACAACAAGTGTAACAATAGTCTTATTCTCGTATTAGTTACCTTGTACAACAAGTGTAACAATAGTCTTATTCTTGTATTAGTTACCTTGTACAACAAGTGTAACAATAGTCTTATTCTTGTTTTGTCTCTTCAGAGACCACCAGTAACTATACATATAAAGCTTTCTCAACAACCAAAAATAGATTTTTCTTGTGGTGTTGGTGTTAATGTCTCTTCCCAACTTTCTGTCCCCGGCTGTGTTTATCAATTCTGTTGTTGATGTCTAATAATAGTTGCCCATTGCAAGCGAAGATGGCGACAGCTTCAGACTTGAGTTGTGACACATCTGTGCCGTGATCTCATGTGGCTAATTAGTCCTATTTTGGCCCCCTACAGGCCCTGCCACATACGGGGCACACATGGTTAGAGTCGATAATAGTGTTGCTGTGCATTCTGACCTTTCTTGCTGCACGCTTCCCTTCTGCCTTATCAGCTAAATTCTGTTCTGCAATGCGAGCGCCTTGAGTAATGTTTGTCCGCCAGGCACAGCGATCCTGGAGGAGACATCAATTTTGAAGCTGCGCAACGATGCTTTCAGTGTGTCTTTGAAGCGTTTCTTTTGTTCCCCTACTGTTCGCTTACCCATGGAGAGTTCGCTGTACATCAACTGCTTTGGGAGGCGTTTTTCTGGCACGCGAACAACATGCATGGCCCATCTAATTTGGGCCCTCTGCAGCAATGTGTAGATGCTTGAGATACGTGCTCTGTTGAGGACCTTGGCATTAGATACTCTATCATGCCACTTGATCCTGAGAATCCTGCAAAGACAGCTCATGTGGAAATGATTAAGCTTCTTGGCATGTCTGCTATACACTGTCCATGATTCACAGGCATACAGGAGGGTAGTGAGCGCTATTGCATGTTGATGTCTAAACATGCTATGATGTCAAAATGTCCAATATCTTCTGTCTTTGTCACCCTTTAACTCTTTTTCCTTCAGTCATTCCTTTTGTAACAATACATTCCAGCTTTTGTCATCTCATAAGACGCCCAAAGAAAGTGGATTGCTTCCTTGTAATGTGAGTGATAAACTTCCTTTGATCACCTGCTTCTTTCAGGACATCCTTGATTATTTTTTTTTTAGCTGGAGGTCGAAGTGGCTAAGATATTTTTTAACAAGTATTATTTCACAAGTGCTCCCCTTCCCTTTACCCCAGGCTCCCCTTCCCTTTACCTCGAGCTCCCCTTCCCTTTATCCCACGCTCCCCTTTCCTCGAGCTCCCCTTCCCTTTACCCCAGACTCCCCTTCCCTCGAGCTTCCCTTCCCTTTACCCAAGGCTCCCCTTCCATTTCCCACCCTCGCGCTCCCCTCTGATCATGAGTGCCCCTGCCCCTCGTACTCAACCCTCTGTTCTCCTTTGCGCTCACCCGTCCCCTCACATGCACCCCTCCTCCTTCTCTTTGCACATGCTAGTTATCAAGTTTATACATTAGAAGAGAAAACACGACTAACCTGCGTTGTCTGACGCAGATAACAATGAGGACTATAAGCAGAACAAGGCAGCAGAAGCCCAAGATAACACTAACACAAATCACGGCCACTTTCATTCCTGAAAGAATCAAATAAATTTCATTTAAGCATGACATAAACTGTAAAATAAGGATTTTAAAGAAATCAAGAATTATTATTAAATGTACTACAGTCTGTCTTTTTTATCCGAACACCTGAAAACTGAAATATTCTGAAAATCAAAGTTTCTTTGGGTTACTGTTTGATCACAACTGGGTGACTTTTGGCGATTTTATAACAAATTTTGGGCAACTGCTGTTTTGGGTGACATTTCAATCACAGTTTGGTCGACATCTAGAAACCGAAAACAGCCAACTTTGTCCGCCTCACAACGTGTTTGGGAAAACTCTAAACTCACAACGAAGACCAAAGCTGCGGTATATAATGCCAGCATCACCAGCACATTTCTATATGGCACCGAGACATGGACAACCTATGCTAAGTAAGAAAGAAGGCTCAATACCTTCTATCTACAGTGTCTACATTATATCCTCGGTATTTCAGACAAAGTGACAAAAGTCAATGTGTTGTCACATGCTGGCCTTCAAAGCAGGTATACACTGCGCAGACTATTCTGTCTTGGCCATGTCTGCCGCAAGGAAGATGGTCGCATCTTGAAACATATTTTTCTATGGGCAACTGGCAGATGGCAAAAGAATAGTCGGGCAACCGCAGCTGAGGTTCAAAGATATGTGTAAGAGAGACCTGAACATAAACCCAGCAACATGGGTGAATGAAGCTGCCATTCACACCAAGTGGCAATAATCCCTACGGTGCCTCCTCAGATTGGGCGAAAAGAAGCAGAAGAGAAAAAAAAAAAACACACCGAAAGGAATGCCAGGGGGAGAAAACAGCTGAGGGTTATCAACTCAGGGGCGCATTCCCATTGTCAGTTATGACCAAAGGGGGTTACTAGTATTTACATAAATTATGAACAACTGTGTATAACCTTTTACACCATTTTAAGATGGATGAAGAACTAACTCATAATCTAGCATACTATACAAGGAGCAATATTTGATACAACAAATCTCCATGTAATCAGACTAGATCTAGCCAACATATATGGATCAGTCCTGTAATAGATGATGTGGCAAGTCATTGAAACATCCCATGTGCTACAAGAGACTGCAGCAATACTGAAGCAGTATTTTAAAGTGTTCTCTGCCAGATTTTCAGTCAGAGAATACACAATAAAATGGATTAACCTGCACATTGGAATCGCAATTGAATGTACCAATTCATCAATAATATATGTGACAGCTACACGGGTAACTCTCAGGTTGCACTGTCAGTAGCAGCAGTGCTGAGGAGCCAAAAATCCAGACCTAAATGACATTAACAGCAATACTCTACAAACTATGTCGGCTATTCTCAAGATACAGTGGATCCCATCTCATTGTGACATCCCCGGCAATGAGGAGGCTGACAGATTGGCAAAGGTGGAAAGCTGTATTAACTTGATACAAGCATAACTTAAGAAGAGGCCAAGAGTTTTATCAGGTGTAGATACAGCAAAAAGGTGGAAGCAGAGCCTCAGGCTGACCACTGATTTGTGTAAACATTTTCAAGCTGCCATCTGAAAGTGTGTGAAGAAGAAGAATGCCACTGCATCTGTCCATGATACTCAGCAGCATCATTGTAAGGATAATGCTAAGATTTTAAGTCAGGTTCACATCAATATCTAAAACAAAAAATTTGACTTTATTTTCTTCTTCTCTTCTTTGATCCTTAGCCACCGTGCAGTGCCCCAGCTCTGGTTCATTCTTTGCATCTCGGCTTCCACAGTTCTCCGCCAAGTTGTTTTTGGTTGGCCTCTCTTTCGCTTTCCTTCAAGGGTCCATAGCATAGCTGTTCTTGTGATGGCATCATTGTCTCTTCTAAGGACGAGGCCAACCTAACTCCAGCAGCTGCCAGCTATGATGGTGTGCATGTCTCCTTGGTTACTCCGAGTAAGCAGTTCTTGGTTGGTGATGGTATTCGGCCATACGATTCGGAGAATTTTCATTTATCTAACTGAATTCTACTTTATCTCATGTAACTTTAATATAGATGTAGATAAAGAGAAAACCAGAAAGGAGGGATAGTATATACTCCCAGGAACTAACTAGTGAATACATCCTGACATTGCCTTGGTTGGAACCCACAGAGGAAGATAAGTGTGTGGAGGTCAAAGAGAAAATGGATAGAAGCAGCAAAAGAGGAAGCCAACAGTGCCTCACCGACAGAGCTGAAGAATACTGACCAAAACATAAATCAGGGGCAAGCAACTATAGCAGTCCTATGCTGATATACAATTGTATTCGGGGGTCAAAATGGCTAAGAGGTATGGCGTCTGCCTCGAGTTCTGGAGGTACCAGGTTTGATTCCCAGTTGAGGGAATATAACTTATGGAAATTTTTTTTCAGAACCAGTGGTCCTAATGATGTCATACTCCCCGCTGGTCTCCTGGGTAGTGAGATCGGATGCCTAGCCTTCTCGGATAAGGGCGAAAAAATTATGAGGTCCCGTGTGCAAGTTGTGCATGTTAAAAATCCCACGGCAGTTGGAAATCGTAAAGAGTAGGCCTTTTAGGCCGCTGCCCTGGCAAAATTAAAAAAATTAGAAACCTATCCACCACAAAAATACTGGGATTCTCGCCGATGCTACGGAGTTCGTGCACTGTGCTGAGATCCTCCTTGTGTGATCTTAGGGAGGAGATCAGAGCACTGATGTAGTAGTCCATGTTGTCACGTGACCGATAATGTATTTTACCATCTTGTCCATAATTTGATTACTCCTTTAAATGTTCTGTTTTCCTGGACATTTTGTAATTTCTTTTTCTTTCATTTTCTACCTTCGTGGCCAAACTTTTTCACCTTCTCAAACCCCACCCGAGGTTTGGTTACGTTCCGGCCTGTAGCAGTCAGCGAACGATAATATTATCTAAGCCGCACCTGGTCTGACCAGGGGAATATCTCTTACGTTTAAAGTCTTTGACCACGAGCGAGAGGAGCCTCTGTGTAGTCTTTGATCGCTAGCGGGAGAGAACTCGTGCGGTCGGTAACAAGTTTGATCTGTTTCAGGGGGAGATAACCCGCTGCTAGTCTTTGTTGTTTGCCCTTAGATGAGCAAAGAGCACATAATATTATGATTGTCTCTCTGGGGAAATTTTCGCAAAGTTGTTGCTTCTGAAACCTTTGTCTTACCCAGTATTACGATTACGCCGATACCTCTGAAGAAATATGCAGTCCAGGTGTCCGGGGGGAGCGTCCTTTGTGATCTATAAGAGTAGACTGGTTTTAATAGACAAAGACATTCGTGAATATTCCTGGCCCGTAGATGACCATCATGAGATAAGGCAAACTTTAACACAGTACTAGAATGTGTTTGCCTATGTTCTAGTCATTTTCGGGGTGAGTTGACATATCTTATAATTATAATATGATATATTCATGTTAGTTTTTATATATCTGATAGGAAGTGACGTGAATTCATTTTTGAGGATTTCTCCTAGTAATTTAGTTCAGTGATAAGATTACACTGCCTACGGCCTAGTAAGGGTACTTAAACTGTTACAGTTATCATGGGTTAAATGTTAAACTTACAATAACAGATATTAGGCGTAGAATCAGTCCACAGATGCTTATCAGGGGTTAAGAATAGGCTAAATTAACTGTCATTTCTGTAAGATAATGTCAGGTGTGGATTGTTCACTTTAAAACTGAATAGTGAGATGCAGGTAATAACTCTGGATTATAGGAGATAGTCACTTATTCCTTTTTGATAGATATTTCTAGTGGCAAGGGAGGATCATTTTATGCTTACTTGTGTGGCTAGGCACTAGTCTATAACTTTTACTGAAAGCAGTCACCAGGCATTGATATAATTATATCTTATGATCTAGCCACAACTGTATTATTATAGCAAGAACATTGCATTTTCTATGTACTCATTTATGGGATATTAATATTTTGTTTCCCCAAAGGGACATATGACTTATTTGGTAATGTCAAATGCTGTAATCTGTTTATGTAAATTCATTTAATGTTGTAAGATGAATAAGCATATTCATTTAACTGTAACTACAGGTTAGGTTTCCTGTATGTTGAGATTGGGAGAAGAGGAGTAGATTTTTGATGTCAGAACATTTACTGACAGGTACCTGGGGGTGCAAAAGATATTAAGCTTATGCGGGCGCGTGTTGATAATTGATATTTTTAAGGAACAGGAGACATGGTTAAAGACAGCCCTAAACTATCATAGCAATAACTACAATAAATTTAATCCCATAGTGGAGCGAAACTTTCTGTATAAAGTTAGTGTGATTTATTATTTGCTTGAAGTAAAAGGGTGTCTCTTTTTGGGTCTCAGTTTCAGGGAGACCGAATCGCTAGAGCAGACTCCAGTCAGGCAAAGAAAGTCATATACTCTTCGATCTAGAGGGTTTCTGAATACCGCTAGCGTAACGAATCGTCAACCCCGTTCCTGAATCAAAACCCCTTTTTGTCAACGCCAAGTTAAGCTCACGCAGTGCAACGGAGCCAACGCAAAATCTGGAATCGCCAAATGCAGTAGTAGTTCTCTACTCGCCTATTGGATTACCAGCCAGAGCATTGCGGCTTCCAGAATATCAAAACCGCCCAGCATGCCTATAGCAGAATTCCATATCACCCGCCTTTTTGTGCCTAAACGGGGCGCTCAGCAAACCACAGCCAAACCAGTTTAAACAGGATTTACAGCCAAGCCGAGCCTAGCGCCGGATAAGCGCGCCTGGGACTCTTTGTCCTCAAGTGACTTCTTCTGGTGTATTTTCTGGATACTTAAACCCTCCCACGTATGAGCAGCCATCTATGGACAGAGTTCCAGCCCCCCTCTCGCGAGTAGCGGTCACCAACGTTTAGCACCAACAAAGAAAGTTTTGTAGGCTAGTCCCTCACGAAGGATCTACAAGTAATACACTTTCTGGAGCTAGCACATTTGGTCCCACGAAAAACAACAGACAGGCTGTCGCTCAGTTCGTATTTGGTCAGCAGGAGATAAACAACGTCTTCCAGTGTTCCCTCGCGCAATTAGGGGTCACCAACGTTTAGCCCGACAAGGAAAGTTCGGTATTTCACTTCAGTCATCTTGAAGGATATTTATCGGAGCTGGAGCTAGCGCCTTTGGTCCCCGAAAGCGGACCCTCTGTCGGACAGCTTAGTTATTTTCTCCGTGTTCTACAGGTTTTATGAGTGTTGGTGGTGTGTGTGTTTGTGGGTGTGTATTTGCATTATTGGTGGTTATTGATGATTATTGATGACTATTGATGATTATTGATGTAATTTATGCTGTGTATGATGATATGCATTAATTCCATGCTTTTCTTCTTTAATAAAGTTTACACATTTATTAATGCGCTGTTCCCGACCCTTTTCATCCATAATTAACTTGGTTTAGCTCTTTACTATAATCTCTATGTTTGATAAGAGAAAAGAGTGAGAGCAGGAGATGCTTAGACAGTGAAAAGTGAGTTGAGGCTTGGAGAGAGAGATCATTTTGGTAAATCTTCTTCCAGGTTGTCTCAAGTCCATCTCCTATTTACACCTTTCTGTGTGTGTAATCTATAACTCTGCCAGTCCACTATCCCTTGTCGATTTCACTACTATTGTCCAACTCGACAAATACTCACCACTTTAACTCAACCACGACACATGTGCAATGAAGATAGTCCTTAAAACCAAAACCGAACCAAACCAAACAATTGTATTCATCATTAATTAGCCTTTTGTGGAGCGTTATATAAGCTCATGCCAAGTTTTCCTGTCTTGTACCATCTGTTTCAGATCTTTCCGTGTCTTTATTCCCCCTTTTAAGTCTGTCTGAGGTTTCCAGAACAAGGAATGAATTGTAATGCTATCAACTTGGTGTCCTCAATATGTGTCCTATCCAATGTCAACATGTTTCTTCCCCATATTGGCGATACCATCACATCCTTTTGATTCTTCTGCTCCGCACAATGACCCATTTATGGAAGTCTGTAAATTCTTGGTTGTTGTTATTTTTTGTTGTCCATGTTTCACAGCCATACAACAGGACTGACTTAACATCCGAGTTGGATATTCAGATTTTTGTGCAATGTGCAACTTAAAATTTTTAATTTACACTGCATATTATATAAAGACAACAGAAAGAATAAAAGAAAAGAAACAAAACACATACGTTGAGCTTCAGTATCCTCATCTTCACAAAGAAGCCCCTCCCAGCCATAGGTACATCTGGGGAAAAAAAACATGGTAAGTGTACTACAAGCTAAAAAGTTGGATTTGTTGTTTGCTCTGTCTACATTAATGTCATTACCGCATCAACATCTTCATCATCACCATTATCATACTTGTGTCCTCTGACCACAATCCTATATGTAATTTTCATCATCATCATCATAAGGTGCTATCTCCACATCAAAGGTTGGCTGCAAGTGATCTCCAACGTCTTCTGTCTCTTGTCTTGATGGTGCACTCTGATAGACTCTGTCTTGCTCATCTCTTGATGTTATCTTCCCACTTATAGCGCTGTCTTCCCCTTGTACGTTTGCTGTATCTTCTAATACAGTCTCAGCGAGGTGTGATGTCTTTTTATTTGTCCTAAATATTTTAGCTGCATAATTATGGTCTCTTTTATTAATTCTCTTCTCATTCCTAGGTTTTCTATGATCTTCTTTATTTGCTTTCTTCTCTTTCCATGAGATGTGCCCTATTCTTCAATTTTACGATGCTCCGAGTATAAAATCATCTAACTGCAATTTACATCATCATCATGTTCCTTTTTGCTCCTAATGGAGCACGGAGCCACCACTGTAGCTGGACCCCTCTTGCAGAAAGCCTGCATCAAGCATTCACATGTTATTGCAGCAGTAGTTTGTATGGCAATGTGTATTACATGATGAGGTTGCCAACTCCATGCACAAACTCACATTAGTCACCTTGTACGACATGCAGTAGACCTGACCTTTCTTTGTCTCTTCAGAGACCCCTGCCCCGGGAACTACATAAGGCTGCATTATATGTGCTCACATATAATACTATTTATTTGTATGTCACGTCTGAATTTTTGTTACGTACTTGGTGTACTTCCCCCGGGGGGGGGGGGGGGAGACAAACAAAGAATAGAATTACTGCTCCCTCAGACATGACATAAAAGGTTCTCCCTGGGGGCAGGACACCCCATCATGTAGAACAGTGTTTCCCAAACGTTTTCGGGTCACCACACCCTTGACCCCCAGAGCCCTCTTCCGTGTCTCCGCATTACATAACAAAATGTCAAGAGAGGAAGATAAGAGCAACTTCAAATTCAAAAGAGTGACAACAACTAATTGCTCTATTTACTGACAGAGTGGTTAGAGCTCTGGTCTCTCGCGGCAAAGGTGACGGGTTCGATTCACGGTATTGACACTCTGCAGTCTACCCAGCTGTAAATGGGTACCTGACTTTGCACTTGAGTTAGGGAAGGAAGAAGGCAGCGAGGAAGAGAACTGGTTGTGCCCGCGTCAGTTGAATGCGGCACTAGTAGTTATATTGATTTTATGTAGTCAGAGTTAATCCTTCATATGTTGTGGTGGTTCAAGTGATAACTGGCCTTCCGCCAGAGATGGTGATACTTGACCTTTTGTTAATTTATTTCAACCCAGGAATGTTCTTCCCTTTTGAGTTTTGGTGATAAGCAAAACAGTTTCAGCACAACAACGTATATCTGAAAGAAATTATTGTAAAGTTCCACAAACAGCAATGTAGAAAAATTCAATTAGAGTTTATTGATGTAATTAGACAAACACTGTAAATTTCACAATGATGATTGGTTATCCAAAATGAAACATATATAATCCGACTGAATAATATACACACTTGTCTACTAAAGAACTCCGCCAATGCCGGTCCCAAGCCCGGATGAAAAAGGAGGAGGGCGGCCTGCATGGAGGCCGTAAGGAGGCAGCCCCTCCACCATGCAAAGGCACAACAGGCCAATCACCTGTTTGCTTTAAATCATGATTACGCGAACTACAAGAGAGAAAACGGGACTGATTCTAAAGGCGACGAACTGGAACGGACTACGGACTACGACTTATGGAACTTGGAACACAAGAAGTATAAATGGGAAGGAAGAGGAGCTGGTGGAAGAGATGAGGAAAGCAAAACTAGAAATCCTGGCTATAACGGAAACGAAGAAAAAAGGACAAGGAGTCATGGATCTCGATGGCAACACGTTGCTCTACAGTGGTGTACCCATATCTGAAAGAGCTAAAGGAGGCGTGGGTTGCATTGTGGCCCAAAATCAAAAAGATAGTATCAAGGGATGGAACTTTGTCTCGGAGCGCATTATGGTTGTAAAACTAAAAGAAGGAGAAACCATAGTCAACCTGGTCATAGTGTATGGGCCAAATGAGGATGAGAGAGCAGAGGTCAAGGAGGAATTCTTCGAGCTGCTTCAAAGGACAGTGGATGACTGCCTAGATGAAGTTATTATGCTCGGAGATTTTAATGCCAGAGTTGGAAATGACCATGCTAGATGGGGTGGAGTTATCGGAAGATATGGAGAAGATACTCTCAATGACAATGGAAAGCGACTCCTTAGATTCTGCAGTGAGCAGAATCTGATCATTACAAACACAAAGTTCCCCCATAAGCGCATACATGCATACACTAGATGTGAACCAACCAAGAATGAGAAGTCAGTGATCGACTATGCCATTGTTCGGAGAAGCTCATTCAGATATGTCCGAGATGCAAGAGTCTGGAGGGGGCCAGAGATTGGAAGTGATCACTACCTGCTAACAATCAAACGAACAACTGAAAGAGTTGCTCAGCCTAGGAACTGCCCAACATCACGCAAGAAACCAAGTAAACGAGCAGGAGAAATGAGCATTAGGACCTACAAGCTGAGAGAGCCAGAAATTAAGACCAGATATCAGGGGCTTATTGCTACAGCAGTGAGCAACACAGAAGAACGACCTGATGACTTGGAAACCCTCTGGAATAAATTCAAGGATATCATAAAGACAGCTGCTGCAGAAGCATGCGGTGAAGTCCGACTTGGGAACCAGAGAAAGAGGACACCTTGGTGGACAGAGGAAGTCAAAGAGAAAATAAGAGAGAAGAAAATGGCATGGAAACAATACTTAGGAGCTAAAAACACAACAGGACAAATGGAAAGATATAGAGAATATGTGACACTCAGAACAGAAGCAAAGAACAAAGTGCTAGCAGCAAAACAGAAGTCCTGGGAAGAATTTGGAGAAAAGCTAGAAAAAGATGCACAAGAAAACCAGAAATTGTTCTATAAGACCCTAAAGAACATGAGGAAAGAAAAACAATGCCCTCTCAAATTTATAAAGGACAAGCAAGGCAAATTGCTTACTGCCCCGAAGGAAGTAATGGAAAGATGGAAAGAATATTTCTCAGAACTCCTGGATGGTGAGCATGATGAAGCATCAGAAATGATAACCACTGACACAGAAGAGGAAACCAATGATGGTGAAGATGACATAAAGATGGAAGAACTGAGGGCAGCACTAGAGAAAATCAAGATGGGCAAAGCAGCAGGGCATGATGGTATAACACCAGAAATGGTTAAGTACATGGGAGCATCAGGCGACCTATTACTCTTAAAGGTCCTACAGGCAGCATGGTGCAACAAGACCATACCAAAGGATTGGGAGATTGCCATCATAACACCAATTTTCAAAAAGGGTGACAATCGACAATGTGGAAACCATAGAGGCATATCCCTTCTCAGTGTCCCTGGTAAAATCTACTCTAGAATCCTAGAGCAGAGACTCCGACGCCTAGCTGAGCCACAATTGGATGAGGTCCAGTGCGGATTCCGAGCAAACCGAAGTACTCAAGACCTAATCTTCACACTCAGACAGCTGAGTGAAAAGGCCCTTGAGTATAAGAGTGAGATCCATCTTTGTTTCATAGATCTGGAAAAGGCGTTTGACAGGGTCCCCTGGAGCAAACTTTGGGACTGTTTGGCAAGGAAGAATATTCCAGCACCTCTGATTCATGCTATACAGAGCTTCTACAAGTCTTGCAGAAATTATGTGAGGACAGCAAACCATAAGTCAGAAGAGTTCAGGACCACCACTGGTGTAAGACAAGGTGATATCCTATCACCTTACCTCTTCATACTCCTTATGGACGATGTCATCAAGGCATGTAAGGAGAGAACAAAAAAGTATTCAGTGGGGTACTGGAAGATGAGACAGGTCTATATTTCGGAGCTGGCATTTGCTGATGATGTTGCCCTGATTGCTAAATCAGAGGCACATCTCCAATCCAACCTGCAAGTCTGGAAGGAAGAGCTGGAGAAGAGAGGGATGGTCATAAGCAGCTCTAAAACAAAATCCATGGTGATATCACGAGAAGAAAGAAAACATCAGATTAAGTTGGGAGAACAGGTCCTGGAGCAGGTCGACCACTTTAAATATCTCGGAGCTATTATAGACCGAAAGGGAGGCATCAAAGAAGAGTTGGCCACTCGAAAAGCAGCGGCTGGGAGACTTTTTCAGGCCATAAATCGTGGATTCCTCAGCAAGAAAGAGGTTGGTAAGAAAACGAAGATGGCTGTATACCGCTCCACCTATGTCCCAGTCTTGACATATGGATGCGAGTCGTGGGCAATGACTACAACCCACAAAAGCCAGATCCAAACCTCAGAAATGAGGTATCTGAGGAAAGTGGTTGAAGTAACAAGAAGAGAGACATGGTCCGCAACCAGACGATCCGTCAAGGCCTAAAATCCCATCCGCTGCAGACCCAAATAGAACAGTCCCAACTAAGATGGTTTGGCCATGTCTGCAGAATGGGAGAAGATCGGCTACCACGACAAGCATGGGAAACAAAGAGCCAGGGATCCAGACCTCCAAGACGACCCAGAGTCCGCTGGGAGGACAACATTAGACAATCTTTGAAGGACCGAGGACTAGAATGGAACCAGGCCAGGAAGAAGACAGCTGATAGAATGGTCTGGCGCTCTCTCTTCCAAACCTCTACACCTCACGGTAGAAGGGGAACGACTAAGTAAGTAAGTAAGTCTACTAAAGAAAAAAACTTGTCTTGGTATCCTCAAAGACGAAGTTCTCCTAACGCTATTTGTAAAAATCCTCTAGTCTAAAATCATGGTATCCTTGGAATCATAAGTCCTGAAATCGCTACCTATCGCCCACAACTCTTCTATTTATACTATTTCTTCTTTTTTCCCGCCTTTTTTCACACGACCCGTCCTTTTTTTCCACACGACACAATAGTTAACATTTGCACTCCTCTTCTCAGCTTTTCGACCTTTTTGCACACGACAATCTGTTATTTCGACTTTATTTTCACATGTGTGATCTTTTCCAACTTAACAATAGGATAAAAAAAACCAGATCACACAAACATTCATTTCCCACTTTCGCGCTTATAAAACCCATTCATTATTATCTGGGACTGACCTACGTTTACCCTGTCAGAGCAGTAACTGCCAACTTGAACTCTGAATGAACACTGCGTTTTGTGTAAAAACGTCTTATTTGCTTTTAAGGTCTGTCATTCTTACCTGTAGCATTTTCTAGCACATATAAATGCTTATCGTGAAGTAGGAGGGACAAAGCTAGCGTGAAAGGTCAAGCGGTCACATAATTCCCTGGCCACACAAATGTATCCCAGAGGGAGACATTTGCGTACTATCAACTAAGCACCTCATGCTAGTGACTGTTATAAACGACTAACCTATTGGTAGAGTCTCTTAGAGAGAAAAAAAGAAAAAGATTTAAAAAAAAAAAAAAAATTGTTCGTAAAACGAGGGATCACAGTATATTTATAATGCGTAAAACGGGGGATACATAAAATTTGTTAATACATTTCGCCATTGAACAGTATTGATGTACACTACTTCTTAACAATATCAATATGAACAACGCTGTGCGTTAGTCATCACCATAATGATAACATATTTAATGATAACATTTAAATAAAAAAATAAAATAAATAAAATATAAAAAAATAATCGCGTACGATTTTCATGGGTTGTGCAAACAACACAAATAAAAACAAAACAAAAAAAATACTTTGGCAATATTTAACAGAATTGACTAATATTCATTTAGTATTTAACAATCTTAAAATGTAGTAGCTGCAACGAACATCAGCCTAACAGCATAGAACTAATGGTCAAACATCAGACCGTGGGACGCAAAAAAAATGTAATATACGAGCTCGTATATATATATATATATATATATATATATATATATATATATATATATATATATATGGGAATAAACATACATGGCAATGTTAATCTATAAATTTATTATCAACAAAATATGAACTGGAGCTGTACGCTCTCGTAACTGTCAATATAGAACGTGGTAAATATAATACAATCATATGATACAGGCGACCCCAATCCTGCCACTGCGGTCAGTGATTTACCAGGATGTATATGGGTCTTAAACACCAAAAATCTGGACAAGTTTGGGGAACTGTCTATGTGTCTATATAAATATAGCATTATTAATCTGGTTACATGGAGTTACAAAGTATTTATTAAAAAGTGTCTCTAATCTCCAACTTATGTAATGGTCGTTACTATGAGGGAAGACAACTATACCGATCCAAATAACTATCGGGTGTTGGAGTATGAACTATCTCAGTTACCCTGAACCAAGTACTAAACTGTTTATAGGTTCGTCATCAAATATAAAATCCGCATACAAATGCAAGTTCATAATAATGGACAACAATTTGTCAAGAAAATATACTGTAGCGTTCCGCTTACAACGTGACAAATGGTCAGAAAAATACAGGTACATCAATATGAGATGTTTATTTCTCAATACAAGGTATAATGGACAACAAGATATCAAGAAAATATACTGTAGCGTAACGTGACAAATGGTCAGAAAAATACAGGTACATCAATATGTGATGTTTATTTTTCAGTTCGAGGTTTATCAACATGTGAACATATCCGTTATCATGTTAGCGATTTCCCATGAAATCATCATGGTTTGCATGTAACAGTGTAGTATTTCGCCAATCCGCGAACTGTGTTGATTAGCATATAAGTTTTACCCAACTTGCAAAATGCACCGTCAAATTTTAGGTGAAAATATATATATGTCTCAGTTATTTAGTGGAGTGGGGTGTATATTGGAATAAATGACGGAGTATGGTTTATCACCGTGGGAGGGTGTTGAGGACTGTGCGCGATTTTCCAGTACTCATTCAGCTGAGGTGGTTCGTGGTGCAACCATGCGAATGCTGCAGACATTCACATGCTTGCAAACTCCGAAACAATCCTTAACAGAGGGGAACGAATGTCAGTCATGGGAATGTACTCGGGGGCTTAGAGGCGTTAGCTGTGTCAGTGGGGGTAACAATGTCCTCATTATCTTTTACCGATGTCGGCTGTGGACATCTCATCTTCTTGTACATATGGTAGTTATACACAAAACAGCTTAAATTTTAAAACACATTATGCTAAGCAAAATCAATAGTCCTGACACTCTAGTGTCTCACTGAATTAAGGAATGCGAGAAGGGTGAAGGGGTTTCCCAGACTACGAAGAAGTATTTATAGAATTTGATAGACACGTCAACATAGGTAAATTCCTTTTGAAGTGGGGGATGCTCGGAATAGTGCGTCGATTTAGAAACGGTCCGTCTGTGATGAAGCATGTCGGAGAAGGTGACAGGAAATGAAAAGGCGTTTGGATGTGTAGAGAAGAATAAATTTGACGTCTGATTTGTCATATATCTGTGAGAAAGGGTGTCGGCTTGAATAACATGAGAAGCCATATACGATCATTCAGGTTGTAAAAAGCATCATTAAGAAAAAATCGCCAAAATACATTCTCGATGCGATTGAACATTATAAAACGGTCTTTCCATAACACAAAAGGAAAACTGTGAGTTAACACATTAAAAAAGAAACTCTCATGTGTCACAAAGGAAAAATGTGTGTGTGCGTATAGTATGTTTGCTTTTGTCACTAAATTCATCAAGAAGGGAAAAAGAACAAAAAAAAATAAAAACCATTGTAAAGCATGTCATTTATAAAGATTTTCAAAGGCAAAAGTGGTGTAATTTGTACAGTGGGTACTCTTCTAATCATAAAGATTTCGTACCTAACACTTGTAAAAAAATTTTTTGTATAACTAGAGAACTGTGATAATTTAAAGTTCTGTTTAACCGGGATAATATAGTGTTATAGAATGTTTGCAAAAGTTCTTCAATTTCTTGACGTATTGGTGTAAAAGATGTAATGACAGTGACAGTCCATGTTGACGAAGAATGTGAAATAATTATATAACATTAAAACACAGTGGCGTCACGCCATAATAACTTGTTAGTATATGTGGGTGTTGCAGATGTCGTAACTGTCAATATCGTCAGTATCATCAGCAGGATCTTGACTGAGGCTGACATCTTTCTGAAAAAATAAAATTTCCTACCAAAAAAAAAAAATGGACACTAGTGACTTTAGATGATGGGGGTAACGAGGGAGAGTGCTATTTGTAGAGAGAGAGCACTCGTTGGGTACTTTAGCTGGGGTAGTACCTTTTGTTATTAGAGAAGATTGATTCTCCAATAAACTAATAATCGTTGAACTGGACGCTTACGAATGTTGACATGAGGAACTTGGCGATTTCCCTCAAGGTAGCTTTTGTCAATCGTTGATCACAAGAGGATGGCGCATTTCGCACTGTCGAGTGGGTGGTGGCTGCAGTTATTGAGGGTAAGTATGAAGTCGTATTGAAATGGTGCACCTCATGCTGCGTGTTGTGGGGCTGTCTGCGTTTTCCACGCAATCTCTTACGTATGTGCTCCTGGGGCAACCGGACAAATCCCGTTAACAGTGGGGAGTCATCTGCTGCACCAGAATGTGGGCGCCCCGTTGCCGTGTGAAATTCAGTGTTGTCTGGACTGATCACACTTTCGTGGTCACTCTCGGGATCTGCTGTATCTAGGTCAGATTCGTGTCAGAATGGAGGTGATGGAAGAATAATATCTTCCACAAGTGTGCATGTAGCGCTGTCTGCGTTTTCATCATTAGGCGGTGCTGTGTGTCGAGTATCATTATCTTGTTCAGATGTGTGCCGTTCTGCTTGTGAAACAGCGTTGTCTGTGTGTTCGTCGCAATTTCTATTGTTGCTCTCTGATTCTCTGCGGCAATATGTATTTATGTTCTCAGATTCTCTGTGTGAGGTTTTTTTGACGTATCTGTGGAATGATAGTGGTTCAATGTGGCTTTATGTATGGGTCTGCCATTAGATAAAACTGGTGGTGCTATCGGGCGATGAGTAGCTGTCTTAATTTGTGCTGCATGAGCTTTGGTGACTATGTTCTTCTCGTCATCTTGTTCAAACGCATTTATCACCAACTTGAAATTGTTCTAATTTAGCTCTTTTATCATGTTGTTTCTGCCATTTCTTGAAGGCTTTCTGTGCATTACGATTAGCTATCTGATGTGCTCTATACTTCTCTTGTAGTATGACTTCGATGGGATTTTCACCTTGATACTTCCTATGAGGTTGCAGGAGATTATCTAATGGGAAAGTAGGTTCACTGGTCGTGGGCTGTTCAAATCTGTAGTATACTTGTTCTCTGGGTTCCATGGTATGTCTTCTGTCATCAAATGTTCGCTTCACATAATCACTGGGGTTGCGACGGGGGTCGCGTAGGGAGTAAGTTGGGGCTGATGAGGGGGTAGGGAATTATGGTTGTGATCATGTGAATAACGTTGCGAACACCGATGTGTTGTTTCTGTGTAGTGCGGCTAGGCTCTCATATCATCCTTGTTTCTTTGTTTCTTCTTGACTATGTCTTCATACTCCTCTTGCATCACATCGATCAGAGGCTGTATTACTTCCTTCTTTTCTTCATTGTCTGACTTCGATTGCGATTTGCCTGCTCTATTCTGTGTCTCTTCATGTTTTCTTCATCTAACATTTTTGTTAGAACCAGATCTATTTCAATTCTTGTTTCTGGAAAGTGTGTATGATATTTTTGCTCTAGCAGTCTCCATACTAGTCCCCTTGATAAGTTAAAATCAGGCCGTTCTATGATGGATTCTATCACCTGTTTCAACTCCTCCATGTTTGGTTCATCCACTTTAACCATTTTCTTACTCGTGTCATTCACTTCTTCTCTCACTTCTTTTCCCAACTTTTCCACCATTTCGCACCTCTCCGTGTATTCTAACTCATCTTCTTCATCTGACGATACACTGTCTGAGTAACTTGATGAATCTGAGAACACGTCTCGTTCCACTATTTTGATTCCCCAGTAATTAAGTTCCTCCATTACTCTCACCACAAGTCTGCGAATTTCTTCTTTCCTTTCTGATAAGTCTGTATCAAACTTTCTCTCCAGAAATCTCTGTACATATTTTAGTACTACTGTGTCAGGTTTAGCTCCCTTCAGTTCGTCTTTGAGTGCTATCTTTATCTCCTCTGTGCTTACACCTCCCTGTTTCGTCTTCTGTACTGTTCTTGTACGCCTATAAGATGTATCCATGTCCTGCACTTCTTGTGGACCTGTTTTGATAGGATTCCTTCTTACTGCTGTTCCTATACGCCTGCATGATTTGTCAGTGTTAAGGTCAACATCTGTTTGTGTTGCTGAAACTGCAGCTCTATTCTCTGTTTGTGTTGCTGAAACTGCAGCTCTATTCTCTGTTTGTGTAGCTACACTTATCATAGTTGTTTTCTTCACCTGTGGTTCTGGGTCATTGACCTGACTTGACCTGTCAACGTTTGTTTGTGTCGCAACACAACTGATCTTTGCTTTCTTCACTTGTAGTTCGTGTATTTCTTTAGGTTGACTATTGATCATGGGGGCCCATCGTGTGTCACTTGATGTTACAAAACCGACCTGGTGATGTATGTTACGTGGTGTTCTCCATTGCTTTAGAGGTCTGATATGTGCCCTTAATCCATCTTCTGTTGTTATTATACAAGTTTGTTGGTCAGTCGTTGTAACATTATTTACTTCCCATATCTTTCGTTGTGTGATTCTGTTGATAAAATTTCTAACAGCTATGCGATGGTGTCTTCTATTTAGACTACTCCAATCTGCTCTTGTTTTGACAGTGTCTCTTTCCCATTTTCTATTATGTTGTTGTTGCTGCTGTTGTTGCTGTGCAAATAATGCATGTTGTTGTTGCTGTTGTTGCTGTAGTGGATACAACGCCTGTTGTTGCTGCTGTTGTTCTTGACTTTCATCCATTAGTGGTTATGCCTGTCTGCTTTCACCAAGAAAAAATGGCAGGTCACGGCGCCAATTTGAAGATATGTGCCCGCGTCAGTTGAATGCGGCACTAGTAGTTATATTGATTTTATGTAGTCAGAGTTAATCCTTCATATGTTGTGGTGGTTCAAGTGATAACTGGCCTTCCGCCAGAGATGGTGATACTTGACCTTTTGTTAATTTATTTCAACCCAGGAATGTTCTTCCCTTTTGAGTTTTGGTGATAAGCAAAACAGTTTCAGCACAACAACATATATCCGAAAGAAATTATTGTAAAGTTCCACAAACAGCAATGTAGAAAAATTCAATTAGAGTTTATTGATGTAATTAGACAAACACTGTAAATTTCACAATGATGATTGGTTATCCAAAATGAAACATATATAATCCGACTGAATAATATACACACTTGTCTACTAAAGAAAAAAACTTGTCTTGGTATCCTCAAAGACGAAGTTCTCCTAACGCTATTTGTAAAAATCCTCTAGTCTAAAATCATGGTATCCTTGGAATCATAAGTCCTGAAATCGCTACCTATCGCCCACAACTCTTCTATTTATACTATTTCTTCTTTTTCCCCGCCTTTTTTCACACGACCCGTCCTTTTTTTCCACACGACACAATAGTTAACATTTGCACTCCTCTTCTCAGCTTTTCGACCTTTTTGCACATGACAATCTGTTATTTCGACTTTATTTTCACATGTGTGATCTTTTCCAACTTAACAATAGGATAAAAAAAACCAGATCACACAAACATTCATTTCCCACTTTCGCGCTTATAAAACCCATTCATTATTATCTGGGACTGACCTACGTTTACCCTGTCAGAGCAGTAACTGCCAACTGAACTCTGAATGAACACTGCGTTTTGTGTAAAAACGTCTTATTTGCTTTTAAGGTCTGTCATTCTTACCTGTAGCATTTTCTAGCACATATAAATGCTTATCGTGAAGTAGGAGGGACAAAGCTAGCGTGAAAGGTCAAGCGGTCACATGGTCACCCCTCACCACTTGATGCCGGACCTAGTATGGTGAAGTCTCTAACACTTCACTCCCCTAAGGCAGTATCTGCTATGTGACTACCTTGACCTTTTTTTAACATAAAGCTACAGATACGCTTATGTATACATTTAATTTAAAAAAAGAAACGTAATTATTTAATCCAATTTAACAGACTTTCATCAACAGTATATGAGAGTACATTAGTAAACCGTCTATGTCATTGTTCTTTAAACTTTCAATGAGATGGATGAGCCTGGTGAAATGATATAAGTGCTCACATCAAGGCCCTGTATAATTAACCTCTTTTACATTTAAGCAATCATATAAGTAGTGTTGCTGAATTTAGCCAGACAAATCCTCAACCACCCCCTTACTATTGAAGACCTCCCTATTGTCCCCCTTTTCCTTTATCACCCCTTTTGATCCTCCTAACTCTCTACGGGAGCGGTACCACCCACTTTGGGAACCACTGATGTAAACAAATTGATACAGAAACCACCCTGTTGGAGTGTAAGCTTTCATGCCGGCTTTCTGCGAGGCAGGTGTGGCTCCATGCTCCGTATGAAGCAAAATAATGATGATTTAGGCCAAGGGTTCACAACATCGACCATACCGATTGTTAGAATCTTTTCTGTTTGCAGGCCTTATGCTGCTACGAGACATTTTATGTCCTTAAGAATTTTGTTTACTATTACACAATTATGTCTGCATAGAATTAATCGCTTTTGTTAGCTAGTACAAATTCTTTGTCTTTATATGATACTGTTTATATTGATAAATAGTGCAGATGGCAAAATACATTTTCCCTGCTAACAGCAACTATGGGGGGAGAGGGGGGGGTGTGTGTGTGTGTGTGTGTGTGTGTGTGTGTGACAGAGGTAAATTATGCTCAGAAGGGGCAGGCCATGAGCAAAAAAAGTTGAGAATCCCTGATTTAGGCTATGTTCTAATTCATGTTCACATAATATTCTGTGTATTTATGTTTATAGTCAATATATGCCTGGCTGTTTGCTGTTACAGGATTGAAGTGGTACAAGATCACCAATGTGGGACTGATGACAAGAACTAGTGGAACAAGAGATGAGACGAGGATGCTAGAGATGGAATGTTAATCAGAATCAACGTCATTGCACACTGGGCAAACCCATAGGTGCTCAGTCTCCCTCAGCAAATGTCGAAGGGTATGAATGCTAATTGTTCCTGTTGTGCACTGGTTGTTTACACTGCGGATGTGTCCTCTCATACGTCCATCCCTGCTGGTCTTATGTTTGATACCAAATTCCATCAGTCTTAGCCTTGATGATTCATTGATTGCAGTGTTATTCTCTAATAGACAAACATGAATTGCCCTCAGTATTTTGTCCTTATCCATGGCCAATGCACCTTTTATGGGTGCTCTTGAAGCTAGTCTGTCAGCTCTTTCATTGCCACGTACCCTAGCATGACCAGGACTGAAGATCCATATCAGTTCTTGAAGATTCGATGCTTCTATAAAGGCGTTCCATTCATGTCGAAGCCACCTATTTTGGACCTTTCGAAGCATGGATTGTGAGTCTGATACAATAACTGCCTTTGTTAATAAAGTCTCAGACAGCCATCTTAAGGCAGCAGTAACTGCCTCTACCTCCATTCTCATGCTGGAGGTTGTTATCATGTAAGCCCTGCTATGTTCAGCAACGGTTCTGCCCTTTACTCTAGCAGAGAAGCCCCACCCTGATTTATTACCACAGATTACAGACCCATCAGTGTACACAATGGCATCATCATCCCCAGCATTATCATTTATAAGCTGATCAACTTCCAGCATGGATAGGACATACATTGAGGAGGACATCTGGTGATGGATAGGACACATATTGAGGAAATCTGCTGATAGCATTACAAGGCACTCCTTGTTTTGGAATCCACAGGGTCAGAGATGTAGAGGTAGCCCAACAAACACATGAAGTAGACAACTGGAGACAGAATTAAAAATGAGGAAGAAAACATGGAAAAACCTGAAGCGGATGGCACGGGACAGGAAGACTTGGCGTCTGTTTGTTGAAGACCTGAATGAATGATTATGCTGTCACTAGAAAGTGAGAAGAGATGACAACAGAACATTTTTCTACTTACTACATTTTATCAACTTGAAACTGCTCACTTTATTTTTACATTCTTTTGACCACTTTTTAGTTTCTAATACAGCAGCAGCAACACCACCACCACGATCATAATCATCATCATCATCCTCATCAATCATCATTTTCACTCTCTATGAAGCCACCATTGCAGATGGGTCCCCCCATCCAGGAAGCCTGCACAAGCAGTTACATGCTCTCGCAACGGTAGATTCTGAAACAATTTGTTTTACACAATGAGGATGCCAATGCGCAAGAAGAAGAATAAGAAAAATGACGTAACAATTTGCTGAAAGTCATAATAGAAGGAAGACCTGAAGTCAAATTTAGAGGAAAACAGCGATATAAGGGGTAAGATAACACCAAAAGATAGACAAGAAATAGCCTATAAGAGTGTACCATCAAGACAAGAGACAGAAGACGTTAGAGATTTATACCTGAGACCTAAGAGTCTTTTATATTTGGACATGCGCCCTAATATAACCAACTGGGTTGAACGGGACGCGCCTCGCCAAAACTATAAATAAAAAAAAAGAAGACGTTAGAGATCCTTCGATGTGATGAAGATGGCAGCTGATGTAATGAAACACAGACACTGACATTTACGTATTTTTATTTGACGTACCTGCAGGTAAACTCTTTAGGATTTTGCAAAATAAAACAGGCACCATCGTTTCTGCAAGGCTTGGTGGAACATCCATCAGCTGTTAATAAATGCCAACTGTTAGTCACATCAGTGAACCATTATATATATATATATATATAAGGGCTGGAATTTTTAATGTTAAATTAATCAATTACAATTTTGTTAATCGATTAAATGATAAAACAAATTTCAATCGATTATTCCATTTTTAGCAAAGTTTATATTTTTTGCTGAAACGCGATAGCGTTTGCCATGTTAGAGGTTTGTGATATGGAATTTGACAAGTTTGGTCAATAATAATAAATTGTTTGCTTGTAACATTTCAATATTTTCATTATATTTTCAGGACGTTTCATTGACTATAAGAAGGCTTTTTGACAGAGTCCATCACGAGAAAATCATAGAATGCCTCAAAGACATAGATATTGATGGAAAAGACATAAGAATACTCAGTAACCTTTTTTAGGAGCAAACTACTAGAGTCAGATCTGGCAGGAATTATTCACCAAACATAGACATAAAAAAGAGGTGTCAGACCAAGGTTGTGTGCTGTCCCTCTGTCTATTTTATCTACACCATGAAATTCCAGAAAAAAGCACCACCTTTTAATGCTACCAACAGGTTTCCTCAACATTTGTCCTGTCCAATGTGAGTTTCGTCTTCACTTTTATCTGTTTCACCAACATCTCCCTCATTCTTGTCTTCAGTTCCATGTTGGCAGTTTGGTCATACCATATCAAGCTTTCTACTCTACACAAAGCACCAACTTATGAAAGTATTTTCACTTACAGCACAAGCTGATTAGTGAGATGCATTCCATTCATCTAACCCATGCTTGCTCCTTATGGAGCATACAGCCACCATGGCAGCTGGTCACCTTGCAGCAGTGTTTTCTGTAGCTATCTATTTTATATGATGAGGTCGCCAGTTCCATCAACATCACACTTTAGCTCACCAAGGAGCATAGGTCTTCAGCAAACATGTGCCAAGTCTTCCTGCTCGTTCCACCAGCTAAAGGTCTTTCTATGTGTCTTCTTCATCCTACCTGTCGCTAGTTCTCTTCTCTATGTGTTCTTTGGTCTTCCCTCTACCTGTCTTACCCAGGGGATTCCAGAACAAGTAAAGATTGAGGACACAAGCTATCAAGGCAAACACAAGCTATCAAGGAAAAAACACAAGCTATCAAGGCAAACACAAGCTATCAAGGCAAACACAAGCTATCAAGGCAAACACAAGCTATCAAGGCAAACAGTTTTACAGAGAACTGTTCTTTTACAAAGATGGTTGTCATTACAGATCTGTTGTGTAATTAGTCATATAACACACTATTTACATATTCCCACTTCCCAGTCTCCTAAATGTGTTGCAGATGTTGACAGTTTAAGATGTTGGCTTTAATTCATCTCTCGTCACTGTTTTGATGGGTATACTTGCTTGTAATAGTATTTTAACACGGATAACGTGTGGAATTGGTGAAAAAATATGGCGAAGCCCTATTGTACAATGTAGCATTCACACATTTCAATTTTGTATATCCTTATGGTTCATTTAGTACAATATAAAGGAATTTTTGACTTACAATGACATCGATTTAAAATGAAATCAACTTACAATGACATTGACTTAAAATGAAATCAACTTACAATGACACTGACTTAAAATGAAATCAACTTAACAATGACATTGACTTAAAATGAAATCAACTTAACAATGACATTGACTTAAAATGAAATCAACTTAACAATGACATTGACTTAAAATGAAATCAACTTAACAATGACATCGACTTAAAATGAAATCAACTTAACAATGACATTGACTTAAAATGAAATCAACTTAACAATGACATTGACTTAAAATGAAATCAACTTAACAATGACATTGACTTAAAATGAAATCAACTTAACAATGACATCGACTTAAGACCGGAACCCCATCATAGCTAGAGGTTTCCTCAATGTGTATCTTATCCATTTCCAGTGTCTTCTCATTTCTTGTTCCACAGACGCTTGTCATCAGTTCCACATTAGTGATCTTGTCCCACCACTTCATTCCTTCTATTCACCGCAAGCATCCATTTACGAAAATATGTAGCTGTTTGGTTGTTGTCTTTGTTATTCTCCATGTTTCAGAGCCACACGATTATAATCATTATAATCACAGAACCATCATGTCACCATCACCGTTCTCATAATCATCATTATAATCACTGTCACCATCATCATCATTACAATCACTGATGACATTTGAACTGAACACATTTACTTACATTAGGAATAGTCAAATCAAGACTTACCTGTACACAGTGTGGTGTTAGTGTCCCAGAACTGTCCTCCACTACACTTACACTCATAGCTGCCTGCTTTGTTAGTACAGTCTTCATTGTTAGAACAACTGTTACTACTGTTTGTAGCACACTCATTGATGTCTAAGAAAAAGGAAGGAATAGAAACAATGAAAAATGTAAAGTTCCTCTTTCTGTATCCTTGTCTCCCTCACCTCCTGCCAAACATAAACTGTCGTCGTCTTCACCGCAGCCATCATTGTCATTATAATCACTTTCACCATTGTCATCCTCATTATTATCACCATCATCATCATTACTGTCATCCTCATTACATACATGCCACACCTCAGAGATGAAAAACCTGTACAAAAAATTAAAAAAACCTGTACAAAGACCCGCAAAACCTGTACAAAGACCCGCAAAACCTGTACAAAGACTGAAAAACGTAACAAAAGAGTTTATTCATGTAAAAGTATATTCAATTAGATGGTTCTGCACCATCATAGTGACATGCGGCCTTTGCCTTTTTAAGCATGTCTTCACTTGCTTTAAAACCTAAACAACAAGAGTTAGAATTTATTTTGCATTGTAGAAATGCTGTGACTGTATCATCATTTAGTCTATTTCTGCAGTCCGTGTGAATCTTTTTCATCATAGAGAAAGACCTCTCACAGTCAGCATTGCTGTGAGGCAATGTCAATAAGCGTTTCACTATGACTGCCAGACTGGGAAATCGTGTACGACCAGTGCTAGTTTTCAGGTTGATTATGTCAAGCCAGTACCTAGAAAAGCTTCTTTTTTGTCCAGCGTCAAATCTTGAAATACATTCATCAGGCAGCAAACAATAATCTTCAAATTCATCCTTTAACACCTCTTGGTCTAAATGTGGTGCAAAAGTGTTGGCCAGCTTACAGATTGCTGTATATTGAACTGTGTCTTTAAAGGCTGGATCAAGAATTTTGATATCCTTAAGGACTTCATTCTCAAATGGAAATTTATCCAATATCTTTTTCACAACAGCAACATAAAAGTTCCTCACATCTCTGAAAAATGAATTTCTCACTTGAGAACTTATATCTAACTCTTCCAGTAATGTCCTGTTGGACAGACCAACAGCAAGTGTATGGTCATCATGCTGTAGATCACGTTCAGCATACTTTAACAATCTTATATCTTTCACCTCTTTTACATATTTCATCTCTACAAATTTGACAATAAATTTTCGTAGCAGACGATCCATTTCATCCATCATACCACCTATTTGGGACTCATCTGTCTGAAACAATTTGTTAAATTCAGTCAACAGAGGTAGCACAAATTGGAGAAAACGTAGAGTCATCTGGGTCAGTGGTGATTTTAGTAACAGATGAATGTTTTTGACACGGCATGGTTTTTCCATATCGTCGTGGCTCTCGAAGTATGAAGATAGAGCAGAATATTGATTTAAAATTCTGTCCACTACTTTCTGCAACGAAAGCCAGCGAGTCTGGCAGTGCTTTAGTATGTCTAGTGCATCCACTCCTGTAAACAGTTGAAACTCTCTGTATGATTTTTTCCGTTTTGAGCTATGCTCAAAATGATAGAAGATATCTATCAAAAGGTCATCAACAGGAATAGTCAGCTGCTTTATACCCTCCTTGGCACAAAGATTTGCAAGGTGGCAAATACACCCTATACTAAACACATCAGGGTTCTTGCTCTTGATTCGCGTTAGTACAGAGTTTGATTTGCCAACCATTACATTGCAGTTGTCACTTGCAAAACCTATACAGTTAATCCATGGGATTTGTAAGTCGCTGAACACAGCATCAATATCACTGAAAATAGCTTCACTGGTTCCACCAGTACCGACCGGCATGCCCAGCAACCTGGTTCTAGGTCCTATGCCATCTTCAAATACCCTCACCATTATAGCTAAACGCTTGTCAGTTTTTCTATCATTTGACTCATCGATCATCAAGGAGAAAGGTGTCTTCCTGCATAATTTGATGACTGGCTCCGTTGCAGATGGAGCCAAGCAGTTTTTAATAATGGCTGTTGTTTTGGTTCGCTTGCATTTGAAACGTTTGGCAATAGCACTGTCCGGAAACATCTCAGCTGATAAGTCTGAAAAATGGTCAGCTATAGAAGCAGCTATGTTGTGTTGAGCAATAAAATTTGCAAATAAAACTTCAGCCCTCGTTATTTTATCATCTTCTTGTTGAGGCTGAGTAAAGAAGGCCTTGATAGAACTTCCGTTCTTCAGCTGATAGTTCCTTTCATGCAGTTTTGTTTTGAAATGCTCCCTCACATCGTGTAAGCCAGATGCCATCACTTTAATATCTCTATTGCATATTCTACAGTATGCATGTGAAGAGCCTAAAATTTGGATGTCTCAATAATCCCAGGGAATGTAGTTGTCCAGTCAGATTGAAACTTCCCACGACGTTGATCTTCTTCTAACCTCCTTTTTTTAAAGTTAGGCTCAGCCATGCTGTTAGATGGATGCAATATTTCCTGCTAGACAGAAAAAAAAAAAATATTAATGTGAAAAAGTAAATACAAATATTAATAATCAATTTGAAAAATATAATTATTTGTAATTTTAATATTATATAATGAAATAGAATCTTGGAAAAAAATTAATACAATTTATGGTTGAAATGAAGAACAGTTGCTGTGTTTTCTATAGTGCCTTATAAAAGTACAGGCCCAAAGAGACCAGTAATAAGCATTATGGGTTAGGAATCTTAAATTTAAAATCTAATAAATTTTTTGCTAAAGCTGGTAATGAAAATATAAACTAGCGCTGGCGTAATATTAGCCTGTATATTTTCTACCGAACTTCAAAAATTGGAATAGCCGTTAAAGCCCAACTGGTAGTTTTAAATAGACCTTCCCATACAAATTTTAGTGTCAATCAAACATTGATAGTAGGCTAATTAATTATTTAATAATTATAAATCATTGAATGACCGTAATGATGACCACCAAAGGCAAAATAACATTGTTTTTTAAAGAAACGAAATTAAAACTAAGAAGAGAAGTAGGCTAACTCCAAATAAACTTTTCTCTGATCGAGTTAAGATGTAAATTTTCCACGCTATTGTGGTTTTTTTTTTCTTTTCAGTTTCATAATTTGGTAATATCGGAATGACGTTCGCCGAATGCTCCGCGTGTATTTTCGTACCATTTAGATTTAGGGTTAACCCTAGCTGTAACCCTAATTATAACTCTAAATGGTACGAAAATACATGCGGAGCATTCGGCGACCGTCATTACGTTATTAGGCTACCCATAATTTGTAGGCTATTGTATTATTTTTCAAATTTACATTTCTTACGCACTTTCTACAAGTTTTAGTGAAATCAAATAATATGTAGTGGTATCAGCCTTTTTTTTTTTACCAGCCGTAAATAATCAATTATGCTAAACCTTAGGGGAAAAGAAAGCATAGGCCTAAGTTATCTGACAGTTAAATCTAACTTCATCTAAACAATGTTATTGTAATATTTTTTTAAAAATGAATTACTTACCAATACTAAACTGGAAATTAATCCTAAACAATAGGCTCGACTCAAAAAAGATTTCAGTGCTGCGTAATCATTCAAATAATCAGTAACCTCGCGCTAGCTTTAGCGAAAAATTGTGAATGAACACGCCACGCACATCCCGCGGCAATTGAAAAATAGGCAGCTTGATTTTCATTGGTTATTTTTTTTTTTTATCCACTTGGCTTAAAATCTCGCCGAATCTCATGACGCAAATTGTGTAGTGGCACAAGATTTATATGTATATTTAATAATTAGGCGAAAAAACCCGTACAGACCCGTGTACGGCCCGTACACATCTGAAAATGCAAACACCCCGTACAGATTATGGGTAAACCTTTAAGTGTGGCATGTATGTCATTATCATCACTGTTACTGTCATCATTGTCATCCTCATAATAATCACTGTAACTGTCATCCTCATTATCATCACTGTCATCCTCATAATTATCATTATCATCATAATTATCATCACCATCATCATCATAATTATCATCACCGTCATCATCATAATTATCATTATCATCACCATCACTGTCTCACCACCATCCTCACAATCATCAAGTCATGGTCATCATTTTAATCACTGTCACCATCCTCATTATAATCACTGTCACCATCATCCTCCTCATAATCATCATTACAATCACTGTCACCATCACCATTGTCATCCATATAATCATCATTATAATCACTTTAACCATCACCACTGTCATCCTCATAATCATCATTACAATCACTGTCATCATCACCATAATTATCATAATGACTTTCACCATCACCAATGTCATCCTCATAATCATCTGTACAGTCACTGTCACCATCACCGTTCTCATAGTCATCATTATAATCACTATCACCATCATTGCAATCACTGTCACCATCATCATCTTAATTATAATCATTGTCATCATCACCATTGTCATCCTCATTATAATCACTGCCACCATTGTTGTCCTCATAATCATCATTATAATCACTGCCACATCATTGTCCTCATAATCATCATTATAATTACTGCCACCATCGTTGTCCTCATAATCATCATTATAATCACTGCCACCATCGTTGTCCTCATAATCATCATTATAATCACTGCCACCATCGTTGTCCTCATAATCATCATTATAATCACTGCCACCATCGTTGTCCTCATAATCATCATTATAATCACTGCCACCATTGTTGTCCTCATAATCATCATTATAATCACTGCCACCATTGTTGTCCTCATAATCATCATTATAATCACTGCCACCATTGTTGTCCTCATAATCATCATTATAATCACTGCCACCATAGTTGTCCTCATAATCATCATTATAATCACTGCCACCATCGTTGTCCTCATAATCATCATTATAATCACTGCCACCATCGTTGTCCTCATAATCATCATTATAATCATTATAATCACTGCCACCATCATTGTCCTCATAATCATCATTATAATCACTGCCACCATCATTGTCTCATAATCATCATTATAATCACTGCCACCATCGTTGTCTCATAATAATCACTGCCACCATCGTTTTCCTCATAATCATCATTATAATCACTGCCACCATCGTTGTCCTCATAATCATCATTATAATCACTGCCACCATAATCATCATTATAATCACTGCCACCATCGTTGTCTCATAATCATCACTGCCACCATCGTTTTCCTCATAATCATCATTATAATCACTGCCACCATAGTTGTCCTCATAATCATCATTATAATCACTATCACCCTAATTATAATCACTGTCATCATCGTCATTATGATCATCATCATTTTCCTCTGCACCCCTTACAGAGCATGCAGCCACCCATGTAGCTGGTCCCCCTTGAAGGAAGCCTGCATCAACCAGCTCCTATGCTCCTGCTGGGGTGGTTTCTGTAGCAATGTGTTTAACATGATGAGGTTGCCAGTCTCATGCAGAACCACTTATTAGTCATTTAGTACAACAATGCTTGAGAGTACACTAGTCCTATTCTTACTTTGTCTCTACAGAGACCGTCGGGAAGTACTCGTAGGAAAAACATCAACAACTGTGTTAGAATACATGTCCCCCTTTTCTTTAAAACATTCAAATTGAAATGTAAAAATATTCATAGATTGATATACATGAAGACTCTAGAATATGGGAGGTAATCAATTACAAACCAAAAATACAGGATTATTCTCTTCCTATTTGTAAACTGTTATCTATGCATGGGGGGCATATCTGGAGTCATCCTTACATGACCACCAGCTATGCACAATGATATAGTATGTAGATTTGGATATGAACCTCTGTCTGTGAGGCTATATACACCTTCATTGAATTCTAGAATTCATCCACACACTTCCAGTAATTCCCCTTGTGGTGAAACATGTTGAGAACCCAGCATTGCATACTAAGCGTGGAGGAGTCACTTGAGGCCCAGACGTAATTCTTTGGCTTTGACTTGGTTGACTGCATGCAGGAGGATCTCACTATGGACCCCATGATAGGCAGGGACAGCTGAGAAGTGGCTCTATGTGGGATGTGACAATTCCTTGGCAGAACGAGAGCACAGTACTTTAGCTCTGCATATTTGGAGAGCCCCCTTGCATGGTGGAGAATGCACAGTATTACACACACTTCTTCCTCCTAGCTTGAGACCAGATGTTATGGTCCTTTCAATGCAAATCATGCTGGAGAAACTGGAGCTCATGACTTCAATTCAACACGTTTCAGAATGGCAGAAAAGCCACAGGAAAAGCCTAGATCTACAGTGTAGATAATACCAAGAACTCTTCAACTTGGTACTGGCTGCAAAAGAATGCGAAGCTCAGCAGTCCTAGTTAAACTACAACAAACTGTAATCTCTTCATTCCTATCCAACTAATTTCTATGAAAAAAAAAACATCAGAATAAAGACAATTAACTGTCATTGTATTACACAAAATGCTATGTCACACTATCATTACTGCTCAGTGTAAAGATCTGACCTGTTCTAAACATGACTTCATAACAGGCAACACATTTTAGCTATCTCTTGTGACAACATTTTATTTCTGGGAATAACAAACAAAAAAACAAAAAAAAACTTATTTGTCAAATGTCAATTTTTGCTTCTCGTTCTATTTGTTTCATATGTATATCCAATAGTCAAGAAGAGACATGGCTCACAACCAGATGATACATCAAGGCCTAACAACCCAACCCCTGCAGCCCCAAGTAGAACAGTCCCAACTAAAATGGTTTGGCCATGTCTGCAGAATGGGAGAAGATCAGCTACCACGACAAGCATGAGAAATTAAGAGCCACGACCCAGAGTCCGCTGGGAGGACAACATTAGACATTCATTGAAGGACTGAGGATCAGAATGGAACCAGGCAAGGAGAAGGCCAGCCAATAGGATAGTATGGCGCTCTCTCTTCCAAACCTCTACACCTCACGGTAGAAGGGGAACGACACAAAACTTATTTACTTAAAGTAAGTATATCTAATAGATACAAGTCAGGATACAACAATTTAAAAACAGGAAGTGACTTCTCCCAGTAGAATGGTTCAAGCATAATATTCCAGCCAATGAAAAGCATACTAACATTTATCTTTACCAATGGGAGTCTGAGCTTTTCATGGCTACATAGAACTTATACTAATCACTTGGAAGCAAATCATGGATAATGATTTACATTTAGGGCCTCCTCCATGAAGGCTAATGATGTGGTCTAACCAAATAATGTTACTGACAGCTAAAAAGTCATCATTAACCAGACCACAAAGTCTTTTATATTTGGACATGTGCCTTAATATAACTGAAGGACCCTGTGTGTAGGTTGAAAGTGACAAAATTTTACTTAAAAGAAAAAAGACAAAGAATCTAAAAAGTCTAATGAAATTGCTTTAAATAAAGCCAACATATAACGGTAAATCTTTGGTAGGATGATTGATGTGGTATAACAAGGTCACAAATGTGGAACTGATGACAAGAACCAGACAAGTGCCATTGGAACACAAGACGAGAAGAAGATGCTGGGGTTGGATAGGACACACACTGAGGAGGAAACAGTTGATAGCATTACAAGGCAGTCCTTATTCTGGAACCCCCTGGGTAAGAAAGGCAGAGGTAGACTAAAACACACGTGGAGAAGAGAACTGATAGCATGTGACAGGAGGACTTCGAGGCTAAAAGGTGGATTGATTGATTGATTGAATAAGGCCAATCCCTGCAACAATCAGAAAGTGAATGTTCACCTTTAGTCTGTATGGTTTCATGTAAGGAAATTTACTACAGAAATAAATGGATACTTTTTTTTTTTACAATTTAAAGTATTGCCTAGTTCGGCCAGCAAAGCTCGCCTCGTTCAACCTTAGGTAGATGGTCCATTATTATTCACCTTGTATGACATGCCTACTCTTTCTTTGTCTTTTCAGGTACACCGAAGAACTACATTGGTCAAAGTGCATAATAAAATTATTTGTATGCAGGGACCCTCATTGCATTTTTAAAAAAAAGGAGAGACTATCACTGCAGTAGAAACGAAGGATTTCAAAAATAAGAAAGTGGCAAATGAAAATTAAAAAAAAAAAAAAAAAAATGAAGCAGACGTGAACAAAGATGAAATGACTAACCAGAAGAAAAAGACAAACAGGAGAGGAACATATATACATACCACGGCATGAGAGAGGTGTTGCCAAGGAAGTTTCATAGCCTGGTTTACAGTTACACAAAGTTGTCTGTCTTGTCTGTTCACAGTAGCTTGTTGAGTTATCACAGTTGTGAATTTGTGGATAGTTGCAAAGGTTAGCTAAATGAGAGAAAAAAAAAAAAAAAACAGCTTGTTTTAACATTCTTATGAACAAGGTACGAGGCGTGTTCAAATGAAACCCGCCCGTGCTGCGCGAAGTGGACATTTGTAGGAGGAGCATGATGACGTCACATCTGACGTAATAAGCACATACGAATGTACAAGTGTGTAAGTGTTCATTCTCCTGGTATTCACTGTTTGTGCTGCAGACCGTTAAAATAATGGCCGGTGTGATACGGAATCCGTCCAAGGTCGATCAGCGAGCGGTGATCCAGTTCCTAACAGCCGAAGGATGTCGACCAGCCGACATTCATCGCCGATATACTGACATCCAAACAGTTATCTCACAAATTAAAACTGAGAATCATAAAGTGTTATATATATTCTGCATTTCTGTATGGTGCAGAAACATGGACGATGAATAAGCAGTTGGAAGAAAGAATTGAGGCTCTTGAAATGTGGATATATAGAAGAATGGGGCGTATCTCATGGAAAGAGATGAAAACAAATAAGGAGGTCCTAGAAAATCTAGGTATGAAAAGAGAACTAATGAGGGAGGTCAAAGTTCGACAGCTAAAATACTTTGGCCACATAAAAAGGCATAACACCTTGCAGAAGACCATAACAGAAGGGAGAGTTGAAGGCAAACGTGCAAGGGGAAGACAGCGCTATAAGTGGGAAGACAACATCAAGAGATGGACAGGAAAGAGTCTATCAGAGTGCACCATCAAGACAAGAGACAGAAGACGTTGGAGATCCATTACAGCCAACCTTCGTTGTGGAGATGGCAACTGATGATGATGATGATGAAAGCAGTGTTGGTGACAAAAGTGTGTCTAAGACTACAATGAAAGACTGGGCACGAATGTTTCGAGAAGGACGTCAGTTAACGAAAGATCTTCCGCGGCCAGGTCAGGTGCATATTGTTGTGACAGAAGAAGCCATCGCCATAAGGAAGAACGCATGGGGTGGAGTTTGAACCACCTGCTGCGTTACGAAGAGGAGGGTGATGCATTTCTGTTGCGCATAGTGGCAGGCGATGAGTCGTGGTGCCACCACTTTGAGCCGTGCAGCAAAACAGCGAGCATGCAATGGAAACATCCCGGATCACCAAAACCCAAAAAATTCAAGTCACAGATTTCCGCCGGTAATGTTATGCTGACCGCATTTTTTGACCATGAAGGGCTTCTATTGGTTGACTTTAAAGAGCCTGGCTTGAACATCAATGCCATCCGCTACAAAGACACACTAGACAACCTGCATACAGCCATCAAGAATAAACGACTCGGCATGCTTTCGCGTGGTGTGATTCTGTTGCATGACAATGCTCGTCCACATGTTGCGAACATTGTGCAGGAAGCGTTAGCAAGGAAAAGGTGGGAAGTTCTGCCACACCCAGCCTATAGCCCCGATCTGTCACCATGTGACTTTCATTTGTTCGGACCCTTAAAAAATCTCTAAAGGGACAACGATTTAACTCCGATGCAGACGTCAGGGCCTTGGTGACCAAATGGTTCAATAAGCAACCAAAGTCATTTTTCTCGGACGGCATCCGCTGTATACCCATGCAGTGGGATGCGTGTCTGAATGCCTATGGTGACTATTTCTAAAGAACCCCAGTGAGTACTTGCTTCATAACAATTGCTGTATTTAATTCTACTACTCCTGCTGATGTACCTTACATATATTTGTTATAAAGCCACTGGGACGGGTTTCATTTGAACACGCCTCGTATATTCCTAGGTATAAATGCCACATTATTTTCTTGCAGGCATTAACTTGCTGAAAAACATCCTCTTGAATATACATAAAGCTTGACAACTAAATACTAGAATAATCATTATCATCATCCACCAACATCGTCATCATCCACCAACATTGTCATCACCCACCAACATCATCATCCACCATCACCATTTTCACCTGCGTTCCTTACGGAGCATGGACCACAATTACAGCTGGTTCCCTTACAAGAAGCCTACACCAATCATCCACATCCTCATGCATCAATAGTCTCTGTGGCAATTTGTTTTTTACATGATGAAGTTGCCAGTCCCAAGCATAACCTTATATTAGTTGCCTTGTACGAAAATCCCTGAGGCTGCAGTAGCCCTAATATTTCTATGTCCCTTCATACACCCTGGGTACTATGTAGGACTCTCTGTTATGTCCTGTCTTGTCCCCATCAAAAACTGCCAGTTGTAACATCACTGTCTTCATTATTTACCAACACTTTGCTAGAATCAATCAATACCATTTAGCTTCCCAAGGAGCATAGGCCTTCAACAAACACATGCCGAGTCTTTCCTCTTGCATGTTTTCAGAGCAAGTTCTATCCATGTCTTCCTTATCATTTTCTATCCTGTCTCCAGTTCTCTTCTCCATGTATTTTTTTGGTCTACTTCTGCCTCTCTTACCCTGGTTATTACAAATGAAGGACTGCCTTGTTATGCTATCAACAGGTTTCCATCACCAGCATCATCTTATCTCTTGTTCTACTGCCACTTATCTGGTTCTTATCATCAGTTCCACATTGATTGGTGACCTGATCATACCATTTCAATCCTTCTGTTCTACACAAGCTCCTATTTATGAAAGTCTGTAGCTTTCTGGTTGTTGTTTTTGTTATTCTCCATGTTTCAGAGCCATACAATAAGACTGACATGACATATGAGTTGAAGACTCTTGCGCGCGTGCGCGCGCGCGCACGCACGCACGCACGCACGCACGCACGCACGCACGCACGCACGCACGCACGCACGCACGCACACACACACACACACACACACACACACAAAAGCAAGCATTACCTTACCATTAATGTTCATATTTGGAGGTACTGAGAATAAGATAATCTCCCCATACTGACATGACTGGTTGCAATTAGATCCATTAAATTCCTTTAATATTCGGTTCAGTGTGTCAGCTGTAACTGAGCTATTTGTCACGTAAATCACAAATTCAGCTACTATAAAGCTATTTGAGGTTGCAGCTTGCCGCTTGGTCCTGGCTGTATTCCTGTCAAACAGATAAGTCAACAAGAGTCATCAGGGTGCAACAAATCCCAAGTGCCCAGGTCATTCAAATTCTCAGCGGACGTCATACATTTTTTAGTTCATCTCTACACGGTGATTAGAAAGTCATTCCTATTTTTAAATTATTTTTTCTTTACTCTTATTCAACTAATTTATATAGGTTTGCCCGGAGCGCAGTGACGTCGATTCTGTTCAACAATAACAAAAATATTAAATAAATGTCAAAATAAATATAATTGAATGCCATTTTATTATATTCAATCTTGCCATATTAAAATTACAGCACAGCTTGAGATCCAGCCTGTTCAGCATATGACCTCATCGTGTGCAGGGGCCAGGTTATCCATTAAGCTAAGTAGTCTGAAGCCTAGGGGCCCGGAGCTCTTGCAGGGCCCGTGTATAAGTTTAAAAAAAAAAAAAAAAAAGTAAAAAATGCATAGATTTTTCTATAAAATGTGTTTGTGTTTACCTTAATAATAATAAAACTAATACTAATAAACATTAATAAAAAATAATCACTAATAAAAGAAGTACGCAATGATAACAACTAACATACCAATCTATAATACTAGTATGTACCACTACAATGATAAGGGGTTTAAAAAAAATATATTAAAATTATTGCCTATTAGGTGGAAAGGGGTGTGTGTGTGTGTGTGTGTGTGTGTGTGTGTGTGTGTGTGTGTGTGTGTGAAACAAAACACCAAAAAGCTTAGAGGCCCTTCCTTGGCTTAATTCGATCCTGATTGTGGGCAGTCATTTTTGCTGTCTCTTGTAAATTCTGTTTATTGGTCATTTTAAATTTTCTTCTATATTTTATTTTCTTTCTGAACAAAAAAAAAAAAACAAACAAACAAACAAAAACCCACAAAACTTATTTGTCAAAATGGCAGTTGTTGCTCGACATTTTGATATTTGTTTTATGCATCTCCGATAGACACAAGAGTCAATATCAAAACTGAATGACAGGACATGACTCTCCAATCCAAACAAAAACTTAATAACAAGACGACTTTTCAAACACAAAAACTGAATGACAAGACTTGACTTTTCAAACATCTTTTATGTTTTAATTTGGTAGCATTGAGTGGTACAGTGGTTAGAGTGCTTGTTTTTTTAGGCTAAGTTACTGGGTTTGAAACCTGGCAGTAGCATCCTGCTTCAGTCTACCCATCTGTAAATAGGTACCTGGCTCTGCTCTTAACTCTTTGACTCCTGACCAACGCTCCTCTTTCTTCTTCTTCTTCTTCCGTCCTTAGCCACCGACCGTCAAAGCAGTCAGTGGCCATTATGCCTAGTGGCGTCTTAGGGCAACAGCAGATAGGTTTTCTTTGCCATTGTTTCCCATCACGCCTAGTGGCGTCTTTAGGGCAACGGCAAATCAACCCATTTGCTGTTGTTTCCGTAATCGAAGTGACTGGCAAACAGGTGATCAGCCCGTTGTGACTTCTTTCTTCTTCTTCTTCTTCCGTCCTTAGCCACCGACCGTCAAAGCAGTCAGTGGTGACCAACGCTCACAGCATTGCAAAATGCAATGCTCCGTGCCAACGCGGTCAGAGCGTTGTTTTTAGTTTATCACGAATAAACCCCAAAAATCGTCCGTTTAATGCAGTTCATATTTTAAAACTCGTAGAATGACTTCCGCTACTATTTAAACAACTAATTTGAGTGTAGTTAAGCAGCACGTGTGCCTGTTTTGAAATTATCAAAATTTGTGTGACGATTCGCGTGTTTGCATTTTTCGTTATTATTGCTAGAGAAATATGTCATGCTTTATATTTACATTTTCTAAGTCTCCTAAGCAAATAATTGTGTCAAACTACTTAGAAACATTCCTGACATTGATGATGATTGTTTGGTAGTCACAGTTTGTTGTCAAAAAACGGAATCGGTGCAGAAAAGCTAGACACATTAGATTTAGTTGATGAGTGGGCATAGTGATATTCTGGCCGATCAAAATGCAACAAAACTAGACCTATCGTAACATCTAACCACTAGTCCTAGGTAGAAGATGAAGCTATGGATACTATTAAAACATTAAACAGATGTAAAAAGTTTTTATATGATGTTATTCTTCATTTGTTTGAAAATCACGTAATGCAAGTTTGCATAATTTATTTTTTTCTTATAAGGGACCACAGTAAAAACTGGTGTGAACAACACTAAATGTACTAATTGTGGCCATAAGCAATGTTTTTTTTACTTCGTAAATGGATTACCTTGATGTTTGAAGACTAAACAGAAAGTTTTATTGTCTACAACAGTAATTTGTCTTTGGTAAGATCGTATTCTACAGTTAACTTTTTATTGTTTTTCAATTTTACATGCAAAATGTTTTAAGTATACCGAATACACTTGTGTTAATACTACCAAACACACTATATATTACATTTCTCTATCTATGTCGGCGTCTGTGGCCTAATGGATATGAACGCAGTTTCATAATCCAGATATACCAGGTTCGAAACCTGCTGCAGGCGGTTTGGTAGCAGATCGCTTTGTCAATGGTATAAGCGCCGTACCGTTCAGAGAGCAATGGCAAACTACTGAATGAAAAAAATTGCCTAGAAAAATCACAAACAGCCAATAAAAGCTGGGGTTGATTGCCACGTCCTGTAAAGGATAAGCAACTAACTTTTAACTATCTATTTCCCTACAGTCTGGTATATAATAAGTACATGTTCACAAAAAAAGATTAACATAAAATTTACACTAAAAGACAGTACACTTCACCGTTTAGAATTCTTTAGAAAATAATTACGGCACAGGGTGGAAAATAATTATGGAGTCAAAGAGTTAAGTTAGGGAAAACACAGGCAGACAGGACAGCTTCCGGTCACCCATCCTAAAAAAAAAACTTAGTATAGTGAAGTCTGTAACACTTCACTCCCCTACAGCAGTATCGGCTATGGGACTACCTTTACCATTACCTTTATGTTATTCAAAACAAAGCAAGATTGTATACATATCCAATCATGAACAAAAATGATTGAAGGTCAACAATTCACGGACATCAATCATAAACTGTCCCTCAGGCATGTCATACAAGGTGACTAATATCAGGTTATGCGTGAGTCTGGCAACCTCATCATGTAAAACAAATAGCTACAGAAACAACGGCTGTAGGAGCTTGTGAATGTTTGATGTGGGATTCCTGCAAATGGATCAACTACAGTGGAGGCTCCACGCTGAGCAATAGAAACAAACGTTTCCACCAATCACACTTTGGACAAGACTGCACTCAAAGAAACACCCTCACAAGATGTAGAAGTATACATACATCATGGCAGCAATAGAAACAAACGTTTCCACCAATCACACTTTGGACAAGACTGCACTCAAAGAAACACCCTTACAAGATGTAGAAGTATACATACATCATGGCAGCAATATAAACACAGCTGGAGGGACAGACACTGATATTTTAAAAAAATAAAGAATAAAGAAATGCTAGGGAACTTTCATTGCCCTGGGAAATATATGGAGATCTAAAGAAATCAAGACAACACAATAATCAGAATCTTCAATTCAAATGTCAAGTTAGTCCTTGCATATGGCCCTGTAGCATACACAACAACAAAAACAACAACCATGAAGTTACAGACTTAAATAAGTAGGTGCTTGCATTGAATAGAAGGATGGAATTAGTATGGCAAGATCACCAATGTACCAGGCAAGATCACCAATGCACGAGGCAAGATCACCAATGTACCAGGCAAGAGCCAGTGGAGAGACTGGTGAAGGCAGTTTTTGTTGTGGAATCCCCAGGGTAAGAGTGGTAGAGGGAGACTAAAATACACACGGTGACGAGAGCTGGAGAAGCAATGAAAGGGATGAGAAAGACACACAAGAAAAAAACCTTAGATGATGACACAGAACATGATGACACAGTACAAGATGACACAGAATATGACGACGTTGCAAACAACCCTCCAATTTACAAAGATTTTATACATCTTACAAAACTTTTACAAACATTTATGTATACTGCTTGTTTTAAGAATATCACATGTAGAAGGCATCTGCACATTTTGTCCTTCGCATACTGTCTTCTTTCAAGATGACCTCATTCTTTTTAGCTAAGCATAGTGTTCTTAACATTCTTCTGTAGAACCACGTTTCTGTCACATCCAATACTTTTTCCTCCTTGTTTACTATCTGTCCATGATTCACTTCCATATTTCAGGATTGGCTCCATATAACAAAAAAGAACTCTCTTTTTTGTGTGTGAAGTGCAAACATTTTAAAACTGATATCAATAAAATGATCAGAAATGGTTGAAAAAACAATATCCTAAATCATCATCATCTCAACCCGTAACCCGTCATGGGTCGTAGGGGTGCCATTGTGGAAGCATCAGCAGACAGGGTCATCCACTGCTCTCTATCCTCAGCAATGCGTACAAGTGTGGAAAAACCGTGTCCTGCCCATTCTTTGATGTTATCAGCCCAGGATTTTCTTTGCCTTCCTCTTCTCCGTTTACCTTCGACTGTTCCCTGGAGGATCATTTTCGAAAGGGAGTCATGACGAGTTACATGCCCAAACCAGGCAAGCTTTCGACGTTTCACTACTGACAAAAGTGGTTCTTGGTGGCCTGCATAGGTGTTTATCCTCTCTCTAACATAGACATTTGTTTTGTGCTCTTTATAGCAAATGCGCAAAATTCTTCTATAACATTTATGCTCGAAAGCCTGAATCCTTCGCTCCGTATCTGCAGTGAGTGTCCAGCTCTCACACCCATATAAGAGAATAGATAATACAAGTGATTTGTATAATTTGATCTTCACAGGAAAACTGATGTTACTTTTCCAGATCACATTCAGTCTTGTCATGGCAGCTGAGGCCATCTCAAATCTTGTCTCGATTTCTTTACTTGATCTCCCATCACTACATATAGTGGACCCGAGATATTTAAAGGTGTTAACTTCTTCTAACGTTTGCCCATTTAACGTAATGTTGGTTGGAACATGTTTCTTATGGCTATTCACCAATATCTTGCTTTTTTCTATATTAATTTCCATCCCATATGTTCTTGTTACTTTCTCCAGTCTAGAGGTAAGGTCTTGAAGTTCTGATTCTGTTCCAGCTATCAGATCGATATCATCAGCAAAACGTAGATTGCAAAGAGGTCGGCCTCCAATTGATATGGTTGTTTTATAATCATAAAAAGCCTCCTGCATAATATCTTCTTCTTCCATCCTTAGCCAAAGACCGACCAAGCAGTCAGAGGCCATCACGCCTTGTGGCGTCTTAAGGGCAACAGCAGATTGATTTTCTCTGTTGTAGTTTCCCGTCACGCCTAGCGGCGTCTTTAGGGCAACAACAAATAGATCCATCTGCCGTTGTTTCCGTAATCGGTGTGACAAGCCAACGGGTGATCAGCCCATTGGGCCCTGCATAATATGTTCTAGATATATATTAAAGAGCACTGGGGACAGGATACATCCCTGGCGAACTCCTACAGTTGTTTTGAAAAATTCTCCAATGTCGTTGCTTACAAAAACAGCACTGCTTGCGTCCTTGTATAGTAAGGTAAAGGAGGTAAAGGAACCCGTTACACGCCCATTGAGGCATATTGGGAATATGGTGTTAGGCCCATATTATCTTGACCGTCGGCACACGAGGGGTGATGTGGTCGGCATCACGCCGGCCGCCTTAACCTTCCCAGAGTATCTCTGGTACCCATTTGGGGCTGGGTCGACCCAGGAGCCGTTTGTGGCCTAAAAATTTTTCCGCCTCATCTGGGGATCGAACCATAGACCACTGCGCTAGGAAGCCAGTGCACTAACCACTATGCTACCGCGGCTCCATGTCCTTGTATAGTGCTTCAATGATATCTATGATGTTGGTATCAAAATTGAATTTTCTCATTATTTGCCATAAGCCTTCATGCCAGACTCGATCGAAGGCTTTTGTGAAATCGATGAAGTTATGGTATAAATCGTGTTGATGCTGGAGATGTTTTTCGATCAGTAATCTAATATTGAAAATTTGTTCTGAGGTACTTCTATTTGGTCTAAAGCCAGCCTGTTCCTCGGACAAGATTTCTTCTGATTTCTGTTTTATTCTGTTCAAAAGTATCCTCAACATCACGTTACTTGGATGACTAATAAGGCTAATGGTTCTGTAGTTCTTGCACATTTTTAGATTTCCTTTCTTTGGAAGCGGTATTATTAATGACTGCGTCCACTCTTTTGGCCACTTTTTTGTGCTAATATGACTTTACTACGGGGGGGCAATTGTTTCCTCTAATGAACACTGTCCATTCTTAAAAAAAATATATTTTCTCTGGACAAATTGGTTCTGTTTCTTGCACATTTTTTAGTATTCCTCAACCCTTTCAGGCAAAATGTGAATCATGCATTTTATTTACTAATATCAGGTGGTCCTTGGAAGCGGTATATTATTAAAGCCTCTGCTGGGATTATTATGGCACTATTCATATTCTTTTCTGATAGTTAGGCCTCTTCCCGGCGGACATTTTATCCCTTTAATTTCTTATTTTCGGTATTATAATGAATAAATATCTATTGATGGACTTTTGGCCACTTTTTTGTGCGTAATATCTTCTGGCAAATTGTTGTCATGATTTTTACTATATGATATTATGGTCTGTCTTCCATATTTCAAGAGCTCTGCTGGGATATTATCCACACCCGGTGACTTCCCTCCTTTCAGCGAACATATTGCCTCTTCCACTTCTTCCCGTAATATTGCTGCATTTCTGAGTTCCCTGTTTTCGCACTTAATGTTGTTTAATATGCTATAGTCAGTGTCGAGTTTACAGTTATATAATTCTTTACAATATTCTGTCCACCTTCTCATTACAGCTGTTTTTTCATTGAGCAGAGCCCCATTGCTATCTTCTATGACAGTTACCCTGGGCTGTTGGGGTTTTGATAGTCTTCTTAATGTGTCAAAAGCTGCCTTGCTGTTACCTTTTATTAGCCCCGTATTAATGGACTCACACTGATCAGCTACCCATTTTTCTTTGGCCTGTTTCATTTTCTTTCTAATATTTTTAATCACCATACTGTATTGCCATGCTGCTTCAGGAACCTCTTTCTTAACCTTTTTCATTTCTCGTCGTGTATCACATAACTTCAGAATGTCATCTGTAACCCATGGTTTGTTTATTTTCTTTCTTTTACCAAGTATTTCTGTTGCTGATTCAATGAGCACGTCTTTCATGTTCTCTGTGATTGAGTTGATATCATCCTCCAAAAAGTTGAGAGCTGCGAATTTTCCTCCAACAGTTGCCTCAAAGATTCCCGCGATTTCTGGATCTTTCAGTTTGTCTAAATTGAATCTTAACTGAGAACATCTGTTTTGATTATAGTTCTTTTTGAGTTTAAGCTTGAGCGTCATCAATACCATGTCGTGATCACTACCAATGTCGGCGCCAGGAAAAGTCCTAGTCTTGGCTTTATTAATACTGGACTTGAATCTTTTGGATACAAGAATAAAATCAATTTGGCCATGTATCTCAGTTTTCGGGGCATGCCACGTTGTTCTTCTTGATAACTTATGAGGAAATAGTGTATTTGCAAGGGTTAGTTTATAGTTGCTGGCAAATTCTAGTAACCTTAGTCCTTGATCGTTGGTTTCTCCTGTCCCAAATTTCCCCACTGTGCCAGCTCACTGACCATATGCATCTGGCCCTATTTTAGCATTCCAATCACCTAACACGATGAGATCTTTCTTTGGAATTTTCTTAATTGTCTCATCCAGATTTTCATAAAATGTATCAATTGCCTCATCCTCATAGTCAGTAGTGGGGGCATATACCTGTATGATGGAGATGTTCTTTGGATGTGCTGCAATACATATGTTGATAAGCCTGCTATATATCCTAAATACACAAGTGTAATGGGGATCTGAAGTTTGTGTTCTTCAACTAAGGTGTCATGTTGGCTGCTGTCAGCCCATATTGTTGTAGGATGTCTGTGATGTTGTCTACCCATCTGTGTTGAGAGCACATCATGGGGCGAAGCACTCTTGATAAAGTTATCTTTAGTGGGATTGCTGCGCATCATGCTGAGCCTCACCAAAATGAAAAAATAGAGTCGTTATCGACGACAATGTAACGTATCTAAGGGTAACGTTTATCATGAAGAAAGAGTCTGCTCATGGCCTTTGTGCCTAACGGATGTGTCCGCATATGTGGCCTAGTCCACTTGATAGGAAACTCTATACAGAGCGACACAACAGGAGGCAATCTGATCATCAGAAGGAGTCCCCCCGTTGATCAAGTGTTTTGGCCCTTCGTTCTCCTTTACACTCTAAGGGGGGCGGGCCCACCTGGGTCATGACTCCCAAGTGTCTCAGCCTCCTGTTGTTTGTGCAGAAAATGAACCCATTCCACCTTGGTTGCAGCTTTAAAATCCACAATTCCACCAGCCAGAGGCAATTGTGAAAGTAACAAAGAAGACAAATTATTGCGGTCGTTCCACAGCACACCACTGGCAAGCATGCGACTATAGTGTGGGGTATAATCCACTTTTGGAAGTGTTCTTGAAGAATCTACGTTCAAGTGTGAACCTAAGTATATGTATATACATAAGTATTTTAGTGTGGTATAGCGACGTAATTAGAATATACAATTCCACAGTGTTGAACTGCCGAGATGGCCAGAAACGTGTATTAAAGGAAAAGGTATCAAGATGCACAAAGTATCAGAAGGTTAGTAAACCTATCTACAAGTACGTATTCATGAAGTATGGAAAAGGATCTATAATGATTATTAAAATAAATATTTAGCGGACAGAGGAATAAGCATGCCAGAGAGCACAGGACTAGGATATTGTGCAGATTAGCATTATAAGTAGAAAATTATACGGACATTGTAATTTGATCAATTCGGTTACCAATGGATATCAGTCATAAATTGTTTGGAGCAAAATATTGTTCATGAAGTCTTATGTGAATAAAAAGGAAAGTCGTTTAAATCAAGAAGTCTTATCAGATGATTCTCTGGTTCAAACTTTGACAGTTTCAAGTTTGTCATTATTATAGTTGACGTTGTATTGTCCAGTGCAATATTGGAAACAAAGAATATTAAATGAACGATGACAAGATGAAATGAATATAACCAGTTTTAATAACCAATACAGATCAACTACAAAATGAAATATTATGAGATATGCAGATCTTTTATCAACGAGCAAACAAAACATCAATATGTAAAGAATCCTAGACAGTACTTACTTACTTAGTCATTCCCCTTCTACCGTGAGGTGTAGAGGTTTGGAAGAGAGAGCGCCAGACTATCCTATCGGCTGTCTTCCTCCTGGCCTGGTTCCATTCTAGTCCTCGGTGCTTCAAAGATTGTCTAATGTTGTCCTCCCAGCGGACTCTGGGTCGTCCCCTAGACAGTACTCGGGACAAATCTTCATCTACTCTTAACAATCTGTCTCTTGGTCTTCCCCGTGCCCTGAAGCCAGATCTCCTACTGATGTAAATGTTTAGGGGTAATTTATCGGGCTCCATTCTCATGAGATGGCCAAACCATTTGATTTTTTTGTCGCTTGATATACTTGATGCAGGATGTAGTTCCTACAATTTTTTTAATGTTATTATTTCTCATTCTGCCACTTCTGGTAACATCAGTAGATTTTCTTAACCATCTCATCTCGTAGGATGTGATTTTCCTCCTCTGTGCTTTGGTAAGGAGCCATATTTGACACTGATAGCAATGAGTTAGTAAGAATATACTATTTATCAGCTGTCATTTAATTTTCATACTTACTGATTTTGTGTAAATGACAAAACATCAACATACAAAGTGTCATCGCTACCAACATTTCCGTTCTTTAATGCAGCCAAAACCTGAAATTGACAACATATGATTCAGACAAAGAATATTTAGGCAGATGTTGCTCATTATTTTGTTTAACTAAAACTGAGATATGGCAAGGCAAGGACAATGCATCTCATCATCATCAGCTGCCATCTCCGGAACGAAGGTCAGTTGCAATGGATCTCCAACGTCTTCTGTCTCTCGTCTTGATGGTGCACTCTGGTCAACTTTTTCTTATCCATTTCTTATTGTTATCTTCCCACTCATAGCGCTGTGTTCCTCTTGCATGTTTGCCTTCACCTCTGCCTTCCATTTTGATTTTCAACAAAGTGTTATCTTTTTACATGGTCAAAATACGGCTATATTTTAGCAGTCTAGTTTTGATCTCCTTCATCAATTCTGTTTTCATTCCTAGGTTTTATAGAACCTTGTTTTTTTGTCTTTCCATGAGACGTGCCCCATTCATCTTTATATCTACATCTTAGGGGCCTCAGTTCTTTCTTCCCATTTTTTATACATTGTCCATGTTTCCCCCGCCATACAATAATGAAGAATATATACAGCATTTGATAACCCTCAGTTTTAATTTGTGAGTTAACTGTTCAGATGTTAGTATGCGTTTCATGTTGTTGAATGTAGCTTTGGCCATTCCTATTCTCTTCTTAATTTCTGTTTCACATCTGCAATCTTCTGTTACTATATGACCAAGTTATGAGATGTACCTCATTGTTCAAAAGTTCAGGATTTAAATGCTTCGCCTTGGAAAAGCCAGAATAAATGTCACGCCCCATAACAAAATCAAGCTTATGTCAGGCTTTTAACCTTTGAGAAGATGGTAATACACTGTTACTGGAACTGGAAATATCAATTGTCAAATTCCAGTACTTAATTTTTTGACATCTTTGTTATCAAATGGTTATTTCACAAATGTCAAAAATTTCTTAAATGTTTTTACTTATTTGAAAATGGATCCCTCTAAATTAAAAAAAAAACAACAAAACTATTTTCTCTTTAATTTTTCTTTTCCAGAAAATAATCAAACTGTCATTAATTTTGTTTTCTCCCATAAGAAGACTTTTAGAATAGCACATCTCAAAATGTTGTTTGCTAAAATGGTATGACAAGATCACCCATGTGGAACTGATGACAAGAACCAGTGGAACAAGAGTTGAGAAGAAGATGCTGGAGATGGATAGGACACACACTGAGAAAACCTGTTGATAGCATTACAAGGCAGTCCTTGTTCTGGAACCCCCAGGGTAAAAGAGATAGAGGAAGACCAAAGAACACATGGAGAAGAGAACTGGAGACAGACATGAAGGGGATGAAGAAGACATGGAAAGACCTTGAGCTGATGGTTTGGGGCAGGAAGACCTGGTATATGTTTGTTGAAGGCCTATGCTCCTGGAGGAGTTAAAGGGTGATGAATGAAAAATGAAATTGAAAAAATATCTCAAAATTAGCTTGATACTGGCTGGATTGTAAGACAGATAACCATTAAAAAATATCTCAAAATTAGCTTGATACTGGCTGGATTGTAAGACAGATAACCATTAAAAAATATCTCAAAATTAGCTTGATACTGGCTGGATTGTAAGACAGATAACCATTAAAACATAGCCCATAAAAGTTCATCATTACCTCTCAGTTCCCCAAACCACAAAAATATTTATAGAATGTGTGATTCCTATATACACACATTGGGATTCTCTCCGGTGCTACAGAGTTCATGCACTGTGCTGAGATCTTTCTTGTGCGATCTAAGCATGGAGATCGGAGCACTGATGTTGTCCATGTACAATGAAGACAGTCTTTCAAACTGCACCAAACCAAATCCCCAAAGAGCATAGGCCTTCAACAAACATACGCTGGCTCCCTGTCATCAGCTTAAGATCACTCCATTACACGGTCTCCCTGTCATCAGCTTAAGATCACTCCATTACACTGTCTCCCTGTCATCAGCTTAAGATCACTCCATTACACTGTCTCCCTGTCTCCAGCTTAAGATCACTCCATTACACTGTCTCTCTGTCATCAGCTCAAGATCACTCCATTACACTGTCTCCCTGTCATTAGCTTAAGATCACTCCATTACACTGTCTCCCTGTCATCAGCTTAAGATCACTCTATTACACTGTCTCCCTGTCATCAGCTTAAGATCACTCCATTACACTGTCTCCAGCTTAAGATCACTCCATTACACTGTCTCCCTGTCTCCAGCTTAAGATCATTCCATTACACTCCCTCCCTTCATGTCATCAGCTTAAGATCACTCTGTGTTATTCTTCTTCCCTTTTCTTTTTTTTGTCTCAAGTTCTCTTCTCTGTGTTTCTTTTGGTCTGCCTCTACCTCCCTTATCCTGTGGATTCCAGATTAAGACCTGCCTTGTATTGATATCAACAGGTTTCATCAATGAGTGTCCTATTCATTGCCAGCATCTTATTATCTCTTGTTCCACTGGCACTTGTCTGGTTCTTGTCATCTGTTCCACATTAGTGATAACAATCCAGTTAGATAAAATGTTATCTCTTGTCAGACTATTTACCAAAAAGACGTCTAAATGCATGGTAGAGAAATAAACATGATAACATTCAGATACATGCACACATACTCACAGTTCTGGTTACTTTCTGTGATAAGTTTTTGAATGCAGGAGAAGTTTTGTTATTTAGACTGGCACTCCATATCTGGTCCCCAGAATTTACCAGATCAACAGCTCCAATGAATGCAAAAGGGGCTGTTAACAAAATGATGAATACAATAATGACAATGTTTATACCTCGGCAGCAAAATAGATACTGTTGGAGGGACAGACAATGATATCAAAATAAGAATACACAAGGCTAGAATTCATTGCATTGGGAGATAACTGGAGATCAACAGAAGTCAAGTCAACACAAAAATCAGAATATTCAATTCAAATGTTAGGATCCCGTTACACGCCCATTGAGGCATATTGGGATTATGGTATTAGGCCCATATTTTCTTGACCATCGGCACACTAGGAGTGATGTGGTCAGCATCACGCCGGCCACCTTAACCTTCCCAGAGTTGCTCTGGTACCCATTTCAAGAGGCTGGGTCGACCCCCGGAGCCGTTTGCGGTCTACAAAATCCCACCTCAACTGGGATCGAACCCTGGACCACCGAACTAGGAAGCCAGTGCACTAACCACTATGCTACTGCGGCTCCCAGTTCAAAGATTAAGTCAGTCCTATTGTATGGCTCTGAAATAATGGAGAACAATGATAACAACAACCAAAAAGCTACAGATTTTCATAAGTGGGTGCTTGAGTAGAATAGAAGGATTGAAGTGCTATGACAAGATCACTAATGTGGAACTTGATGACAAGATCACTAATGTGGAACTTGATGACAAGATCACTAATGTGGAACTGATGACAAGATCACTAATGTGGAACTTGATGACAAGAACCAGACAAGAGCCAGTGGAACAGAAGATGAGATGATGGATGGGATACACACTGAGGATACCTGTTGATAGCGTTAGCAGGCAGTCCTTGTTCTAGAATCTTCCAGGTAAGGGAGGTAAACAGAGACCAAAGAACACATGAAGAAGAGAACTGGAGACAGTCATGAAGGGAATGAATACAAAGAAAGATCTTGAGCTGATGGCACAGGACAGCAGGACATGACGTGAGTGTTGAAGGTGTATGCTCCTTGGGGAGCTAAAGGATGATGAATAATGTTTATATTCCCAGCTAATGACTCCAGTGAATGCACTGGGAGATGTTATAAAAGTGATTAATCAAATAGTAATGGTATTTACTTTCTACTATAATACAGAAGAATGGAACACATGAGGCAAAATTAGAATCGATAACTGATAAACAGTTGAAAAAATAAAGAGAAAAGTAAACACAAATGGTGATCAGACTATTTTGTAGATATGATAGCATCTGCAGAAATCTAAGTTCTATATACTTCATTTGTTATCAATAAAAGTTTATAACAATTTATCCAAACACCTAACAAACTGAAATATACTGAAAATCAAAAGTTTCTTTGGGCTACTTTTCAGCCACAATTTCAGCGACATTTGAAAACTGAAAAAAATCTGGTTTCTAAAACAAGGCTGTTCCCGAGGATTTTAGATAAAGGGTTGCAGACCAGTAGTTGTCTTTATGTTTACTTTACACTGACAAAGGCATGATTAGTCAATACTCTGGTCATGCACTTCCTGTGATTGTATAAAACTGTTTACATGTGAATAAACTGTAACATACAATTAACATTGGGAGCCGCAGTAGCTCAGTGGTTAGTGCACTAGCTTCCTATCTCGGTCGATAGTTTGATCTCCAGAGGAGGTGGGATTTTATAGACTGCAAACGGCTCCGGGTCGACCCAGCCTCACGAATTGGGTCTTAGAGTAACTCTGGGAAGGTTAAGGCGGCCGGCGTGATGCTGACCACATCACCCCTAGTGTGCTAAAGGTCAAGAAAATATGGGCCTAACACCATATTCCAAATATACTTCAATGGGCGTGTAATGGGGTCCTTTACCTTTTTTTTTATTTACATTGTGACAACAGGAAAAGAGATCGAGGGCAACAGAGAGAGAAGACATTGAATAGTTCTCATTGTTTTTGTTGATTAACTAGCGCTGCTGAGCTCGTCGCTTTTTAGCAGTCAATGCCAAGCTGAAGAATTTACATGTGTTCTGTAGCTGTTGAGTGGTGCTGAATAGAGTGTTTGTGATCGTTGGGGAGCCCGGCAATAGCTGTCTTCTTTCTGTGGAGAGTCCTGGGCAAGTGAGCTGAACTGTCTCATATGGATGGGTACAGTTGCGGCAATTAGGTTCATGGGTGGGGTTTAATTTGTTTTAGTGCTTGTTGAGTCTGGTGTGCTCTGCTCCACACGTCGTAGGTTATTAATGTTGTCATTTTTGTTAGGATGGACCATTTCTTTATACAAGGCACGTCCAGTACCCTTTTGCCCATCGCTCAGCCATTCCTGGAAGTTGTTTTGGAGTATTCGTTTAGCTGTATGTATGTTGGCTGGAGTGTTTGTTTGAACCATGTTAGCTCCTAGTTTTGCTTGTCTGTCTGCTTTAACGTTGCCTGGTATGTCTGTGTGCCCTAGTATCCACTGGAGAATGACTCTGATGTCATATTTTGTTAGCAAGTTGTCAATTGTTTCTACCAGCTGTATTATTTCTTTATTTTTAGTTTGGAGGTATTTTTCTAAAGCCTGAAGTGTTGATTTTGAGTCAGTGAAGATTATGATATCCGAGGGCATATAGATTTCTAGTTTGAATTGAATGTCTATTGCTGTGAAGTTGGTGTTTATAGTTGTAATCTCTGCTTGGTAATAAGTACAGAATTCTCTGCATGGTTCATTTATTTTTAGTGTGCTGCCATTTGGGTATTTCACAAATGCTCCAAGTCCAGCATTTATGGTGGCCTTGAATGCTGAGCCATCTGTGTATGCATGTATTGCAGTGCTAGGGTAGCGTGAGTGTAGTTTTTATTATTGGACGACATTGAACAGTTAGCCTCCATGACAAGGAAAGCAGTCGACACCAAAACTGATAGATGGTGACAAGAAGTTGTGCAGAAACGTAATCACATATGCTGGCTGGCACGACACTTTAGGAAGAAGCCACCAGTGTTGACATCAATGACAACATTTAGTCACGTCACGTCCTGAGTGACCCTGTGTAGTTTCTGAAGTCTCTGAGAATGAACAGGACTACTGTTCCTTCAGTCATGCCATAAGCAGGTGACTAACCCGACATTATGAATGAAGTTGGTAGCATCATTCTTCAACTCAAACAGCTACATAATCTACTACTGCCTGAGCACATGAATGCTTAGGTGAAGGCTTCCTTGGGACCACCTACAGTGGTGGCTCCATACTCAACAGGGAGCAAATAAAGGGACGCAATGATTATGAATGAATAATGCCCTGAATGTAATCATCTGCTGCCCTCTTCAACATTTCTAAGCAGTAAGAAAACGACAAGTAGGATGATGACAGAAATTAAGATAATAATTACAACAAAAATTTAGGTCAACATAATATCATCATCATCATGAGTACCATCTACCTCCTCAAGAAGCATAGGTCTTTTACAAACTCGTGCCATGTTCTGTGCCGTCTGTTCAAGGTCTTTCTATGTTTGCCCCATCCCTCTCATTTCTGTTTTTTTTTGTAGTTCTCTTTTCTTTTTTGGGTCTCAACCCACCTCTCTTATCCTAGGACTCAAGAAAAAAGGGTTGCCTAGCAATGTTATCAACAGGTTTTCTCATTATGTGTCCTATCCATCACCTGCATCATCTTCTCGTCTCTTGTTCCACTGTGTTGAGGATTGTTTCGGGGTTTGCAAGCATGTGAATCCGGGCCTCATTTGTATGGTTGCACCACGAAACACCTCAGCTGAATAATACTGGAATAGATCGCGCATTGAGAATAAAAAACTCATGTCGAAATTGTCCTCCTTTCACACAACATGCCTAAGAAAAATTCACCGAATCTTTTGGCCGAATACCATCACTAACCAAGATCTGCTTACTCGTAGCAAGCAAGAGGACATGCACACCATCATAGCTGGCAGACGCTGAAGCTGGGTTGGTCATGTCCTCAGAAGAGACCCCGATGCCATCACAAGAACAGCTATGCTTTGGACCCCTGAAGGAAAACGAAAGAGAGGCCGACCAAAAACAACCTGGCGGAGGACTGTGGAAGCTGAGATGCAGGGAATGAACCAGAGTTGGGGCACTGTACGAAGGATGGCCACCGACCGAGCAAAGTGGAATCAATTTGTTGTTGCCCTACAAGACGCCACTAGGCGTGATGGCCACTGACTGCTTTGACGGTCGGCAGCTAAGGATCAAAGAAGAAGAAGAAGATCGCGCATATCGATGTATGACACGTTACACATGGTAACAAGTCTATGTGTGGCCGTAGTGCCGTCCGGCAGTGTTTAAAATATGTGTGGCATAGCCACTGATTCATAGTGTATAATATATGCGGCATGGCCACTGATTCAGAATGTGTAATATATGTGGTATAACCACTTTGAAGTAGAATAGCGTATAACCGTAAAGGTAATGCTTGGAAAGCATTAAAGTCAAATGTGTAGGACCTGTGAGTCCAGAGTATAAACGCGAAAATCGTGGGACACAATCGCAGTTGAGATTATATATAAGGCAGTTAAAGCCTGGCTAGGAATGTCAAAAGTATATGGATAAAATAGACATAGACGTAAAGTGTAAATCACTATGGTATATCACTAGTATTAAGAAAGTGATAGTTATTCCAAGATATGGATTTAAATAGAATTGGTTGCAGACTTTGAACGCTATAAATTAAACGGTTATAATACAGACGTGCGATGTCTGGAAGGATTGAACTTCAGTGTATCCTAGAACTATGTTTATGCAGAGTCTTAAATGTGTGATAGCGTATTACGTATTCATGTGAATATGAGGACATATATTAAATATTCAGTCGTCTATGAACTTGACTTATTGCCTGAATTGTTCAAGTTCAACGATGTTCTGTGACTGTTGAATTAACCTTGCAAGGTCAGTACAGAATACAACATTAACTACAGGCTGAGGATAATAATAAATAAATAACACTGCTGGATAAGATAGATACAAAGTTTAATGAAAAAACGCTGAAGCAAACATGATAATAATCACACAGATGAATCTGAGACTGCAACATAATTATGGACCGAAACTATGAAGATGAATAATGACTACTTGAATTGTATTGTACAGCAACCCAATCATTCAAGCCCTAAGGAACTGAAGAACCATAATAATAACTAAAATAAGTTTCCTTAACACACTGGCACTTGTCATCAGCTCCACATTAGTAAACTTGTCATACCACTTCAATCCTTCTCTTCCCCACAAGCGCCCATTAATGCAAGTCTGAAGCTTTTTGTTATGAGCTTCTTTACCAGAGACACTCCTTCTGTCTTACACTTCTTTTTATTTTGAAGTTTTCTGTGGCTTAAAATTTTGACATAATGGGAAAAACCAGCCCCATGCTCAACTGTCCTTAGTTACTTTTTACAACATGCCTGGTAGGCTACAGTGCCACTATTCTTTGCTCACCTTTCGGGTCCACATACCACGAGTATTATAATAACACACATGCTAATAAATATAAAACGTAGCCTCTTAGTAGATCCTGCCGTAGGGAGTAAAGTGTTAGAGACTTCACCACACTAGGTCTAGCATCAAGAGGTGGGGGTGACCAGTTCTGTTCCTCCCTGCCATTTCCTTCCCTAACTCAAAGAGTAGAGGTCAGGTACCCATTTACAGCTGGATACACTGGAGCGTACTGGCACCGTGATTTGAATCTGGCATTTTTTCCGCGAGAGACCAGCACTCTAACCACTCTGTCAATCAGACGCTCAATAAATATAACAAACATAAAAACAAAGAAAACTAAATAAATGTAATAAAGAACATGAATAATAACACATCGAAATCTTTCTTAAACAAGTTAAATAAAAAAGGTAGTCCCACAGCAAATACTGCCATAGGGGAGTGAAGTGTTAGAGACTTCACTGTACTAGGTCCAGCATCACGAGGTGGGGGTCACCAGTTCCCATCCTTGCTGCCTTTTTTCCTTCCCAAACACAAAGTCGTGGTACTCATTTACAGCTGGGTAGACTGGAGTGTGTGGATACCGTGAATTGAACCCATCACCTTTGCCGTGAGAGACCAGTGCTCTAACCACTCTGTCAATCGGACGCTCTTCTTAAAAAAAGACAGACTAAAAAAAAAAAAAAAAAAACATACCTCTGATACATTTGTCTTGTCCGACCAGATTAGGATAGCAAGCGCAAGAGAAACTTCCTGGCAAATTGCTACAGTACTTTAGCGTATCATTACAAATATGCACATCACGTAGACACTCATTATCATCTGGGGAAGAGAATAGTCAAAGTTCACATATTCAAGTCTGTTTCTGTAAGGCTCATGAGATACTAAATAAAACAGACATTTTTTTACTTTATATGACAAATGTTTTAAAGTATGGCAATACTAAAACTAACATAAAAAGATCAGGGTCCCACAACTCAACACTCCACCGCTTGTGAACAGATGTGGGTCACAGAATTTAATAATCCAACCGTTTGTGGTAGATATGGCCCCAAAACTCAATAATCCAATTTTTTTTTTTTTGGAACATATCTGGACCCCATAACTTAAAAATGCAGAATCTTACATATACACATATATAGTTATTAATAAAAATTGCATCTGGAATTCCCCAGACTGAAGGCTTGTAGTGGTGGTGGGGGGGTTGTGTCTTATCTTTGCTACTGACTGCATCGTTTAATGACACACATCATTACTGTCACGGAGAGGCTAAAAATAATGACAATAACAATGATGAGAAGAAACGATAAACAAAGAATGTCAAGTCAAGGATCTGTGACTGTAAAGGTAGGAACTCCATTAACCATATTACGATCAAGGAGAAAAATTGTGGTAAGTAGAGTGATTAAAACATTTTTATCATAAACACATTTTTATGAAAAAAGTAACTTCTAATTTTTAAATTGTTATTTCTTCACTTCAGCCCAACTAATTTTTATTAAAAAAAAAAAAAAAAAAAAAAAATTAACTGTCATTTTATCACAGAAAATGCTAAGTCACATTAACATCATGTGAGATTTCGCTCTGTGAGATTTCAACTTACGATTTCCTATCCTGCAGCAACTTTTGCTGTTTCTTGTCTTCTTCTTCTTCCGTCCTTAGCCACCGACCGTCAAAGCAGTCAGTGGCCATTACGCCTAGTGGCGTCTTAGGGCAACAGCAGATAGGTTTTCTTTGCCATTGTTTCCCATCATGCCTATTGGCGTCTTTAGGGCAACGGCAAATCAATCCATTTGCTGTTGTTTCCGTAATCGAAGTGACTGGCAAACGGGTGATCAGCCCGTTGGTAGCTGTTTCTTGTAATGCGAGCTTATTGGCTCTTTTAGATTTTATTTAATTGTTTAAAACTTTGTTTCTGGGAATAAAAAATAATAAAATAAACCTTATTTCTCAAATGGCAGTTACCTCTCATTGTTGTAACATTTGTTTCGTGTATATCCAATAGATATAAGTGAGGATAACAACAAAAAAATTAAAAAACACGGAGTGACTTTTCAATCATCCTGTATTATTATCATCATAATTTTTCTTTTTGCTCCTTATACAGCATAGTCACGTCTGCAGCTGGTCACCTTGCAGGAAGCCTGTGCCAAGCTTTCAACATGCTCGTGTAGTGGTGATTACTGTAGCATTTTGTTTTAAACAATGAGGTTGCCAACCTCATATTACTCACCTCGTATGACATGCTTGAGGGAGCAGTAGTTCTATTCCTTCTTTGTCTAATCAGAGACCCCCCCCCCCCCCCCCCACCCCCCCCCCAGAAACTATACGTGAAATTCACAGAGAGACAGAAAAAAAATGGTTTGGTTATCTCATTAGAATGGAGCCCGATCAGTTACCACTATGTACACATGATCTGGTTTTAGAGCATGAGACAGACCAAGAGTGCCTAAAAGAAATTCACAGAATTTTGTGGCCGAATACCATCACCAACCAAGAACTACTTATTCAGAGTAAACAAAGAGGACATGCACACCATCATGGCTGGCAGATGCTGGAGTTGGGTTGGCCACGTCCTCAGATGGGACCCTGATGCCATTACAAGAACAGCAATGCTATGGACCCCCGAAAGGAAAGTGAAAGAGAGGCAGACCAAAAACAACTTGGCGGAGAACTGTGGAGGCTGAGATGCAAAGAATGAACCAGAGTTGGGGCACTGTATGAAGGATGGCAGCCGACCGAACAGAGTGGAAGCAGTTTGTTACTGCCCTACAAGACACCACCAGTCTGAGGCTAAGGATCAAAGAAGAAGACAAATGGCAAATGGGTAGATAATTTAACAGAAATCTTACCACAACATGCACCCACACAAGCCAATGTGAACCAAAACTTCAGCTCTCCACAACACTTCATGGTAAAAGTGGACAGAAAATGTAAGCCAAGTATAATCAAGGAGGTCAGCACACTTGGCTTTCTTGAGTGCAAAAACCAGTAAGTCAGAGTGGCAAAGAGGTATGGCATCAGTCTCAAATTCTAAATGTACCGGGTTTGATTCCGAATAGAGGTAATATAATTTAAGAAATATTTTTCAGAACCAGTGGTCCTAAATATGTCACACTCTTCACTGGTCTCCTGGGCAGTGAGATGGATACCTAGCCTTTTCTGATAAGGGTGAAAAAATATGAGGTCCCATGTGCAAGTTGCACATGTTAAAAATCCCACTGCAGTTGGAAATCGTAATGAGTAGGCCTTATGGCCGTTGCCCTGGCAAAATTTAAATATTAAGAAACCTACCCACCACAAAAAATATTTATAGAATGTGTGATTCCTGTATACACACACTGGGATGCTTGCCGGTGCTATGGAGTTCATTCACTGTGCTGAGATTCTCCTTGTGTGATCTAAGATCGGAGCACTGATGGAGTTGTCCGTGTGTTGATTATAACTAATCAAGTGTTTATAAGGATTCTTATGAACTATTCCTGTTAAACTGTTTACACTATTGCCTGGAACATAATGTTTACCTGTACAACTTGTTCCATTCTGTATGTAGCCAGCGTTACAAGAGCACTTATAACTTCCTGCAGTATTTGTGCACATGTGATCACATCCACCATTTTTGTTTGAGCATTCATCTTTATCTGAAAGAACATGCCAAATTAAGAATAGTGTAAAAAAAACTGTATAAAAATGGCTTAATTATCATCACCCCTTTTTCACTCCCTGAAGCATGGAGGAATTACTGCAGTTGGTCTCCAGGAAGTGTGCACCAAAGCTTGCATGTGTTCTTACAGAGGTAGTATCTGTGGCATTAGTCTACAGACAAAGCTGAAGGTATACAGAGCTGCGGTGCTTCCAGTGCTGCTTTATGCATGTGAAACATGGACTGTATACAGGCGCCACGTAAAAAAGCTCAACCACTTCCATACAGTCTGTCTCAGGAAGATAATGAACATCAAATGGCAAGACAAGATCCCAGATACCGCCGTTCTTGACAGAGCTGGTATCCCTAGCATCGATACTATTCTGATGCAGTCACAGATTCGCTGGGCAGGTCATGTAGTCCGCATGCCAGACCATCGACTGCCAAAGATACTCTTTTATGGTGAGATGCAGAAGGGTAGACGCTCCCATGGTGACCAGAAAAAGCGCTTCAAAGACACGCTTAAGGCTTCATTAAAAACCTTTGACATAAACCCAGACACATGGGAAGCTGCTGCGCAAGACCGAACTGCCTGGCGCACATCTCTTCGTAAAGGTGCAGCGGCATGCGAATCTTCCAGAAGAGCAGCAGCGGAACAGCGGAGACAAGCTAGAAAAGATCGTGAAATAAAACCTTCACATGAAGCAAACATTCCCTGCCCACACTGTCCGAGATCCTTCCAGGCCCGCATCGGGCTCATCAGTCACCTTCGTACTCATAGACTATCCTAACATCCTAATAATTGGATGAACAGAGTGGTCTTCATCACTTGTGATGGACGAACAACATCTGTAATAATTTGTTTAACATGATGAGGTTGCAACACCCGCCATGCACAACATTAAATTAGTCTTCTCTTTCAACAAGCCTCAGGCAGCAGTGGTGTGATTCTATATTTGTCCCCTCAGAGATGCCCCAAAAGTACACAGGGTTAACAATAGCTAAATATTATAAGAAAATGTCAACAGAAGTTGTTCGTAATTATTTTAGTCTATCTACCTCATGAGCATGCAGTGTGCTACAATGTGATATATTATTCTCTGAAGGGTGATAGAGGCAGCCACTGCAGCCCTGATGTGGTTGTGTGATAAATTATTTTCCCAAGGGAGATAGAGGCAGCTATCACATTGATATAATTGTCCTGAGGTGGCTGTCTGAAACTACATTAATCAGAACAGTTACTGTCTCAGTCCATGCTTCTTATTGTTATTATTGCTCAGACTTGACATCATTGCACTGTGGGCAAACCCATAGGTGCTCAGTCTCCCTCAGCAAGCGTCACAGGGTAAATGCTTATTGTATATACGCCGGATGCATCCTCTCATACGTTCATCCCTACCAGTCTTATGCCTAATGCCAAACTCCAGCAATCTTAGCCTTGATGATTCATTGATTGCAGTGTAATTCTCTAATAGGCAATCATTAATTGTTCTCAGTATCTCTCCCTTGTCCATATCCAATGTACCTACTATAGGTGCTCTTGAACCGAGTCTATCAGCTCTTTCATTGCCGCGTATGCCTGAATGACCAGGACAGCAGATCCACACCAGTTTCTGAGGATTCAATGCTTCAATGGAAGTTTTCCATTCATGCCATAGCCATCCATTTTGTATCTTCCAAAGCATGGACTGAAAGTCTGACACAATAACTGCCCTTGTTAATGAAGTTTCGGGCAACTAACTTAAAGCTGCAGTTCTTAACCCTTTGAAAATAAAGTTCGTTCGTTCGTAGCTGCCTCTATCTTTATTCTCATGCTGGAGATTGTTGTCACGTAAGCCATGCTATGTTCAGAAGGTCCATAATTGGTGGCTATGTTTGGAACAAACAAAATAGATGGATCATACAAAGAGGCCTCAACCCTTCAGGAACTGGACCTCAAGCACAACATCATATCTTTTTCCCTCATATTAGTTGCCTTGTATGACATACCTGAGGGAGCAATAGAACTATCATTTCTGTCTCATCAGAGATACCTGGGAACTATACAGGTCTCGACATGATATAAATCAAACTTATTTGCTCCATAAAAGACTTAAATTCTTCGTAATTTTCTTTAACTTTATGTCCTGGTCATGCAGGGGTATGGGAAAATAAGAGAGCTGACAGACTAGCCTCGAAAGCACCCATAGTGTGGACACTGGATGTAGATAAGGAGGAGATAATAAGCGCTATTAATGATCGCCTGTTGGAGACCGACACTGCACTCGGTTAATAAACACCACTCAGACTGTTAGAATTTGATATTAAACCTAAATATAGTAAGGACGGAAATATGAGAAGATAGGTCAGGCATGTATACAACCAGCGCAGTACAGGGACAATCAGGATTCATACCCTTTGACATTTGCTTAGGGAACGAACAAACTTTATTTTCAAAGGGATAAGAATTGGGCGTGCAGGCCCTAACATTCTGCCCTTCCACTCTTACTTATCTTGCATACTATACCCTTTCATTCCCACACGTTACTTTAAGCATTAAATTAAAGGCATACAACATTATAAAGGTTATATAACAGCATACAATTACATTACCCAATCATAATGAAAATAAAGTATTTTTTTTAAACAAACAAGAATGTAATGAAAAAAAACAAATAAAAAAATACAAACAAATAAACAAATCCAAAACATCTCCACGGTAAATCAGACAATAATTCGAGTGTTATCACATTAGGGTAGTATAGAATCAAAACTCCTGAAATATTTGAACAGTCTGTGTTGCTGAGTGAGTAGCAACTCCATGTTTTTCTTTGAAAGTTGCCAGCCTCATAAACAACCTCACATTAGTCGCTTAGTTCGACATGCCTGAGGGTGGAGTAGTCCCATTCTTTCGTTGTTTCTTCAGAGACCATCGGGAGTTTCATGGGACATCGGTCGTACAGTTTTAGCTTCAATTCTTGATTTAATGTGGCAACAATTTGGATGTTGTCATGTGATTTACTTACTTACTTAGTCGTTCCCCTTCTACCGTGAGGTGTAGAGGTTTGGAAGAGAGAGCGCCAGACCATTCTATCAGCTGTCTTCTTCCTGGCCTGGTTCCATTCTAGTCCTCGGTCCTTCAAAGATTGTCTAATGTTGTCCTCCCAGCGGACTCTGGGTCGTCCTGGAGGTCTGGATCCCTGGCTCTTTGTTTCCCATGCTTGTCGTGGTAGCCGATCTTCTCCCATTCTGCAGACATGGCCAAACCATCTTAGTTGGGACTGTTCTATTTGGGTCTGCAGTGGATGGGATTTTAGGCCTTGACGGATCGTCTGGTTGCGGACCATGTCTCTTCTTGTTACTTCAACCACTTTCCTCAGATACCTCATTTCTGAGGTTTGGATCTGGCTTTTGTGGGTTGTAGTCATTGCCCACGACTCGCATCCATATGTCAAGACTGGGACATAGGTGGAGCGGTATACAGCCATCTTCGTTTTCTTACCAACCTCTTTCTTGCTGAGGAATCCACGATTTATGGCCTGAAAAAGTCTCCCAGCCGCTGCTTTTCGAGTGGCCAACTCTTCTTTGATGCCTCCCTTTCGGTCTATAATAGCTCCGAGATATTTAAGTCATGTGATTTATTAAATCAAATTTTTTTTTTTTTTTTTTTAATGTAGCATCATCATTCCTTTCCATTCCCCATGGAACATAGGGCTGAAACAGTTGCTCTCCATCGATATCTATTCTGGGCTGTCTTTTTCAGCTGTGCCCAAGTCATTCCAATTTCCTTAGCCTCCTCTTCCACTGTTCTTCTCCAAGTTCTCCTTAGCTTCCCCACTCTTTTTTTTTTTCTTGTGGGTTCCAGTCAAGGGCACCTCTGGCTATGCTTGATTGCTCTCTACGTATGTTCTATCCATCCCCACCTTAATTTCCATTTGTACTAGCTACTGCCCACATCTTTTCCTTAGCTCTATATTTGTTATTACATCTGGCCATCTTATATGGAGGATCCATCTATTTACAAATATCTGTAGTTTGGAGGTGATACTCTTTGAGACATGCCATGTCTCTGAGCCATACAGCAAGACTGACTTTACATTTGAGTCAAAGATTCTAATTTTGTTCTCTCTGGACATAGCTGAAGTGCGCCATTTGGATAAAATGTATTTCTAATTTTGCATTCAAATTCAGAATCTTATCAAGTAAGCACACCATACTGCTCGTGGGTTAGAATGAGTTAAGAGTTGATGTTTTGAATTCTAGTGTGTAGTTTAGCTCCTGTTAACTCAAAAATTTTTTATAGCACCATCAATAAGAACCATTCACAAATACATACCTTGACAAATTTTTCCATCACCGCCAAATCCCTCCGGGCAAGCGGCACAGTAGTTGTCCAGGGAGGCATTACATGATGTATAGTTGTAACAGTTTGTACAGACATCCACTGGTTTCTCACAGAATTTACCTCCAACTCTCTCCCCACAGGCGCACAATAAATTGTTGACATTGCCTGTAATGATGATGAAAACAAAAGTTAGTCATGTTTTAAACATGACACTGACAACAAAATTCATTCATTTCAATACCCTTTAGCTCCCCAAGGAGCAGAGTTTTCAACAAACACAAGCCAAGTCCTACTGTTACATGCCAGCAGCTCAAGTTCTTTCCATGTCTTCCACAGCAAAGACTGCCTTGTAATGCTTTCAACAGGTTTCCTCAATGTGTGTTCTATACATCACCAGTATCTTATCTCTTGTCTCTGTGATGGGGCCATAATAAACACCCCAAAATCTCCCTGAAGTTCATATTTGTGTGTTTAGAAACTGAAGTTAATAGTCCAGCACCAGCCTGCTGCTTTGCGAGTGTGTGAGCGTAAATCACTATGCCAGCCTTGCATGATGTGGTTTTTTGGCGTATAGAATACAGGAACGCCACAGGCAGTTTGGTGAGATTCGCAGTAGAGGCAAGATGTGAGAAGAAGACACCCAGAGTCAGCAGAAGTTTGCACATGGCATGGAGGCAAGTGACATTATAATTTTAAGCAGATTATTTTCTAGTGAAATTACCATTATTTCCCTGTAGCTTTAGAATTATTTTCAGCGTGACTCGGTTCTAATGTTTGAGAGAATAGATAGATGTGTTTCCAAAGGAGATTTCTTTCAGGACATTATAATTAGTTTTAAAGTTATAGATGAGTGAAAATATTGTGTGGATAGGTTTTATTAGTCATGTTAAGTCCAGATCACGGCTGTGAGAATATAGAAAAGGAACCTATTTCATTCATGAAACCAGGCAGAGCAGCGATCTATTACTGAAATTGAGATAGTACGTATTAACTGTTTGGCAAGATGGCAGCACATGCGTTAATGTGCATAAAGATGGCGTCTGTGACATTTTTAGTTACCACGTGCTAGAGGCCTTATGATGTTAAACTATTTATTATTTGGGAGCGCAATGGGCTAATTATAATGTTTGCTAGCTTTGTTAGTCCAAGAGTAATTTTATTTTATTCTTTGATGTGAAGGTAATTTAGTTAGTGTATTTCACGATAATTGATTATAATTCTACTATATATTTTTAGGGGGTTAGACCTGTTTATTATTTGGTATTGGATGAAAATTGGTTTATTATAAGAGGTGCTATTTGAGTAGTACTTTTAATATAATTTTCTCTGCCAAGATAGTTTATTGTAGTGGAACTCAAAGTAAACGAATAATTTTATGGTGTTACTTTGAGATTAGTTACATCTGTTGTGTACACAGTTTTGTAGTGCTAAATGCCCTTTGAGAAGATGAATCTAGCTTTAGTTATTAAGATTTCTTGTGGGCGTAATGCCACCCCTTTGTGCGTGAAGGCACTTTGAGACATATGCGTTTCTCTGTTTGCTCCTTGCGGAGCATGGAGACACCAGTGCGGCTGGGTCCCAACGGAAGCCCGCACGAAGCATTTATATGCTATGGCAGTGGTTTGTTTCTGTAACAAAGTGTTTCATATGATGAGTTCCCAAGCTCATCAGTCGGCATATATGACATGCTTCAGAGTGCGGGGATGAATACTGATATGGATCAGTTGCGAGGTGGTAGTTTATGCTCATTAATGAGAGTATTCGATTTACACATCGTTGAATATTATTCTATGTCCATTTTATTATCATTTAATTGTTGTTATGTGTAGGGTCTACTTGGGAACAAATTATGTCTCTTCTCGCTCCTTATGGAGCATAGGACCACCGATGTGGCTGGCATCCTTATGGAGCATAGGGCCACCAGTGTGGCTGGCCTCCTGATGGATCATGGGGTCACCAATGTGGCTGGCCTCCACATGGAGACCATACAAAGCATTCAGATGCTCTTGCAGTAGTGGTTTTGGTAGCAATCTGTGTTACATGGTGAGATTGCCAGCCTCATGCATAACACCATTCTAGTCTCATTAGACGACATGCATGGACTGAGTGTGTGTGTGTGCATGATAGCTGAATGTTTCAGGTGGCGTGGAAGAAGGACAGTTTGATGGGTGAAAGCATGGTGTTTCTCATTATTTAACTATTATGCTTTTAACTAGTCAGTGCTTTGTTTGCTTTTCAGATTAGCAATTGAGCACTGGCTGGGTGTTTTGTTTGTTTGGTGTTTGTTTAGCGTTCATTTATTTGGTTGTCGTCACTGATAGGGTTGTATGAATAAATACAACCCCTGCCTTAGAATCAAGTTTTATATTTGTTCGGGTCGGGTGCGAGTGTGCAAGAAAGTGATCACATATCACAACAGCATCATCATCTCTCCCACACCCTATCACATCCCATTAGAACTTGCCGAGTTCTTGTCATCAGTTCCACATTAGTGACCTTGTCATTCCACTTTGTCTTGCAGAAACTATGTGAGGACAGCAAACTATAAGTCAGAAGAGTTCAGGACCACCACTGGTGTAAGACAAGGTGATATCCTGTCACCTTATCTTTTCATACTCCTCATGGATGATGTTATCAAGTCATGTAAGGAGAGAACAAGAAAGTATTCAGTGGGGTACTGGAAGATGAGACAGGTATGTATTTCAGAGCTGGCATTTGCTGATGATGTTGCCCTGATTGCTAAATCAGAGCACATCTCCAATCCAACCTGCAAGTCTGGAAGGAAGAGCTGGAGAAGAGAGGGATGGTCATAAGCAGCTCTAAAACAAAATCCATGGTGATATCATGAGAAGAAAGAAGACATCAGATTAAGCTGGGAGAACAGGTCCTGGAGCAGGTTGACCACTTTAAATACCTTGGTGCTATTATAGACTGAAAGGGAGGCATCAAAGAAGAGTTGGCCACTCGAAAAGCAGCAGCAGGGAGACTTTTTCAGGCCATAAATCGAGGATTCCTCAGCAAGAGAGAGGTTGGTAAGAAAACGAAGATGGCTGTATACCGCTCCACCTATGTCCCAGTCTTGACATATGGATGCGAGTCATGGGCAATGACTACAACCAACAAAAGCCAGATCCAAACCTCAGAAATGAGGTATCTGAGGAAGGTGGTTGAAGTAACAAGAAGAGACATGGCTCGCAACCAGACCATAAGTCAAGGCCTAAAATCCCACCCCCTGCAGACCCAAGTAGAACAGTCCCAACTAAGATGGTTTGGCCATGTCTGCAGAATGGGAGAAGATCGGCTACCACGACAAGCATGGGAAACAAAGAGCCAGGGATCCAGACCCCCAGAGTCCGCTGGGAGGACAACATTAGACAATCTTTGAAGGACTGAGGACTAGAATGGAACCAGGCCAGGAGGAAGACAGCCGATAGGATAGTCTGGCGCTCTCTCTTCCAAACCTCTACACCTCACGGTAGAAGGGGAACAACTAAGTAAGTAAGTCATTCCACTTCAATCCTTATATTCTACGTCAGCACCGATTTATGAAAGTCTGTAGCTTTTTGGTTGTTGTTTTTGTTTCTCCCCCATTTTTCAGAGCCATAATAATAGGACTGATTAGACTGATTATTTTTGTGCCCAAAGTCACTCAAAATGTGTTCAAATTCTAAATGTACCACATTCGATTCCAAGTAGAGGGAACATAAATCTTTTCTGAGAAATAAACATTAGAAAACATAACGACAGAATGCTAGAGATGGATCTCGTTAAAATCCTTTTAGTTATTGTTATTGTTGTCACTGCACTCTGGGCAAACTCATAAGTGCTCAGTCTCCCTTAGCAAATACATGCCAGATGCATCCTCTCATACATCCATCCCTGTTGGCCTTATATTTGATGCCAAATTCCAGCAATCTTAGCCTTGATGATTCATCTATTGCAGTATCATTCTCTAACAGGTGATCATTAATTCCCCTCAGTATCTCTCCTTTATCCATGTTCAATGTACCTTCTATGTATGCTCTTGAATCTAGTCTATCAGCTCTTTCATTGCCGCATACCCCTGCATGGCCAGGACAGTAGATAAACACCATTTTCTGAAGATTCAAGGCTTCTTTGGAGGTTTTCCATTTATGCCTGAGCCATCCACTTTGGACCTTCCGAAGTATGGATTGTGAGTCTGATACAACAACTGCCCTTGTTAGTTTTCTCCTTTTAGATAACACCACAAAGTTGATACCTTGTTTTTTAATTGACATCACAAAGCATAGTGGTAGGTCTAGACAGGGACAGTTACATCTAATCCTTCAAAACAATTAATACTAACAAAAATGACTAACACTGTGGGTAAATCAGAAACAATATGCAGACTTTTACCCAGCCTTTGTGATGCAAAAGAATTCATACTGCTCTCATACGAATTCCAGGGTTAGATCTCCAACCAAGTCCCTGATGCACCTCCACATTGTGCACCCTGGAAACGGCCAACCTTTGAGTTGCTAGACCAATGCTCAGGGATCAAGTAGCTACACTAAACTGGCCCAACATCACAATTTCCCTTATGGTAAAACATGCTGGAAAAACAGGCAAGCAAATGCAGTTGAGGTTCAAAAATATGTAAAAGAGACGTGAAAGCTTTGGAGAGAAATCCATCAAAATAGGAGGACAACTGCTGACTGTACCAAGTGGAGATGCTCACTATGGTGCCACCTCAGATTAGGCAAAAAGAAGCTCTTACGCACCAGCAGCAGAGAAAAGAATATGCCGAAAGGAACTCTAGGCAAAATTTCAACCAAAAAAAAAAAAAAAAGCTGAGGGCTATCACCTCAAGGACACGTCATCCCCATAGTCAGTTATGACTGGAGGGGCCTACTACATCTAAAACATGTTGAGAACCCAGCAGTGCACACTGAGCTCGGCAGAATCACTTGAACCTCTGACCTAACTAAGGCTCTTATCTGGTTAGCTGCATGAGGAGGACCTCAAACATGTGTTGATTGCAGGATAATGATGTTGAAAAAACTAACTACATTGTGACAAACTAAATGATCATGTTGGTGGTGAAAATAAAAGGTTGAACAGAAGGAATTTGAGAGAACCTGATGAAGACCTATGCTTTGCAGGGATTGAAAGGTAATGAATGTCGATGGTGAAAACAAGAAGGTAGTACTCATGATGATAAGAAAGTTATGGCAGAGATCATGATAATGGTAATTACAAAGAAAATGATGCTTCACCATATACTTTTTCACATTTTCTGTCCACTAACCTCTTCCGACTCTGTCATTATTTAGATAAGACACCATTGTTGAACTGTTGTTTGTTGATGCACTTTGTTGACACTGATGTAGCTGCTCACATAAACACAGATTTATGGTTGGAGCATATTCATCTGACAACCTATCAACTGTAGCATAGAACTTCAGATTTCTGGGGTAAGTCTGCATTCTTAGTTTTGCCAAAGCTGCACTGACATTCCAGGTAAATGTGTCATTGTCTGAAGAAAAAAAATATACAGTAAAAACATTTTTGTTTAAAAATATATAATTCTTGGGAGTAAAAAATTTTCTTCTTTCAACTTCTCAAAGAGCATAGGCCTTCAGCAAATTTACACCAAATCTTCCTGTCCCGTGCCGTCTGCTCAAGGTCTTTACATGTCTTCTTCCGTCCCCTTCTTGTCTATCTCTTCTCTCCAAATGTCCCTTGGTCTTCCTCTACTTCTTTTATCCTAAGGATTCCAGAACAGGAACTGTCTGGTTCAGGGACTGTCTGGTTCAGGAACTGTCTGGTTCAGGGACTGTCTGATTATGCTATTAACAGGTTTTATCAATGTGTGTCCTATCCATCTCCATCAATTTCTCATTTCTTGTTCCACTAGTTCTTGTCACCCTACTCCACCTCTAAGTGGTGGTCCTGGAAACAGGACCCTACTCCACCTCTAAGTGGTGGTCCTGGAAACAGGCTGCATCACTGCAGTCTGGCTGAGAGAGTAGGGATCGAAGAGGGAAGGCAAACCCAGTCCCAAAAGATGCCGTGCGGAAGTCGGTTGTGTCAGGCCGAAAGGCGCAAATATCACAGCTTCACTGTAAACGGTGACACAATGCAACCAACGTCCTTTTCAGGACAAACGAGGAAGGAAGAAGAAGTATTTTAATTTTGTCCGGCATCTGACAACGGTTATAGGACAGATGTGCCAGGTCATCAGCAAATTCTGGAAGTAAAATATGATATAAATCTTGTAGTTTCATAATATAGATCCGTAACCTTTCATTCGAACACCTAAAAACTTAACCTTTAGCACGCTGCGGTCGACAAATGTCGACAAAGGTAATCTATGCTCATCCTGCTGTTGTCGACATATGTCGACTGCAGCATGCTACGTTTTTTAGCATTAGAATATGTGTACACGTGACTACACCCCCGGATGTTAAGTTTTAAACTTATCTGAGAGAGTTAGCTTCCGTTTCCGATCTTCTTTAGTAATGGGTGCATCCGCGTTTATTTTCTGTGAATTTTTTTAATCGAAATAAATCGGCATCGAACACGCGGCCATTTTCGCTCTAATTTTATTGGATTCTGACGCCATGCGGTGGGGTTGAGATTTTTGTCTTTATAAGCGCTGATATCGATTCTCAGAATATGTTTGATGGCCGAGATGGAAACGAAAGTAGAATGGCATTGCTAGTATGTATAATTTTAGGGGTTAGGATTAGGAATATCGGAAAGGTTTAGGATTACGGCCGAATGTCACTGCTGACGAGAGCGTTTGTTGCTTTGCTACTGATGATGGGTGTAACGAAAAGATCGTCATTTGATTTGTATTGGTCAAATGACTTTCATTGAGATGCAAGGGATATGGACTCTTCGTTTGCTGATTATTTGTTTTAAATATTTTTTTTAATTTTAAAATTAAAAATTTATTTTATTTTATTATTTTACATTTTTTTTTCTTTTTTTTTCATCTTTCCTTTCCTCTCTTCCTATCACATATAACATGTACACAAAACTCATTGATAGTTCCTATCTTTAGCTTGTTGAATAAATGGTATCTCAATCTGTTGTGGCCAGTGCAGAGTCTGAACACTAAAACTTGTTCTCATCTGTTGAGCTGGTAGTATGCATCATTTTGTGTGTGACCTGGATGCTCTACATCCCATTTGTTTCTGTATCAGATTCTGATAAAACTCTTTGCCTCCTCGAAAGTTATGCTTGCATCAGGCTGAGGTAGATTTCCACCTTCCTTTGCCAATCTGTCAGCCTCTTCATTGCAGGTGATGTTACAATGAGATGGGATCCATTGAATCACAACACTTTTGAATCGTTGACATAGTTTGTGGAGCACTATTCTGAGGTCATCAAGGTCTGCAGTATTTTGGCTTTTCAACGCTGCAAATACTGACTGAACATTGGTAAAGTAAACAACTTGTCTCTCTGAGCTTTCATCTGTTATTATAACCTCTGCTGCAGTTTTTAAGGCCTCTGCCTCTGCTCTGAAGTTACTTGAGTATTGTCTTGTTGCCACAAGATTCTTCAAAAGCAAACATCTCGAGTCAAACTTCATCCTTCAATGACATTATACATAAAGTTCCAAATCACTCATGACTAGTACTGTAAATTTATTCCAAGCAATTTGAAGATTTCATAAGCAGACATATAAATGGAAGCTTGCGTAGAATAGAATCATTGAAGTGCTATGATAAGGTTGCCAATGTGGAACTGATGACAAGAACCAGTGGAACAAGAGATGAGAAGAAGTATTTTGCATCTTCATCGTATGACACAAGGTAACAGCTTGCTTTCAGGAATTATATTCTTTTTATTTATTTTCTCAATTTTCTTACTTAGCTCTTGCTATCTTTCCTTTCCCCGATGAAGACTTTGTGGCCACGGTTTAGGCCATTATCTTTGCCCTTTGTCCAATTAAGATGAATTACTTTATTTCCATTTTTTTTTTTAAATTAACCAATCAGAAATAGCTTGGTAAAATGCATGATGGTTACTCTTTTCTTTCTTCTTTTTTAAAAATGTATACCACTTAGGTGGCAACCATCCTGTGCTCTTGCAGCGGTAGTTTCTGTGCCAATTTGTTTCACATGATGCAACAATCATTGATATTAGCTACTTCCTACAAGATGCCTGAGGGATAAGGGGTTCTATTTTTTCACTGTCTTCTCAAAGACCCCTGGAAGCCACACAGGTTAGTTACAGTTGTGACTGTAAACTGCAGTGCAGGGGAAAGAGAAGAGATCCACTATATACCATAGTGCAGGAAAGAGAAGAGATCCAATCTACCAATGTTAAAGAGCCAATCAATTTGAACTTGAGTCACCACAATGACTCGCCTCAAGACTTGTCTCACAAGCTTTATATTAGCAACTTGACTCGAGACTTGCCAATTTTGGTGAACCAACTCTTCTTACAGGGGTAGTATTTCTAAAATGCAATACTGAAAAATAAAAACTGTTATTGAGTAATTTTTTGTAAAAATATCATTTGATCAAATAAAAGCAGCCAGTACATAAACATTAAAAATAGAGTTTGTTCATTATTTTGTTATAGTGATTTGTATGAGTTTTTAAAATAAATGTGATTGTGGCTATAACTAGTTTTAAATTTAAAAAATATATTACGAGATATGAGACTCGATTTATTAGGAGAGACTTGAAGACAACTCTGCTAACTAATAAATGAATTGTTTCCCTTTGCTTTGACTTAAAATTTTCAACAAACTCCTTGAATTACAAAATAAACTAAAATAAAACAGCAATAATCAGAAACCTGGCAGAGAAAAGCAAGTTTACTCTAAACAATAAATATAACTTACCCAGAAGAGTGCCACTGATGTTTTGAAAATCATGCACAACAGTGAAGTTTACACTCATGCCACTTTGTACTACCAGCTTCAAAGTGTATGGATAAGAACTATTATTATCAATGTGAATGCTGTATTCAGAGTTGGCAAACTTGGGTGCTTTACTGGCTGAAAGATTGGAGATAAAAAAAAGTAGAAAGAGTCAGCTCAACGTAATTCTAAATTTTTCTGTTTAGAGTCTTTGCTGATCAAGTAATTATAAAAATTCAATTTTCATGAGATGACCGAACCACTTAATTTTCTGTCTCTATAAATCTGATGCGTGATGTAGCTCCTACAATTCCTTTTGATGTCAGCATTTCTCATTCTGCCTCTCCTGGCAACATTAATGGCCTTTCTTAAACATCTCATCTCAAAGGATTTGATTTTCCTCTCCTATGCTTTGGTCAGGGACTATGTTTGACACTGATAGCAAAGAGTTGGTAAGAAGATACTATTTATCAGCTGCCATTTAGTTTCCATACCAAAATCCCAATGTTTGAGTAGTTGGTTAGTCATCTCACTGGCTTTTTGACGTTTTGTGTTAATTTCTCTCTCAAGTCTTTCATTTTCTGTAAAATTATTTCCATGTATTCAAACTTTGGAACCTGTTTAAACCTATAGTTATTGACATATAATGTTAAGTGGGCCTGGCGATCTGCTGATCTTCATAGTTTTGGTTGAAATGAACAATAGTGGGATGTGTTCTTTGAATCCAAATAAATCGCCAACGTCGTTAGGATTAAGATAATAGTTAGGATTTAGTTTAGGATTCCTAAAACTAACCCATACTCGTACCCCTTTTTACTGCGTCATAATTTTTTTTAAAGCTGTATTGAACAGGTGGCCCACTATTCTTCTTTCAAAAATCAGTTAATCAAATAATATCTTGAGGATGAAGTTAGAGACAATTTACAGCTTCTGATGAAGTTTTGTTTAGACAGTAGGAGACGGGCAGCAAGAGGAGGAAATAAGAACATCTGCAAAAATGAGGAATAAGTGTTCCAGCTATTGCCAGAATTTAGGACCTCTTCTTCAAGGTAGCGATCATCATGTCTCTCCACCTATTCCTGTCTCCAGCACTATTTATCAATTCTGTTGTTGACTTCATTCCATGCCATGATGTCAAACTGTCAATGAATTTTCACTCTTTGTTATCCTGTCTTTTTTCCCCCTCAATCTTTCCTATTGTCACAAATATATTCCAGCTTTCTTCTGATCATAATGAGAAAATGGACTGCTTCTTTCAGGACTATCCTCATTAATATTTTTAACTGTCCATGGTATATGTGATGCTACACTGTATTTCTGACTTTCATCAGGCCCAATTCTGTTTTGAGTTTCACCATTTCTCTTCTCTTTGTAATTATATGGGTTTGCCTTGTTCTTCTCATGTGAATATATATCGTGTTTGGTAATTTTGAGTAGGAAAATTAAACGGGTTCGTTTTATGATGGTAGGTTTATTTTATTCTAGCATCAGTTTTACCCTCTTCTGTATTTTTCGCGATTCCCGTAGATTTCACTGTTTACGAAAATCGATATTTTCGGGCACTCCTGTATGACGCGTCAGTAGCACGAGGTTATCACGTAATGTGACGCAATTTTGCGGACACGCGGTATTTGATTTTCCTAGCGCTGCCATTGGTCCGCGATTTGCGTAGGAAGGGAAATCCGCGTGGGCGGTTTCTCTTGTATATAATGAGAGAGGAAACGGCGGCCTAGGTCTCTGAAGAAATAATTGCCTGGCCGTAGGACTACGTAATTTATCGTTCTCCACTGTGGGAATAACCAACGATAATAGCGAGTCTCGGCGAAACAGTGGGGAGCATAATTTTGTCAAATAAAATTATCCACGGCAAAAGACATATCTCAGGGTCAGAGTACTTGAGTATCGTCAGGAGCCAAAGAAAAGTACCCTATGGTCTCTGGCAGTGAAGTCCCTACGCTTCAGCTGGACGGAGGTTTATTTATCATACAGCCGAGAGCATCGCTATTATAGTCTCTAGCAATGGCAGGTGGCCGGGAGACCGGTTTCAATTTCATACAGCCAGAAATCAAAGCCTTGTTTTCCTCTAACTCCGGAGCGGGTTAAAAGAGGGAAATTATTCAGCGGCAGTGAAGATTTCGACAGTAAATCAAGCACCGAATTCAGGAGCAGGGGAGAGGGTTAACATCCCTGGGTCCTGATAGTAGAGAAGAGAGTAGCGGAGACGCCGCGTCATCAGTCCTCGAGTGTTAGAGAGACACTGAGACCAAGAGAGAGAGATCGAGAAGGAGGGAGAAAATAGACAGGACCAGTAGGGTCTGTTCAGTATCCATTGGACGGATAGACACTGAGTCTGCTTTCGAAAAAAAAACCAAGTCTATTATGTTAGCAATTCTTGTGGTGTAGTTATCAGCGCATATCGCCTAACAAGTAGAAAGCTGTGTAGCCGTTCGTTGAGGAAGAGTCACCAGGACTAAGACAGTAGAAATTTATTAGTGTTAGAGAGTGGAGGCTAAAGTTGACAGCCCCACCAAATTAGATTTGGTTTAAATCACTAACCATTTTTATTGTTCCTCAGCAGGGTGACAGAAAGAGTGAATGTGATTTGGGGTTTTTTTTGTCTCTCTCTCAATTTAATTGTTACTTTGGTTTTTCCAGGCCGTGCAACAGTGCACGCTATCGACTGACTTGATGACGTATGATGCCATTTTATGTTTTTCTTGTATGTAAATAAATATATATATTATATTTACTGGATCAGCTTCTATTCTATACTATACCTACATGTGGTCTGTATAGTGGTGTCTGTGGTCGTATTTATACACCTTATCTCCTTGTGTGTCAAGGCAGTCAGAGGAGGGCGAGACTATAGCCAGTCTAAAGTCACGAAGCGGAAAGGGGAGATTCAAATCCTGGTTCTATCCCTTGAGCCAATAGTCTCATCTGTCGACAGGCATGTCATTTTCCATCTAAATTCTATTTTCTCAGACTTTCTCATACTAGGGTCTTGCTTTCATTCAGGCACACTCTATAAAAGTAAAACCACTTCGTGACAAGTGGGCGGCAATCGTCCGGGATCATTCTGTTGAGATCAATTCTGTGATCTACATTCATAGATTGTCTCTATAGAAAGTTTTCTGAGAATAGATTTTCTTTAAATATCCCCTAGACTTGAGCTATACTAGAACTGATCCAGTTATAGGTTTTTCCACAGGTTGCAGTCTAGTAGATTTTGTGGTAATTTTGATTTACATGACTTAGTGGTAATTGATGGCATACCGACATATTTTTCTTTAACAGGAAGGTAATTTCGGGTTTTTGGTAGCTTGTTAACAAAAATTTTTTCAGGTTATTGTTCAGACTTGATGCTAGTCTGAGTTCGGGTTTTTGGAACAGCGGTTAACGAGGGAGTATTTTATATTGCGTAACAGGTTGTTCCTTCTCTTTTCCTTTTCTGTCATTTTCTGTCAGTTGTGAACTTACAGCAGTTTACAGGTAAGATGGCGGATATGGCGAAATTACGAGCTGCATGGCGTGACGCGGCCCAGGACATGGGAATAGATAAAGAGGAGACAAAAGCCTACATGATCAGAGAAAATGATAGGCATAATCAACGGGAACTTGAGGAAAGGCAAAGGATAGCCGCCGCCGAAGCAGCGAAAGAGGAGAGGGCAGCCGCCGCAGAAGCAGCGAAAGAGGAGAGGGCAGCCGCCACAGAAGCAGCAAAAGAGGAAAGGATAGCCGCCGCAGAACCAGCAAAGGAAGAAAGGGAAGCACAAGAGAGGGAGAAGGCAGCAGAGAGACAGCATGAACTTGCCCTGCGTTCTCTGGAACTGCAGTACCGATCTTCGGAAGGCAGTTCAGCTAATGGAGATTCTCCTGGAGCAGGAGCAACAGACACCTCAGGAAACGGAGGGCCCCGGATGGCAGCCATGAGCTTCCCATTTGACTCGTTCCCTAACGGGAATGAGAAGATTGACGTGTTCTTGGAGAAATTTCAAAGAATGGCAAAGGCATACGGGTTGGATGAGTCTTTGGTGCCTAAAATTATCGCAATCACTCAAAGGTCATGCGTATGAAGTTTACAACAAGCTGCTCATAGATGATCAGAACAACTTTGAGGCACTGCGAAACGCTTTGTTGCAAAGATTTCAATGGACACCCCGCAAATGCCAAACCATGTTCAGGGAGAGCAGGCCGGAGAAGGGAGAGAGTTTTGCTCAGTTTGCAGAGCGAGTGAGAAATTACCTTACCCGGTGGAGGGAACTGTCAGGACTGACGAAAACTTTTGAAGGGTTGGAAGAGTTAGTTCTGTGTGAGCAGATAAAGGCTAACATGTCTCCTGACTTGAGGCGGTATCTGGCGGAGCAGGGTGCCCAGCAACTCGATCAGATTATCGTGTTCGCCGAAAGGTACCAGACAGCACAGGCCGAAGTACTGGGACAGAAATGGAAAAACCCAGACCTGCCAGCCCCAGACAAAGGAGCTTCATCATCGCAGTCGGCTACTTCGCCAGCTCATCAGCAACCAGGGCCTTCTCGCAAGGAGCCTCATTCTGGTCATAACTTGCGCCCCCAGCAGCATAACAGAGCACCAACAACAACCTCTCAGGAACCCGCTAGGAACAGAGGAGATAATGAGAGGTATTGTCAGAATTGTAGAACCACTTCCCACTGGACATCCCGGTGCATGAACAAACCCCCAGCTCATCATGCAGCTTGTTTAAGGCCGGTGAGATGGACTAAAGGGAATAAATGGGAACCAGTCCAGGCAGAGAAGTTGTTCTCTAACAGTGGACCAGCCGTAGTGAATGGGACAGCCACTACGTGTTTGTTTGACAGCGGGCTTACTTACCCCAGTATCATCGCTCGTCATTTGGTGAAACCAGGGCAATGGACAGGAGAAATAGTTGAGATTGGTGGAATTTTGAGAAGAGGGATCTCACAGCGTCTGCCTGTAGCCAATATTGAGGTGAAATGCAGGTTTGTGTCTGGCACCATCAAGGCAGCTGTAATGGCACAGCCAGCACATGATTTCATCCTGGGAAGCCCTTACTTAGTTTTGGGAAACCCAACCACACCGATCCTTGCTAATGCAAGGGGGCCTACTGCAGGCCAGAGAAGTGAAAGAGAAAGCCCCAAATTCACGGAGCCCCACGGGAGCTCAAACATCCTCGTCTTGCTATGAGGAGGAGAGACGCCTCTAAAGACAGTGGAATGTTATTTACAGAGGCGTATTCGCCTGTCAGCCCTGTTCAGCCTAAAGGTCAAACAGTGGTGACGTCTCTGATTTCGGAAGTATCTTCTTTGTCGTCGGGAATTAGGCCCCCGATGGTAATACATCTCTCAAGGGAGGGAAATACTGACAAGAAGGAACAGGTGCACGGTTCTACAGTCAACCGCAAACAGTTACGCCCTGTTACGGCGATGTCTGGCCAAGCCAGTCAGACTGTTTCCAAACACTGGGAAGCCGCACCATTTGGTAATCAGTATTTACCACGCGCTGCCAGGAAAATTCGTGGGCGAAGGAAACACACGAGAGGGAGGAGGAAGGGCGACCAGTCATGTTGCAGTCGACAGGAGAAAATCCCCTGGCGTGACCCTCACGATCCAGGGCTTGCAAAGATTCTCAAGGATATGGAGATGGGCCTGTATGATAATGCTAATTATGACAGTGATTAGATCGGGATGTAGATCTAGATACGGACCAGTATGAATTCCAGAGATTTCAGTGATTGAGCACGGATTCCCGTACTTGAAAGGGGGGACTTATGTGATGATACACTGTAATTCTGACTTTCATCAGGCCCGATTCTGTTTTGAGTTTCACCATTTCTCTTCTCTTTGTAATTATATGGGTTTGCCTTGTTCTTCTCATGTGAATATATATCGTGTTTGGTAATTTTGAGTAGGAAAATTAAACGGGTTCGTTTTATGATGGTAGGTTTATTTTATTCTAGCATCAGTTTTACCCTCTTCTGTATTTTTCGCGATTCCCGTAGATTTCACTGTTTACGAAAATCGATATTTTCGGGCACTCCTGTATGACGCGCCAGTAGCACGAGGTTATCACGTAATGTGACGCAATTTTGCGGACACGCGGTATTTGATTTTCCTAGCGCTGCCATTGGTCCGCGATTTGAGTAGGAAGGGAAATCCACGTGGGCGGTTTCTCTTGTATATAATGAGAGAGGAAACGGCGGCCTAGGTCTCTGAAGAAATAATTGCCTGGCCGTAGGACTACGTAATTTATCGTTCTCCACTGTGGGAATAACCAACGATAATAGCGAGTCTCGGCGAAACAGTGGGGAGCATAATTTTGTCAAATAAAATTATCCACGGCAAAAGACATATCTCAGGGTCAGAGTACGTGAGTATCGTCAGGAGCCAAAGAAAAGTACCCTATGGTCTCTGGCAGTGAAGTCCCTATGCTTCAGCTGGACCGAGGTTTATTTATCATACAGCCGAGAGCATCGCTATTATAGTCTCTAGCAACGGCAGGTGGCCGGGAGACCGGTTTCAATTTCATACAGCCAGAAATCAAAGCCTTGTTTTCCTCTAACTCCGGAGCGGGTTAAAAGAGGGAAATTATTCAGCGGCAGTGAAGATTTCGACAGTAAATCAAGCACCGAATTCAGGAGCAGGGGAGAGGGTTAACATCCCTGGGTCCTGATAGTAGAGAAGAGAGTAGCGGAGACGCCGCGTCATCAGTCCTCGAGTGTTAGAGAGACACTGAGACCAAGAGAGAGAGATCGAGAAGGAGGGAGAAAATAGACAGGACCAGTAGGGTCTGTTCAGTATCCATTGGACGGATAGACACTGAGTCTGCGTTCGAAAAAAAAACCAAGTCTATTATGTTAGCAATTCTTGTGGTGTAGTTATCAGCGCATATCGCCTAACAAGTAGAAAGCTGTGTAGCCGTTCGTTGAGGAAGAGTCACCAGGACTAAGACAGTAGAAATTTATTAGTGTTAGAGAGTGGAGGCTTAAGTTGACAGCCCCACCAAATTAGATTTGGTTTAAATCACTAACCATTTTTATTGTTCCTCAGCAGGGTGACAGAAAGAGTGAATGTGATTTGGGTTTTTTTTTGTCTCTCTCTCAATTTAATTGTTACTTTGGTTTTTCCAGGCCGTGCAACAGTGCACGCTATCGACTGACTTGATGACGTATGATGCCATTTTATGTTTTTCTTGTATGTAAATAAATATATATATTATATTTACTGGATCAGCTTCTATTCTATACTATACCTACATGTGGTCTGTATAGTGGTGTCTGTGGTCGTATTTATACACCTTATCTCCTTGTGTGTCAAGGCAGTCAGAGGAGGGCGAGACTATAGCCAGTCTAAAGTCACGAAGCGGCAAGGGGAGATTCAAATCCTGGTTCTATCCCTTGAGCCAATAGTCTCGTCTGTCGACAGGCATGTCATTTTCCATCTAATTTCTATTTTCTCAGACTTTCTCATACTAGGGTCTTGCTTTCATTCAGGCACACTCTATAAAAGTAAAACCACTTCGTGACAGCATATTTTAGCATTCTTCTGTAAAACCAAAATGGTGTATAACAACAACTAAAATTAATGTATAAGAATCAATGATGGTGTGAGGATAAGGGGTAGTCACATGGATTGCTCGTGTGAATGATTGCAAATAATTGGTGGATTTGGTATAATATCAGACACCATTGAGCTTTCTCACCCCTTTTCACCTTGTTAACACCAAGGCAGTTATGACAGATTTTACTTTGTGTTTTTTGTGTGTATGTGTTTGATTTTTATTTTTTTTGTGTATTAGAAAGGGTAGGTCACACAAATACATTCACACAATTTTGGTTTTAATTTACTCTATTTGGACTTTGTGGAGGGGGAAGAAGATGCTATATTTAGATATCTGAAATCTGATTTTATTGTCTTGAATTTATTGCATTATATGTTCTAATTATAACCCTTCACGGGTTGAATGGGATAATTTAAAAAACAAAAATTATGTAAAACGACATTACTTACAGAGCTGTGATTTCTGGAGAGTGATTCTCTTTGTTTGCTCTAAAACTTCAGTGGCAGATACATTCTGCTTGTATAAGTAATATTCTTGTAAACAGAAGAGCTGATCACCACACAGTTCCTGCGCCTGACAATTATAGAGATATATGTTAGCACTTTACTTTCATGAAACATGACGTTAACTCATTCTAACCCGCGAGCCGTATGGTGCGCCAGCCAGACTGGCCTTTACTTTTACCCTTTGGCGCATCCTGCGCCAGCATGATATATGTCAAACTGGAGCATAAAATTAGAAAATATCTGGAAATAAGTCAGTTTAAAATCATTTCATTACATCCAGCACACATGTGTGAAAGTTTGTGAGCGAAAAAAAATAATTCTGAAGCTGAAATGTGTGCTTTACATCCGTTGCTATAGATCTACCACAGGCCGCATAGCACGCCCGGTTTATAAGATTCCAAAATTGAACAACAAATTAGAAAATAAGTGGCCATACCATAGAGTGTTCATATCATGTAAACACTTCCTGTGGACAATATATTTTGAACTAGTAGCAAAATAATTTTATTGGTGTTTACCTTTTTCATACTTTTATCAATTAATGACGTCATGGAGTTGTTTGTTTACATGTAACATAATCACATACAAAACACTCATAAACTATTAACGAATCAACCTCAACATATAATTTCTAAATGAATTTTTGCAATATCGATAGCAATAATGAACTATTTTTGATTCCGATAAAGACGTTGAACAAATGTGATATTTTTAAGTAATAAATAAATTAATTTGCATGGGACAGGAATTTGTAAATGAGATTCCAGTTCAGCAATATGTGACTTTACATAAAAAAATTTATATAAATTAGAATTTTCATTTGTTTTTTTTATCAAACTTCTAGAATTAGTTGTCAACTGGATATACATTTCAATTCCTGGTGTTTTTATACCAAGGGATTAAGTAGATCAGAAATATTTACATGTATTTGCATAATTTTAATTAATTTTTTTGGTGGATTTTTTATTGTTTCAACACTTCACAAGACATAACATACAATTATAACATTACATAACAACTCAACAGTGTTTCAAAACATTCTGCAGCCAATTTCCTAAAGTTTGATGCATAATATATATATATATATATATATCTACTAAATTAATATATATATGTCTAATGCCTGTTTTTAAAACATCAATTGTAGAAAAAAATGTGTGCATTTTGGTTCCTGGGTAAATCCAAAAAAATGCCTGGGTTAGAATGAGTTAATGAACATCTGAACGCCATATCTACATAACTGTTCATCTTCATTTCATTTAATTTCTTCTTCTTTCTGCCTCCTTATAAAGCATGGGGCCATCAATGAAGTTGCTTCCAAACAGGAAGCCTGTCTGAATGTGCTTACATAATCTTGCAGTAGTGGTTTCCGAAGTATGATGATAGGAAACTCTATACAGAGCGATACAACAGGAGGTAATCTGATCATCAGAAGAAGCCACCCCCTCCATCGAACAAGTGTTTCGGCCCTGTATACTCCTTTACACTCTAAGGTGGGGCAGGCCCACCTGGGTCATGACTCCCAAGTGTCTGCGCCTCCTGTTGTCTTATGTAGAAAATGAACCCACTCCACATTGGTAGCAGCTTTAAAAATCCACAAATCTGCCAACTGGAGGCAATTGTGAAAGTAACCCTTATGTTGAAAACAAATTACTGTGCAACAGCACACTATGACTAGGTATAGACACTGACCCACCTGCGCAAAGCCAACGAGGCTTGAAGCCTTTGCACGCTAGCAACTAAAATCTACTTGCGCCCGACGCCTCGTATAATATACGCAGTGTGTTGCCTGCAAGCCACTGTCCCTTCACCAATACATCGAAAAACTCAAAGTAATTGTATAAGATGGGGGTTGTCAGCACCATGCACAGCCTCACTTTAGTTGTCTCTTATGATGGTGTCTGATGAAAGTAGTAGTCCTATTCTTTCTTTGCCTTATCCAGGGTTGTGGACTCAGTCAATAAATTTTCCAACTCCGACTTCTTTATGGGGAGGAGCTACATTGAAATGCTATTTTCGATATTAACCACAGGATTTCAATGAAAATGCACATGCTTAACCTACATCAATCATAGATACACATAATGAAGAGTTTGATGGTATTACATCATTGGTTGTCATTGAAAAGGCCGCCATATTGGATTTTAATGTTCTATTTCAATTTCCTAAGTCTTTTTTATTTATTAATCTATCATTACCAAATTTAAACAAAATGTTTATCATTATATTTTAAAACTTTTGTCAGATTGGATTTTTGATACCATAAGTAGATTTTGAGATATATAATTTTAAAGTTTGTATCTATAAATAATCACCATTTTTTTCAAAATTTTACATTATTTGCAATAAATCAAAATGTTGATAAGATATCAAAAATTGGATCTGACAAAAGTTTTATTATCCTATGGAAAGTATTTGTGCCAAATCTGATATTGATTTACAAAAAAAAATGCGGAAGGTATAAGAACATTAGTAGCGTAAAACAAGGTTTTGAGAAAATCTAGATTTTCTTCATAGGACAAGCATCATTTCTGAAGAAAATATTATTTACAAAATCAAAATATACCTACTTAGAATGTGTTCTGACAAATAATTTTCACAGATTTAGATTCAGGGAAATATAAATTATACGAGTATAGACTAATTCAAATTTTCATGTTTCTGCTGTTTTGACTGAAAATTGCCTCCCTTAAAAATCCGACTTTGACTAGTTTATTAACTAGTGACATGGCATAAAATTATGCACTTATATGGAGTTATATGTATAAGTATGGTATGTGTGTGAATAAATGAATATGTGGCTTTCATAGACTACATTTTAAACTATTTATTAAATCATACAGTAATACAAAATAACAAATCATTCACACCTCCACACAAATGACTGCTTTGCTAAACACCATGAGGCAAAATAGTTTCATTTTAACAAAGACGGGAAAATTGACAGTGCACATAGTTTATTTTAACTTCTTGTGTGCTTTTTCTAAATGTGCCAACCAATTTCCATTAGTAATAAAAACTTTATTTATGATCAGAAGCAACTGAAATGTTCCTGCGTTATGTAAAATTGGATGCACTTTAACAGGAAAGTGGTTTTAAGAGTTCAACTACTTTAAAGTGTTGTTTCAAATTTTGTGAGCGCCCACCTCCCTTGCATGGATCAAACGTGGATCTGCCTTGACTAACTCGTAAAATTTGGAGTCTGGACTTTTTTTTTTTACTTTCTCAAACGCCACTAAAAATGACAGACTCCACAGCCCTGGTTTTTAATTGATATATTAAACTGTACCATAACATTTTGTTCGTTTATCATTTTCATTCATTTGGGCTTGTTTGAGCATTAATATTACTTCGTTTTTCATTCAATCGTTGGTGATGTTTGAGTTTATATTGACGCTCGTGTTGGTATTAGGTTTGATCACAATGTTTGATAGAAATAATCGACTGTGAAAACGAACATAACTGTAGAACTTCTGGAAGATAGCTTCCTAACATGTCATCTAACAAAGTCTTTGGATGACGACTTTCTCGTTTATTGATGCCACACAAGATCACAGTATGAAGAACACATGTAATAAGTGATTCCCATTGAAGGAAACCATGAACATCACAGTTCGTAGTGTTTAGTGTACAAGATATTGTGCGTCCATTATGTAACCGTCATAATTTTGTCCATTTTCCGTATCCAAATACTTGGCACAATTATCATATTTAAGCAGTATTAATACATTTCTGCTAATTATTCTATTATTACTTAGAATCAATGCCTAACATTCACGTCAGAACTTTGTCTGTATAATATTGTCAATTTTGGCATCACTTGCCAGGCTATACCAGCAATATCGCTTTCACTAGCGTTATACATTAACTTTGCGTTCGTAATTCTTGAATACCGCGAATACAAATTCTTGTGTTTTATTCTTAATGCTTTACACAATTATGGACTCACTGGTCCTTAAATACATATTATTATATCAGCTTTAAAAGCATTCACATCGACGGTTATATACATTAGCTAGTGGTTCTACCACATAATTAAAAACACTGCTTTATACCCGAAGGCTACACTAAGACTTTCTTTGTTACTAGGACTAACGCGTCATCCAACGTTTTACGCGTAATATTTGAAGTCTAGTTAGTTGAGGTGTTGCATGGTGCGACCATTCAAATCAAGATAAAACCAAAATGCTCGTAAACCATGCAACAATCCTCAACAAATCTTATCCATCTCCAGCATCATCTTCTCATCTCTTGTTCCACTGGCACTTGTCTGGTTCTTGTCATCAGTTCCACATTAGTGATCTTGTCATACCACTTCAATCCTTCTATTCTACGCAAGCACTTGTCCGGTTCTTGTCATCAGTTCCACATTAACTATTCTACACGTTTAAAAAAGTCTGCAGCTTTATTTCAGGAATGGTCGTAACGTATAACAACAAAAGTTATGTTGTGGCTTAAACAAACAGACAACTCTTAGCTAAGTTTGGTATTCTCTTGGCTGCTTTTCTTGCATCATCATCATCATTGACGCTCCTTATGAAACATAGATCCACCACTACAGCTGGTTCCCCCCCTTACAGGAAGCCTGCACCAAGCATTCACATGCTTGTGCTGTAGTGGTTTTTGTAGCAATGTGTTTGACATACTGAGGTTGCCTGCCACATATTAGTTGCCTTGTACCACAAGCCTGAGGGGGCAGTACTCCTATTCTTTCATGATCTCCATGGAGACTCCTAGCAACAACGGAGGGAGAGAATTTTTGTTGCACATTTACTGTTAACTGTTACAGCCATCCTGTCAATACATTCCTTTTGTATTACTTTTCCCCTCTTAATTTCCCCATGTTTTTTTCTGTTGTTATCAGGACATTCATGTGCTCTTACTGCAGTGCTTTCTGTATTAGGTTGTTCTACAAGATGAGATTGCCAGCTCCATGCATAACCTCATACTTGGCGTCTCTAACAACATGCTGGTGAGAGCAATAGTTCTGTTCCTTCTTTGTCTCCTTATACATCCCCCAGGACAGGGGTCGGGAACCTACGAATCGCGAGCCACATGCGGCTCTCTACTACTTAACTCTTAGTGAATGAGGGATACCATGTGATGTTTTTTCATCAGGCTCTTCAATTTGTTAAAATGGAGACAAAATTAAATATTTGGCTCTTTGTCACGGAAAGGTTCTCGACCCCTGCACCAGGAACAACACAGGGTAAATGGTAGATATACCACTGCAGATATAATTCTAGTTTCTCTGCTACCAGATGCTATAGGTCAGGTGCCAGTATACGTCACACAAAAAAATCTGGAAAACCTGTACAAAAATCTGAAAAACCTGTACAAAAAAAAAATAAAAAACCATACAAAGACCCTTTTGTTCTTTGAGAAAACAAAAAAGCATTTTTTTCACCAATGCTTTCACATAAGTTATTGTTTACTGCTTTTTCCTTGTTTGTACTGAGAACATTTGGTACATTTCTTCATGTAGGAATAATAGGAAACAGTACAGAACTTTACAACAGGAAGCAGTCTGATCATCATAGGGATTCCCCATTGGTCGAGTATTTAGGCCCTTTAATAATCTTTACACTCCAGGGTGGGGCTAAATCAGGCCCATATTGAATATCCACACCTGATTCAACCATTTCATCGTCCTGATCAAATACCAAGTCATCTCTCAGCTCCCAAAGTAAAGATTCCACCACCCGGAAAGCCAGGACTTTAAATAAATAAAAAAATAAAAAATCAAGAAAAATCAAAATACTGGACAATTCAGAACAAAAATTTTACAAAACAGATGCTTTACATTTACCGGAAATCTATTCATAATTCAAGTCCTGCTAAATACTGAAATCTTGTTGCTATATGGTAACAATGGCCAATAGTGTTTATTTTCGTGTGTTTTGGACAGGATGTGACATTGCGCACTGGGATTTGTGGGAAAATGAAACTAAATAAAGGGTTAATAATCAAGTGAAAATATCTGTACAGAAATTATGTACAGCTGTAAAACTCTGAAAATGAAAAAAACCTGTACAGAATTCAGGTAACCTGTACTAGTTGGCACCCAACGGGCTGATCACCCGTTTGCCAGTCACTTTGATTACGGAAACAACGACAAATGGATTGATTTGTCATTGCCCTAAAGACGCCATTAGGCGTGATGGGAACAACGGCAAAGAAAATCTATTCGCTGTTGCCCTTAAGACGCCACTAGGCGTAATGGCCACTGACTGCTTTGCCGGTCGTTGGCTAAGGACGGAAGAAGAAGAGAAGAAGTACTAGCTGGCATATATGGGTGTCAGAGGTGATCATAAATGTATTTGAAAGTGGTGAATTGTTCTGAAACATCTCTGAAATTTAACTTTAAACCTGCTTGGCTCAGGACATGGTATTACAAGCTAAAAAAAAATTCACATTTAAACATAACACAAAACATACCTTTGCAGTCTCATTTGCATTATCAAATTTCTTTAAAGTGTCATTCACATTTGCTGGAAGAAGCTCAGGGGTAAAGCCTGTGTTATTTTGTGTGGGTGCACCAGGATAGTCAAACAAGGATTCAGTCTCATTACGAACTTGCCCTGTTGAAGGTCAGTGGTAGCAAGGTTTAAGTGAGAAAAACCAAAACAGTGCACATTTTTTTAAATGAGTAAATGAATTTAAAAATAAATATAACATCACTGCCTAGATGGCAGGGAGGATAGTGTGATTCGCTTGCATAGCTAAGCGGGGTTGTCGCACGGAAGGTCCTGGGTTCGAGTCCTGGGTTCGCCACTCACGTCTGTTGTTTTTGTGTTGTCTAGTGTTCTACTTCTTTATTTCTTACGAGTGCCTGAAAACATACCTTTCTGTTTGTCTAATATTTATTAACATTACTCAAGCAGTGCAATTAAATCTCTATGTTCAATGACCGTACACCACACATTTTAATTCATCATGAATGTCTGCCACTTTACATAGGGTTTTTGAAAAGTCACTGACTATTATTACATTTTTTAATATCTTTGCTTCTATCCATTGGATATACATAACACAAGTGTATAGGGGTTGGAATGACTAATAGGTATGATGTCCACCTTGAATTCTAGAGATACCGGGTTCAATTCCCAGTAGGGGGAATACAATTTATGGAAATGTTTTTCAGAACCAGTGGTTCTAATGATGTCATACTCCCTCCTGGTCTCCTGGGTAGTGAGATCGGATGCCTAGCCTTCTCGGATAAGGGCGAACAAATAGGACGTCCCGTGTGCAAGTTGCGCATGTTAAAAAATCCCATGCCAGTTGGAAATCATAAAGACTAGGCCTTTCAGGCCGCTGCCCTGGCAAAATTTAAAAATTAAAAACCTACCCACCACAAAAATATTTATAGAATGTGTGATTCCTATATACACACACACACACTGGGATTCTTGCTGGTGCTACAGAGTTCATTCACTGTGCCAAGATGCTCATGTAATCTAAGGGAAGAGATCGGAGCACTAATGGAGTTGTCCGTGTGCAATGAAGATAGTCTTTAAATATAGAATGGCAGTTAACCATCTTTGTTTTGGTGTTTGTTTCATACGATTTAGTTGAATAGACGTGAAGGAATAACAATTTATAAATAAGAGGTGACTTCAGTCACCCTGCATACTCCTTCAGTGCTGTCACAGAATGGTTTCACGTTGGTGAATGGTGGAGTGATTGTGATTAAGGGTCACTGAGGTTGTCAATGTAAGTTAAACTCATGGGTTGAGTTCATGTCAGACTGATAGTGTTTTGAGACACTTTTGCGTGCACTTGGGGAAAGCATGTTTGGCGAACTTAAGTCTGAGTGACTGACAGAATACTCGAATGTGACTGGGGACAGTCTGTGATTTGTTTCTGAGGTGTGTGCTCGTATTTGTGACTGTTGGAAAACGTGGATGTGATTATGATTTGTGTGATGTTAAAGGTCCTACTTATTTTCATACAGGCGATGATGTTCCTGACTAGAAGCGTTCATGAAGGAATTTTATACAAGCATTCATGGAGAACCTGTTACGGCATTGAACCTTTCCAGCCTAGGAGCTACTATGGAGTGAGTTGATGAATCTTTCCAGCCTAGAATTTATTATGGATACAGGTTTCACTCTTTCCCGTCTGAGAGCGATTGATGGTGAATTTACTGGTGCGAGGTTGTATGCCGCACCTAGGAACATTTTGTGTACTGTCATTGTACGTCAGTAAAGCCAGTGCGTGAAAACTGTAGTTAAAGTTAGTCCCTACAGGTAATATTAGCCTGAGTATTATGTCAGTGTGCTTGACAATGTAACTGATGTTCAGGACCTGTGTAAAAGTGCAATTAAAGTGTCCATTGAACTTTAACCAGCGGTGTTCAGTTGCTTAATGTGTTTGTGAGTCATTAACCACAGCTCACACTCATCATGCATCTTCATTACAAAAGAGTTCTTTTACATTCTGGGTAACTCGCTCCTCAACATCTTGGAGGGAAAATTGGTATATCTGTCTTTTGTCCCCTGTATTTCCTGTGGGTCTTAGAGAGAATGAGCCTATTGCTCCCTCAGACACGTCATAAGATATGACTAACATGAGGCTGTGAATGGAGCTGGGAACTTCATCATGTTAAATAAATTATTACAGAAAGCAACACTGCAAGAGCAGAAACGAGCAAAAATGGTTTCTCACAAGGAAGACTAGCTGCAGTGGTGTCATCTTGCTCCACTAGATGCAAAACAGATGATGATGATGTTATCTGCCATTTCTTTAAAGTGTCATGTATCCTTCATGTATCCCTTGCCTGTCCCTCTTCCTCTTGTCCCGCAAGTCGCAGGTTCACACTTGTAAAGCTATGTTAAGAAGTCAGTTTCTCCTCTGTAAAAATTACTTACTCAGCAAGAGAGAGGTTGGTAAGAAAACGAAGATGGCTGTATACCGCTCCACCTATGTCCCAGTCTTGATGTATGGATGCGAGTCATGGGCAATGACTACAACCCACAAAAGCCAGATCCAAACCTCAGAAATGAGGTATCTGAGGAAGGTGGTTGAAGTAACAAGAAGAGACATGGTCCGCAACCAGACGATACGTCTAGGCCTAAAATCCCACCCCATGCAGACCCTGTAGATGTAGTCCCAACTAAGATGGTTTGGCCATGTCTGCAGAATAGGAGATCGGCTACCATGGGAAACAAAGAGCCAGGGATCCAGACTTCCAGGACAACCCAGAGTCCGCTGGGAGGAAAACATTAGACAATCTTTGAAGGGCCGAGGACTAGAATGGAACCAGGCCAGGAGGAAGACAGCCGATGGGATAGTCTAGCGCTCTCTCTTCCAAACCACTACACCTCACGGTAGAAGGAGAACGACTAAGTAAGTAAGCAAAATTCACTTACATGTTCACTTCTGTTTTCTCTGTGCTGCTTAGCTGGCTCTTGCATCATTATACCCAAAATGACATCATTTTTTTTACCCTCTCCTGTTGCCCTATTTTCAAAACCTTTTCTGTGTCTACACTAGTCAGTTATATCATAATCATCAGCTGTCATCTCTGCAACAAAGGTCGGCTGCAATGGATCTCCAACATCTTCTGTCTCTTGCCTTGATGGTGCTCTCTGATAAACTTTTTCCTGTCCATCACTTGATGTTATCTTCCCATTTATAGTGCTGTCTTTTTCTTGTGTGTTTGCCTTTTTCTGCCTTCTGTTATGGTCTTCAGTAAGGTGTTATGTCTTTTTACACGGCCAAAATATTCTAGCTGTCTAATTTTGATCTCCTTCATTAATTCTTTTTTCATTTCTAGATTCCTAGGTTTTCAAGGACTTATTTATTTGTTTTCTTCTCTTTCCATGAGACGTGCCCCAGTCTTTTAAATGTCCACATCTCAAGGGCCTCAATTCTTTCTTCTAATTGCTTGTTCATTGCCCATGTTTCTACATGTTTTATAATCAGCATATATGGAAGTAATAATAAAAGCCTCTTCAGTCATAAATGATTATGGAAATACAGCCCTGAGGTGACAACTGCTTATTTTCCTGATGTGCATTTCAATGTTTTCTCCTCTCTTCTGCTTGCTGTGAGAGCTTTTGCCCAATCTGTGGTGGCACCGTAGAGAGAATTGCTACTTGGTGCAATCGACAGCTTCTTCCTCCCACGTTGCTGGATTTATGTCCAGTGCCTTCATGTCTCTTTTGCACACATCTTTAAACCTCAGCTGTGGTCGCTCAACTGTTCTTTGTCCATCTGCCAGTTGTCCGTACAAGATATCTTTTGAGATGTGACCATCTTCTATGTGGCAGACATGGCCAAGCCAGCGTAATCTGCACTGCCTAAGCAGTATAACATGCTTTGAAGACCAGCACGTGACAACACCTCAACGTATATGGAAGTACAAATCCAGAATGCCCCATGTAGCTCTTGGGAATCTCTGAGGAGAAAAAGAAAAAATAGGACTACTGCGCAATCAGGCATGTCAACAGAAGCAACTAATTTGAGGTTGCGCATCAAGCTGGCAGCCTCACCGTATAAAACAAAACTGCTGCAGAAAACACAGCTGCAAAAATACATGAATGCTTTGGTGCAGCCTTCCTTCAGGTGGACCCGCTGGAATGGTGGCTCCATGTTCTATAAGGAATGACAGGGAAATAAATGAACAAAATTTAATGCTCGGTTATCCAACTCACAAGACTGTGCAAATTCCCTGATGTCTTCTGAACTCAGCAGCTCTGCAGTGCGCTCTAATATTGTTCCGTTTCTAAATCTGAAGTCATTGGTAGCATTTCCATCTGCCGATCCCATGAGGCCTTCACTATTTGGATAACTCTCGTGTATTTTTATGGTGTAAGAGAGCTTGCCACTTGTTTTTGTCACCTGTGGAATCAAATTGAACAGATAAAGGGGAATTTTATGACTAAGTAAAAATAAAAGAAAAAATATAATCAGGATTATACAGAATAAATGTGTAAATGACACAGGTTATTGAAGCAGGGAATAAAATACAGACAGACAGACACTCTTTTAAACCACGAGCATATAAAAATATACCCACTCTCTAAAAAAAACAAAGACATGTAGATTAACCCCAAGACATGGCGAAGAAATATTGATAGACTGATCGACACACTATCATACCAAGAACAAATATTACCGCTACAACGTCTCTTTGGTGTCATTGGTATTGACTGGACTGTCGGGCTTACTTATGTAGCCGACCTACTTCTGGATGGCGCGAATATATTGTGGGCCGGTACTTTGTCTGGTATGATGATGATCTGGCTAATGACAATGAGACTCAGTAACGATGGTGAATGGGTCAAGACAGTATGACCAACTGGCAACGAAGAGATGCTGGACTCATTGCAAAAGTTAGTGACGAAACATATTTATTTTGACGATACTTTGACATTGTTTTAGACATTTTCATCAGCATGGTTATGGCAAGAAATACATGGTAAATAACAGGCACTACGGACGTTGATCGACCGCACTAGCCGCAATCACATCAAGGTTAGCGGAAGCTCTACGGCAACGAATTGATAGGATGCATGGGTTAACAAAAATGACCATGTTAATAGCTTTTAGCATATATATATTTAATCACGATCCAAAATATCTCCTAGCGTTGACTGAACGCACTAACAGCCGACATAGCTGGTCAGGCTGCAGTAACGGTACTGGAGGATATGTATCTGAGGCTAGATACTTCAACAAGCCGGTTCTGGCTAAATATTGGCGATAAAAGCTTCTAGGCATAACTCGCACAAGAATAACATCATCTCTTAGATGATCATAATTAACTTCATTGCCGTGTCTTCCCTAAACTTGGGATAAGACCACGGAACACATAACGTCTGCTCAAGACGAAGAATCACTGGATCTGCCTAAAGGACATTGATTGCATCTGGTGCACGGTCGTCTGCAAATAACGTTTCAAAAAATATCATTGCTGCACTCAGGTGCACGTCTGAAAATCCCAGGCGTACATATGAGAGCATTTAAACATCTATCTGACCCTCAGTGAATATAAAGTCTTTAACAAACATATAGACTAAAACATCATCATATCAATAACATATGAAGACAGACTAACATATTACGAACATACCTGTATATAGATAGACTAACACAGTATCATATAAAGACAGAATGACTAATACTATCATATCAAAAACATATAAAGATAGACTGACTAACACACTATCATATTAAGACCTTACAGACTAACACACTATCATATCAAGAACATATAAAGATAGACTAACATACTATCATATCAAGAACATACAGACTAACTAAAACACAATCCTATAAAGAACATATATGGATAGACTGACTAACACACTATCATATCAATAACATATAGACTGGCTAACACATCATATCAAGAGCATATAGACTGGCTAACACATCATCATATCAAGAGCATATTGACTGACTAACACACTACCATATTAAGAACATACAGATTAACACACTACCATATCAAGAACATATAAAGACAGAATGACTAATACTATCAAATCAAAAACATATAAAGATAGACTGACTAACATACTATCATATAAAGAAAATATAGACTGGCTAACATACCATCATATCAAGAGCATATCGACTGACTAACAATCATAATACAATATTGACTAACACACTATCATATCAGGAACATATAAAGATAGACTGACTAACACACTATCATATCTTCTTTCTTCTTTGATCCTTAGCCGCCGACCGTCAAAGCAGTCAGTGGCCATCACGCCTAGTGGTGTCTACTATCATATGAGGAACATATAAAGATAGGCTGACTAACACACTATCATATCAGGAACTTATAGACTGACTGACTGACTAACACACTATCATATCAAGAACATATAGACTAACACACTATCATATCAGGAACATATAGACTGACTAACACACTATCATATCAAGAACATATAGACTGACTAACACACTATCATATCAGGAACATATAGACTGACTAACACACTATCATATCAAGAACATATAGACTGACTAACACACTATCATATCAAGAACATATAAAGATAGACTGACTAACACACTATTATATCAAGAACATACAAAGATAGACTGACTAAAACACTACCATATCAAGAACATATAGACTTATTAACACTATCATATCAAGAGCATATAGATTAAGACACTACCATATAAAGAACATATACAGATAGACTGACTAAAACACTAACATATCAAGAACATATACAGACAGACTGACTAAAACACTAAGTATTTGCCTAGTTGCCAGGGAGGATAGTGTGATTTGCTTCCGTAGTTAGGCAGTGGTGCCGTTCGGAAGGTCCTGGTAAGCCCCTCACGTCTGTTGTTTTTCTATTGTCTAGTTTTCTACTTCTTTATTTCTCACGAGTGCCTTTAACATACCTTTATGTGTGTAATATTTATTGATTGACTAAAACACAAGCATATCAAGAACACAAACTGACTAAAGCAACACAAGAACAGATTAATACTACCACATCAAGAGCACATACACAGACAGACTGACCAAAAAAAGAACAAAGAGAGACTAATACACTTCCACTTGTGCTTCTGGTTACATTTCTTTGTTCACTAGCTATTCTCAGTAAGTATTCTTTGTTTAGTATCTTAACTTCCCAGGAAGTTCTTAACGTTTTTCTGAGAAATCATATCGCTGTTGCCTACCATGAATTTTGTATATGTTTGCTCAATGTCCAGAACTCACTTCCATACAATACTATTGGTTTGACTGTGACGACTTGCCCAATCTTCTCTTCTTTTTTATTATTATTTACCAGACGCCATTTTTTCTCATCTTCAATGCATGATCGAAAAGCCCGTAAAATCACGGGAAATTTCGCTCGTGGATATTCTCCTAGCGTTCGGTGATTTTCTCCTCGAGTCTAATACTATTTTTAGATACGACGCCATTGTTGACCTGACCTCGGTAGCTAGAAACCTGTTTTAATTTAGGACCGACTGCTTAAACTTAGATAGAACCAGTTTAGGCCACTTTAGGAAACCCCCACGTGACTTTTAACGTTATTGATTGGAGTGTCTTTATGATGCAAAAGCCACGTGATGCTCGCTTCGGATCACGTGCCCCAAGCGGAAATGACCCGCTAAAAGTGCGGCAAACCCAGCCATTTTTTCACTTGCCCAGGAAACCTCGAGACAGCTAGACCTAATCCAGATATCGGCGAATTCACGCATTAAAAGCATTGAAGCCACGTGTCTAAATTGTGATTATGGTCCATCTCTGAGTAGGTAAGTGAAAATCTCGCTAGAAAATAGTATTGAGATGAAATGTGTAGTACCTTATAAAATCGATGCAAAATTGGTATAACTGCGTTTACTTTATTCATATTTTTGTTTTACGATCACATCCAGCCACATGTGATCGGGTGTATTTTATGATCCCACGGGATATGTACAAAATGTTCATAATAATGTTAACGGGAATATATATATTAATTTCTATATTAATTCTTTATATTCGACCCGACGCTTAGATTACAGGAAATTAATATTAACGATAATGTGACAAGACGGTGACATATATTCATTATAAATTACATGACGATGCGACCAGACATGAAGTGTTGTGATAATGTTGTCAGACAATTCTATAATACTAGTGTCCGACAAGTATTTGTTAAATTCATCATAATTGACATGACGATTAGGCTAGAGGCACAGAACTAGAATACTGTTGCCGGCATTTCTATGATAAATTTGGGGGGTTTAACTGACATTTATAATAATTCATCGGGTTAAGTTGACGATAAATCAGTCTAAAGAATTATAATACTGCCACTGGGGCAGAGAAATATAATAAGGAAGGGGAGAAACTTGAATTCAAGATTAGGCTCTAGACATATGATGTTAGAGACTAAAATCTGAGATGACTGGCAGACGGACGGCTTAGGGAAAGACTGCTTTCTAAAGCTAGAAAATTAATGAAGCCGTCGTATTTGTCTTCAGTCTATGGTGGAGCCTTGCACGACAGTCCAATCTCAGAGCAGAATACGGAGTCGAGCACAGAGAAGGCGAATCTGAACCATTAAAGACCTACCTGGTGCAACGTCAGAAGGAGACCGGAGAACTAACCACGCTTCACTATCAGCCATTTTATGAAGTGCCGTTTTTAGCTTGGCATATTCAATTCTCAACTTTAGTTATGCCCTTTCCATCATTGTTATCTAAGTATGTGAAATGGTTTTTTTTTTTTAAATGTTGATCCATCTATCATTACTTAGCCTTACGATGGTACCCTTTGCTTGAAGATAACCACTGTTATTGTTTTCTTACTATACAAGCTGTCTTTTTTCTACTACAATATCTAACATTTTCTGCAAGTCTTTTTCTTTCTTCTGCTATTAATATTAATGACATCAGCACAGCACAAATTATAGCATCCAGAGTAACTATTATAAGGTTGTGCTACCTCAACAAGTGAAACAAATTGATAAAGAAACTACAACTACTAGGGCATGTCAATGCTTTGTGCAGGCTTCATGCAAAGGGGACAACGGTCGTGGTAACTTTATGATCCACTGGGAGTGATAAGGAAAACAATGATGATAATTGTCAGGAACCACTTATCGTGGATAGCACTCCACTGGTTACACCACTGCAATGTGGATTTATAATAATAAATAAAGGCTCGTTCTTCCAAGGGTACAACCACACCACAATGGCTGACATAAGAAATAACACCTTTAACAGGAACTTCCCTTTAATACTTTATACACACAATACGGCCTCACACGGCCAACAAACGCATCAAATACAATAATGAAATAACCACTGTAGACTTGCCTTAGCAGCTTAATCTATCCCCTCCATACATGAAGGTACGAATTACATCAAAAGCACTGCTATGAATATCGCTCACCTGAGCGGCAAAACTGAGACAATGAAACACTCAAATCATTGACATCTTATTAAATTACAGTCCATAGAAATTACAACCTAGACCCTACACTGTTCTAGAATTACAACGTAATTCTCAACCAGGACCGAAATATGGCAAGCACTCAGTTAATAGTCCATAACTTGAATCACCCAGCAATCTCGCTGGCAAAAGGGAAATATGCGTCCTTCCTGGACGAAGGCTAGTTTCTGACTACCCAACTTTGCGCCTTTTTCCCCCGACTTCCTGTAGTCACATGACCCACCAGTTCGGCTAACCTCGGCCTTTCCGAGTGACTTATCGCCGACCACAATACATACGATGCACTGCGGAATAGTAAATAAATTAAGGGGCGGAATAGTGCTGTGACAATAATGATAGCACAAAATGTTGATATTTTAACAGTTAACACATATTCGTGGTTCATCTGTGACTGACCTCATGCTGCTGTCACTGTATAGACAAAACAGATCAGGTCAACAATAACAACAACAAAAGCAGCAGCAGCAACAACAACACCACCAACAACAACACCAAAAAATCCTTGCCCCATTTCTTGTTTTATTGTTTGGAAACTGTCGTTTATTTTTCACTCTTGCAGCTGCTACTTGCCTGCTAATAAATGTCTTTGATTATTCTTTTATACTTATCATAGATATCTATGACATCCTGTATATTCTGATGATATCTTTCACTTTTCTTAAAAGCCTTGGTTCAATTTATTTACAACTAATATTAACACATAGACACATCATGAACATATAGAACAAGAACTGAAATAGCTAAATTAAAATACAAAAACAAAGCCAACAAAAAAATGACAGCAAATTGCCCTGCCTAGTTCTGAGTGTTTCTAAAGAAGCAAAAAAAGAATAGGACTACTCTACCCTTGAACATCTAATTTGCTAAGCGGTTAAGGCCCCTTCATCTTGAGGCACAGTTACAGGTTTCCGGGATCAAAACCTGGTAGCATCACGATCCAGTCTACATAGCTGTAAATGGTTAACTCTCTCTACTCATGAGTTAGGGAAGGCAAAAGGTAGAAAGGAAGGGAACTTGTCATCCTACCTCATAAAATGCTGGACCTAGTATGGTGAAGTCTCTAACACTTCACTCCCTTAAGACAGTTTCTGCTATAGGACTACAATTCTTTCATCTGAACATATACAAATATGAGGCTGTGTATGTGGGCTGGCAATCTCATTACATAAAACAAATTACCATAGAAAACCACCGCTGCAACAGAATGTGACTGCTTAGCACAGGCACCCTATAAGAGGTGGAGTTGGTAAGGACAGCATGAATAACACAGGATCCCTATAAGAGGTGGAGTTGGTAAGGACAGCAAGTATAACACAGGCTCCCTATAAGAGGTGGAGTTGGTAAGGACAGCAAGTATAACACAGGCTCCCTATAAGAGGTGGAGTTGGTAAGGACAGCAAGTATAACACAGGCTCCCTATAAGAGGTGGAGTTGGTAAGGAGAGAAAGTATAACACAAGCTCCCTATAAGAGGTGGAGTTGGTAAGGACAGCAAGTATAACACAGGCTCCCTATAAGAGGTGGAGTTGGTAAGGACAGCAAGTATAACACAGGCTCCCTTTAAGAGGTGGAGTTGGTAAGGACAGCAAGTATAACACAGGCTCCCTATAAGAGGTGGAGTTGGTAAGGACAGAAAGTATAACACAGGCTCCCTATAAGAGGTGGAGTTGGTAAGGAGAGCAAGTATAACACAGTCTCCCTATAAGACGAGGAGTTGGTAAGGAGAGCAAGTGTAACACATGCTCCCTATAAGAGGTGGAGTTGGTAAGGAGAGCAAGTATAACACAGGCTCCCTATAAGAGGTGTAGTTGGTAAGGAGAGCAAGTATAACACAGGCTCCCTATAAGAGGAGGAGTTGGTAAGGAGAGCAAGTATAATACATGCTCCCTATAAGAGGTGGAGTTAGTAAGGAGAGCAAGTATAACACAGGCTCCCTATAAGAGGTGGAGTTGGTAAGGAGAGCAAGTCAAAAATTATGACAATGACAGTAAATTTATCTGACTAAGACAAAAGTTAGGCACTGTTTCCATGGTTATAACTAAGACGTAAAGAATTAAATTTTATGCTGACAGAAAAACTAACTGATACTCACATTAACAATGACTGCTGGTAGCCAGAGAGTGATAACTGACTGTAACGACTCATTCGTGTATGTCTGGATGTCATCTGGGGCATGTGAAAAATTCTGCATAAGAGCAGTTGACTGCAAGTAAAACTGAAAACTTCTGTTTTCTGCAGTCTGTAATGAAACAAAACAAAAATAAATTATGTATTGTGTGACTGTCACATAGACCCTGCAAGATCCTATTTAACAAACTAGCAAGTAACACATTATGAAATAATGAAAAAGAATGATGGTGAGCGATTTTTGTCTCATGTCCTGCAAACAGCACCATTTATCCTGTATTCAGTTTCTTCCTTTCCATTTCCTTCTACCAAACAATTAAGCCCAACAGCACAAACAGACACTAGGACACTAAGATAGGAAACTCTGTACAGAACGATTCAACAGCAAGGTCTTCAACAAATTTCACTTGAAGACACATGCTAAAAAATTCTGGTGGGAATCAAACGCAGATTATTTGCTTGGAAGGTAAACTTTTTTTTTTAACCACTAAACCCATAAATGCGCCAAGGTGTACATGGTTTCTTTAATCTGAATAATTTTACTGAGGTTTTGCTATCAGTTCAGGCTCTTTTCCCATTTTCTTTATTTCTTTCATGTCTGTCCTGTTCCATATTTTCTGAGGTTTCAACGTGAATTTTATTTCTTGCACATCTGTCTCTACTTTCCTTTTCCATATTTTCTGAGGTTTCAACGTATATTTTATTTCTTTCACATCCGTCTCTACTTTCATTTTCCATATTTTTGAGGTTTCATCATCTATTTTATTTCGTTCATGACCATCTCTACTTTCCTTGTCCATATTTTCTGAGGTTTCATCATCTATACTATTTCGTTCATGACCATCTCTAATTTCCTTGTCCATATTTTTGAGGTTTCATCGTCTATACTATTTCGTTCATGACCATCTCAACTTTCCTTGTCCATATTTTTCAGGTTTCATCATCTATACTATTTCGTTCATGACCATCTCTACTTTCCTTGTCCATATTTTTGAGGTTTCATCGTCTATACTATTTCGTTCATGACCATCTCTAATTTCCTTGTCCATATTTTTGAGGTTTCATCGTCTATACTATTTCGTTCATGACCATCTCAACTTTCCTTGTCCATATTTTTGAGGTTTCATCGTCTATACTATTTCGTTCATGACCATCTCCGATTTCCTTGTCTATATTTTTGAGGTTTCATCGTCTATACTATTTCGTTCATGACCATCTCTACTTTCCTTGTCCATATTTTTGAGGTTTCATCGTCTATACTATTTCGTTCATGACCATCTCTACTTTCCTTGTCCATATTTTCTGAGGTTTCATTGTCTATACTATTTCGTTCATGACCATCTCTACTTTCCTTGTCCATATTTTCTGAGGTTTCATCATCTATACTATTTCGTTCATGACCATCTCAACTTTCCTTGTCCATATTTTTTCAGGCTTCATCGTCTATACTTTTTCGTTCAAGACCATCTCTACTTTCCTTGTCCATATTTTTGAGGTTTATTCATCTATACTATTTCGTTCATGACCATCTCTACTTTCCTTGTCCATATTTTTGAGGTCCCCCATTCTTTCTCTTACCATAGGGATTCCAGAAAAAAAATGTTATTAACAGGTTTCCTCAATGCTTGTCTTTTCCAGTGCCAGTGTCTGTTTTCTCATCTTTTATTCAACAGAAGTGGGAAGATAACATCAAGAGATGGACAGGAAAGAGTCTATTAGAGTGCACCACCAAGACAAGGGATGGACAGGAAAGAGTGTCAGAGTGCACCACCAAGACAAGAGACAGAAGACGTTGGAGAACCATTACAGTCAACCTTTGTTGTGGAGATGGCAGCTGATGATGATGATGTTCCACAGGTGTTTGTCTTGAGTTCCATGCTGGTGACTGTAACAAATACAGGTTCAGTGCTGCATTCTCTATGATATAGGAGAACACTCTGTAACCCAGTAGCTGTGAGGATCTGTTTTAGAACTACTGTAAAGATTTACCTTTAATAAAGTTATGTCTGTTTTCAGGTTCCAGAGCAAAAATGCCACAGACTGACCAACCATTGAGTATGTTAACAATAAAACAAATAATGAAAAACAACTGTAAAAAAGATTGGCTAAACACATGGGCACAAGCTAAAACAGGAAGAGGACTCTTCATACACTTCTTCTTCTTTGATCCTTAGCCGCCGACCGTCAAAGCAGTCAGTGGCTATTACGCCTGGTGGCGTCTTGTAGGGCAACAACAAATTGATTCCACTTTGCTCAGTCGGCGGCCATCCTTCGTACAGTGCCCCAACTCTGGTTCCGTGTTTTGCAGTCGGGGCATCCGTTTTCATGCCAGTGGCTTCCTTTTGGCTTTCACCACTGTCAGTCATACGAGCCTGAGACTTAACAGCCCCAAATAATGAAGATGCTTTCAACTATACTGAATGAAAATATCAAACCGGAATCTTCAGATTGAGAACAGGTCACTCTACACTAAATGGCCACAGAAACAGATGTGTTCACAAAATATAGCAACATGTAGACACTGCCCAAACCAGATGGAGACAGTAGAACAACATCTACTACTGCGCCCTTAGGAAATAAGGCAACTCGTCCTACCACACAACCCAACCATAGACAATATATACTGAAGCACATTAAAAACGCACCACCTGTATAATCCAGGAACAGAGTGTGAAATGTAAATATAAGTTTACAAGTTTACATATTTGGAATCTTTATTCATTTTCCTATGAATCCATGCTGGTCATTAATTTGTACATTTGATTGTTATGAAATTCATTGCATTCTGTGCAGGCAAGGGAGAAAACCAAAAATGCAACCAATAAAAAAATTCATTCACACTATCCTCAGTATCTGGTATGTCCACCATGTGCTTGCAAACAAGCTTGGCAGCGGCTCCGCATGGAACGCACAAGTCTCTGAAGGAAATTCTGGGAATCAAGTCCCATTCACGTGTAAGAGCAGCTACGAGCTGTTGCAGATTAGCTGGAGAACCTTGCCTGTAGACTCTGCGTCCAAGCTCGTCCCACAGATGTTCTATAGGGGACATGTCTGGTGATAGGGCAGGCCAATCAATTGTCACAATGTTCTGCTGCTGTAGATATTGCTGTGTAATGCATGCGGTGTGCGCACGTGCGTTATCCTGCTGGAGAAGCTGCAAGTCTGGATAATTTGTGAACGTAGGAGCAACCAATGCATCCAGAACCTCATCTCGATATGTCACAGCATTAACATTTCCCCGGAAGACGTAAGAGGCAAGCGATGGTGAAAACTGAATCCTCCCCAAATGTGAATACTGCCACCTCCAAATCGGTTGTGCTGACGAACACAGCAATCTGCAAAGCGCTCTCCACACCGTAGCCAAATCCACATACGTCCATCAGCAAAGGATTGGTTGAATCTGCTCTCGTTTGTGAATAGAACAGCATTCCACTGCAGTCTAGTCCATCTGACATGTTGCATTGCCCATTGCAGGCGCTGCTGACGATGTCTGTGAGTCAAGTTTGGCCCAACATAAGGTAGTCTTGCAGCAAGGCCTGTATCTCTGAGTCGTCGTATGACTGTCATTCGAGAGACTTGCCCACGTCTACCCACTATTGCTCTTGCTGTTTGACTTGCCGGGAGAGAATGATTCCTTAGGTGGCTCTCCTTTTTCAGGCACGCCAGTCCGTTTGCAGGAAGTTTCCTTCAGGGAAGTACCTAGGTTTAATTTTTATATTTTTTTAATATATTTATTTAGGTTCTTATGTGTCCTATCTAGCCTTCACTTTCTTTCCTTTCCCTGACGAAGACCTTGTGGTCGTGTGGTCGTGAACGTACCTTTTTTCGCTTTTTTCACACCCTTTGTGACTCAGCACAATCTTGCGCAGGGGTAGTAACTCGTGGTTGGCCATTCCGAAGTCTATCCCGGGCATTGCCAGTGGTTCCGTAACGTTCATTGAGACGTACAATAGTGCTGTGGTGGCAATTCATCCTTCTGGCAATGGCCCGTGAGCTCATTCCGGTCTCCAACATACCAATGGCTCATTGGCGGTCGTTTTCAGATAGTCGTGGCATTTCAAGCACATATACTGGGTGTTTTGTCTCAACGGCCTTTTTATACCGAGTATACTGCCACAACGTGTACACATTTTCAGGGTCATAGCTGTTGGGAATCGTGTTGCACGTGTAACTTTCATTGTTTTCATGTAGTCTGTACACAAACCCGTGGGTTGAATCATGCACTTTTCCATTCCAGCAGCCATTCACTCTCTACCTCATGACAAACACGGAGAAAATCCATTCCCACACCTTTTTTTTTCCAGCTTCTCGGCATCAGTATATATAATAGTGGTGCATTTTTAATGTGCTTCAGTATACTTTATGGCAGCCCAAAACAGCTTATTTGAACTGCGCAGTACCACATAATGGCATCAAGGTCACCAAGAGCTGACGCTGAATGACACTGGATCAAAGTCAAGTCAGGTTCCAGAGTATTTCCAATATGGAATAAGTGCAGCTTGTAAGTAAATTTTATCTCTGCTGGACAACACGCTCCAACAATTCCAGTGACAGAGCGGTGGAACATTCAAGTAAAATGGTTTTTTCCTGAATGTTAACTTCACTTCAAAGAAAAAAACCACTTTCCTTTTGTATACAGTTCACGTATAAAGTGGCTTTTAGTTAACTAGCTTGTGAGTTTTCCCATAGGAACATAGAAAAAAATAGTCCACAGTTTCCCTAGCTTAACAATTCTTTCCTTATCTCCCCTCTGTCACATAAAGATCTACCAAATTATCCTGTTATCTACCAGTAGATTGTGATCTACAGGTTGCCAACCCCTGATATAGGAGATGAATAGTTAGAGGCAGATTTATGTAGGCTCTGACACATATAGCACTCATTTATAAAAGAACACATTCTGTAGTAATATACTGTCTCCTCATTAGTATCATTCATCATAATTTTCCTCTGTGCTCTTACGGAGCATACAACCTCCATTACAGCTGGTTCCTTTGATGAAAGCCTGTATCAACCAGTCACATGTTCCTGCAGCAGTTCTTTAAGTGGCAATTTGTTTCCCATGATGGGGTTGCCAGCCTCATATTAGTCACCTTGTCAACTTGCCTGAGGGTGCAGTTGTCCTACACTTATGCATGCACACACACACACACACTTAACATGGTAAAAATTGCAGCATAATGTGGTTAAAAACTAACAGATTCACCTACACACATACAAAACGTACTGTGGCCATAATATAGGAACATGCTTACCCTGATAGCTAATGCCACAACTGAAGTTGTATTAGTGATGTTATCATTTCTCTGTGTTCTTATCTGCATCTCCAGGTGTCTGTTGAACAAGATTACAAAGAAGATTTTTATCTATTTTAAAATGAACTGAATAAAAATCTACACAAAGTAATAACATACACTTTTCCATGTGTCATTATCTAGAATACATTAAGTCTCCATGAATGTGTGAATCTATAGATAGCCATGAAGATGGTAACTACAATACAACTAATTTAAGACATGATAACATTTTCTTGAATTACTACATAAAAAGCACTGATGTAGCATTCAAGGCAGGTAGAGGAAAACCAAAGAACACATGGAAAAGAGAACTGGAGACAGACATGAAAGAAATGAATAAGACATGAAAAGACCTTGAGGTGATGGCACTGGACACAAAGATTTGGCATCAGCTTGTTGAATGCCTATGCTCCTTAGGGAGTTGAAAGAAAAAAGAAGAATTCTAGAAGATCTTCCTCAGGGCAAAAGAAACACGAAAATAATAGAAAAGTATAACAAAAGGACTACCGTCAATGGTACCTATACCTTGTAGCGGTATGGCAGCTTGTGTACCCTGATAACCCCCAGAGCTATGCCAGTGGGAGTTTTACTCCTGGTAGGTTGAACCAAACTGGACTGGTCTGTGTGGGTACGGGTCAGACAAAAGCTGGTACCCTGGTTCTCCAGATTGGGGGTTTTAGCACAGGGCAAACACCCCTGTCTATGTAAAAAATCGCACGTTACGGAAACGGCAACAAATGGAAAAATTTTGATGTGGGACAGACATCCGGAGTCTCAGGCTCGTATGACTGCCAGTAGTGAAAGCCGAAAGGAAGGCATTGGCATGAAAACAGATGGCCTGACCGCAAAACACGAAACCAGAATTGGATTTTGGAATGTCAGAATTATGAATGAGGCAGGAAAGCTGAGACAAATCACAGCAGAGATGAGGAACTACAAATTACATATCCTGGGAATAATTGAGAGCAGATGGACAGGGACAGGGAGAATAAAAACAGCTATAGGGGAAACAGTACTTTATTCTGGCAGAGAGGATGGTCAGCACAACGAAGGTGTAGCCATTATCCCGAAGAAAGGAATGGAAAGGTCTTTACTGGAATGGAAACCCATCAACAACAGACTGATAAGAACAATCTCAAGATTCACCAAAACCACAATTATACAATGCTATGCACCAACAAACGACAGCGATGAAGAGATCAAGGATGAGTTCTATCAACAGGTACAAAAGGAAATGGAAACTGCACCCAGGTACGATCTTATTATAGTATTGAGAGACCTCAATGCAAAAGTTGGAACACACAACACTTATAACAAAAGAGTAATGTGGAAATGCTGCAGTGGAACAGTAAATGAGAATGGGGACAAATTAATATGCTTCTGCACTATTAACAACCTGGTCATTGGAGGAACACTTTTTCCACACAAAGAAGTGCACAAGTTAACATGGGAATCACCAAACGGACGGGACAGAAACCAGATAGATCACATAATGATCAATGGCAGATGGAGACATGCACTACAAGACGTGAAAGTAAGAATAACCTCAGATGTGGGAAGTGATCATCACCTAGTAGTAGCAAGACTGAAGGTGAAACTCAGAGCTGCTGGACCAGTTGCAGTCAAACAGAAAAGATACAACATCACGAAACTTAAGGACCCCCTCTCCAGAAAAGCTTTTGTGGTCGATGTTAAGAGACGATATCAGATTGCGTGGTTGACGTAAAGAGACGATATCAGATTGCCAAATGCCAGGAAAGAACAGAGACCGATGATGTCGACCAGAAATTCAACACCATCTCAACAATATACAAGGAAAGAAGCGAGTCATGCTTGGGATTCCAGGAAAGAAAGAGCCAAGACTGGATAACACCAGAAACGCTAAACACCATAGCGAAGAGAAAGGAAATGAAAAGAAAGAAAACAGAAGCAAAGTCTCCCAGGTTAAAGGCAATATACAGTGAACAGTACAGTCAGCTGGACAAGGAAGTAAAACGTCAAACCCATGCTAACAAAAGGACATTTCTGGATGACCTTGCAAGACAGGCAGATGAGGCATCCCTGAGAAATGAACAAAGCACAGTTTTTAAAATAACTAAAACTATCAGTGGAAAACGAGGTGCAAACAACGTAACGTTAGTAAGAGACAAGCAAGGAAATCTTATCACCACAGCACAGGGGCAGGAAACAAGATGGGCAGAGCACTTCAGAGAAACACTGAATAAGGAACCACCAGAGACTCAGCTGAATGTTCCTGAGGCTGAAAGTGACTCAGACATAAATACAGACATTCCACGAAAAGAAATCGTCACAGCTATCAAAGGGTTAAAAAACAGAAAAGCGCCTGGTCATGACAATCTAAATGCTGAGTTATTCAAGGCAGACCATGAACTAGCAGCAGAACTGTTAGAACCACTATTTGCACAAGTCTAAGAAACTGAGACAACACCAACAGAGTGGAGTAAAGAAACTGAGACAACATAAACAGAGTGGAGTAAAGAAATAATTGTCAAATTGCCCAAGATGGGCGACCTTGCAGACTGCAACAATTGGAGAGGAATTACTCTCCTCTCAGTTCCCAGTAAAATACTAGGCAGGATAATCATCCAGAGAATTTCAAAAACAGTTGACCATAAACATGAGGAAAAAACAAGCAGGTTTTAGAAAGAACAGAAGATTTGCAGATCATATATTCACTCTCAGGAACTAATGTTCTGAGCAATGCTCAGAATGGCAGAGACAGCTTATACATTAACTTTGTTGATTTTGAAAAGGCTTTCGACAGCATACACAGGGACAGCCTATGGAAAATACTGAGAGCTTATGGAATTCCCGGCTGCACTGTTTCCATTATAAAAAGCCTCTATTCTAACTTTAAATGCAGTGTTGGATTGAGCAATCTAACTTTCGAAGTGAAAACAGGAGTACGACAGGGATGCCCCTTTTCAACAACATTATTTTTGACAGCCATAGATTGGGTGATGCGCCAGACAACAGAGGGCAGTCCAAGAGGAATTAGATGGACAATGCTTTCTACACTGGAAGACTTGGAATATGCAGATGACATTGCACTACTCGCGCATTCACATCAACACATCCAAGAAAAAAACCAATAGACTGAATAAGTATGGCCAGCAGGTTGGTCTGAACATCAATCTGAAGAAGACAGAGGTCATGACACTAAATGTGGGCAATCCTGAGCCAATAACAGTAAGGAACCAGAAGTTAGAACAGACAGACACATTTACTTACCTAGGATGCATAGTAACACCTGACGGCAGAACAAGCAAGGACATTAACAACAGAATGAATAAAGCGAGAACAGCCTTTGCTAGTCTCAACAACATTTGGAAGTCTTCCCAGTACAGCACAAACACCAAATTAAGACTGTATGAGAGCTGTGTACTTTCTGTGCTTCTCTATGGTGCAGAATGCTTGACAGTAACAGAGAAGGAAATGTCGAAACTGCCCTCCTTCCACACAATCTGCCTAAGGAAAATTCTCAGAATATTTTGGCCGAATACCATCAGCAACCTAGAACTACTTTTTCGGAGTAACCAGGAGGACATGCACACCATCATAGCTGGCAGACGCTGGAGTTGGGTTGGCCACATCCTCAGAAGGGACCCTGATACCTGTTATGGGCTTTCCAGGCTTGGATGATTGGGTTATTATTTCAATTCCTGTAATATATATTCATCTCTTCTGCCATTACGAAGTATCTTCTTGCTGTAACCTCATGTTTTATTTACGTAATTATTATAGTGTTCATTTCAGTGTTTCTACAATACACTTTATATTCATAATGTCTGACAGTGTTTATTTATTATTATTATTAACCTGTAATTAAAGTGTTATGGTTTGACCTAACCTTGAAGGTTAACGGTTAACAGTCACAGAATGACATTGAACTGGTAGAACACTTCAGGAAACCAAGTCGCGTTTTGACGACTAAATATATTTAATACCGTTCAGCAATTTCATCATGAATAAACAACACGAATGTTTACGTTATAGAACACTTGATAAATTACAGTCTTATAGCCCATATTCAATCAGACATCACACGTCTGTTGCTTTTCATTTTCATTAACGATCCATATGTATTCTAACCAAATACTTGGAATCTTTATTATTCAAACAGAAATATTCCTTCTGTGAATAGTTCTCATATATATATCCCAAGAACTTAGACATATGCTTACTCCAATTTTGGCTTACACAGCCAGGCTCTATCCGCCATATATATGTATTCTAACTGTGTTTCATATCTTACGACTTACGTTAATCCTAACAATGATTGCGGTTACATTACCGACATATAGATATATTCGGACTCAATGGTCCTTACACATTATCCTTTTTAGGTTACCGGCTTTACATTACCGTAATATATTTTCCTGGTTCTACACTAGTATACACTTGAATAAGTGGCCATGCCACACTTTTCAAAACACTTTAGATAAGTGGCCATGCCACACATTTTAAACACTGCCGTAGGGCTCAAGGCCACACATAAGACTGTTGTTACTATGTCTCACGCGTCATATGCATAGATATATGCGATCTATGTCATTTATTTATTCAACAAGGTGTTCCATGGTGCAACCATCCAAATTGAGCTCAAACCTAGATGTTTGCAAGCCATGAAACAATCCTCAACAATACCATCACAAGAACAGCTATGCTATGGACCCCTGAGGGAAAGCGAAAGAGAGGCCGACCAAAAACAACTTGACGGAGGACTGTGGAAGCCGAGATGCAAAGAATGAACCAGAGTTGGGGCACTGTACGAAGGATGGCTGCTGACCGAGCAAAGTGGAATCAATTTGTTGCTGCCCTACAAGACGCCACTAGGCGTGATGGCCACTGACTGCTTCGACGGTTGGCGGCTATGGATCAAAGAAGAAGAAGATAACAAAAGGAAGAAAAATTATAATTTATTTTATTACTTTTTCTTATGAAGCACGTAGCCACCACATCAGCAAGTCTCCACATAGGAAACCTGCATTAAAACATTTATGTGCAACTGTAGAAGTAGTTTCTGTAGCTATTCGTTTTACACGATGATGTTGTCAGCCCCCATACACAATCTCAAATTAGTCACTTTTCATGATACACGTGTGCAGTAGTCTTATTATTTCATTTCTCTATCAGAGACCCCGGGAAGGTTCACAGGGCATATAACTCAGATATTAGATACAGGTCACACTGCAGCTGGTCCCATTGCACACAAAGTCCGCACCAAACAGTCACATGACCTTACAGTTGTGATTCCTGTGGCAATTTGTTGTACATGATGAGGTTGCCAGCTCCATGCACAACCTCATATTAGTTGCATTACCACCGTCAAACAAAACACTAACATTTTCATATAAACTATTTTTTTTTTTTTTTTTTTTCGTACGCCCGCTAATACTCGAGGCGAAATCTCAGGTTATTACTAATGTCTAACCTGACATTGATTTTACGTGAGTATCCCTTTTTTCTTGTACAGAGACAGGTGTCCCTCGCCATTCAGGCAAATACTCTCCGATTTCGGAGGTACCCATTGCAGCTGGGTCGGCTCAGGAGCCGTCGAGTTAATCCAGTCCAATTCCCGGTCGACGAAAAATCCTCAAATGCCGTCGCCCGGGTTTGATCCTGAATCACCCGGTCGCCAGAGCGGTGTTGTAACCACTACGCTAGCGCGGCTCTCATATATAAACTATAAAGATCATCATCATGTCACATATTCTTTCCAGAACGTTGTCTCCATTACAGCTGCTCTGAACGCATCACAATTCTGGGCAAGTTGACCTGCATCATCCACAGACAAGTTCAGACTCTCTATGATGTCCTGGATCCACCATCATCTAGGTCGTCCCCTTCCCTTTTTCCAGGGACCATGCCTTCCATTACTAATTTTTCCAGACTATTATGTCTTTTTATATGACCAAAAAATGTCAGCTTCCTTTTTGCGATGGTATTTAGGAGCCAATGTTCCTGTACGTTTAGTGAGTGCAGTACTTCTCTGTTGGTCTTTTTTTCAGTCCAGGGTATTCTCAACATCCTTCTGTAGCATTTCATTTCGAATGATGTAACCTTTTTTGCAACTGTGTTATTGAGTGTCCATGTCTCGCAGCCATATGTTGCAACTGGGAATATACATGCTCTGATCAGTTGTAACTTTGTTTCTTTGCTTGTGCCTTGCCATAGGTTTTTCATCTGTATTAGTTTATGTGAAGCAATCGCAAGTCTTCTTTTAATTTCTACTGCACAGTTGCCAGTTACATTAAATCATGTAACAAAGTGCAATCCTTGTTTTGGAACCCCCTGGGCAAGAGAGGCAGAGGTAGACCAAGAAGCACACGGTGAAGAGAGCTGGAAACAGAGGTGAAAATGATGAGAACGTGGAAAGAACTTGAGACGATGGCACGTGACAGGAGGACTTGGCATGTGTTTGTTGAAGGCCTATGCTCCTTTGGGAGTGGAGGGTTATGAATGAATGTAACAAAGCAGTCACAAACTCTTGCATTGCTGGTTTCACATGATGACGTTGCCAGCCCTATGTACAATCTCATAATAGTCAGCCCAGTAGGACATGCCGGAGGGTACCATAGTCCCCAGAGACACTCAAGCACTACATGGGACACTTACATTAAAGAATAATAAAGCAACCACTGTAGCAATAATAACTCATCATCATCAGGGCACAAGAGATAAAATGACAGAACCAGATAACAGAAAAATATAACGTATTGAAAAAAAAAAAAAATTAGCTGAAGGAGTTTGCATAAGCACTGAAAGAACACAGAAAAGTAAGCACAACTGGATAACATGAGATGCACAACTGGATAAAATGAGATGCACAACAGGATAAAATGAGATGCACAACTGGATAACATGAGATGTTCAACTGGATAACATGAGATGTTCAAATGGACAACATGAGATGTTCAACTGGATAACATGAGATGTACAACAGGATAATGTGAGATGTTTAACTGGATAACATGAGATGTTCAACTGGATAAAATGAGATGTTCAACTGGATAAAATGAGATTAACAACTGGATAAAATGAGACATACAACTGGATAAGTGAGACGTACAACTGGATAAAATGAGATTTACAACTGGATAAAATAAGTTTTACAACTGGATAAAGTGAGACGTACAACTGGCTAAAATGAGATTTACAACTGGATAAAATGAGATGTACAACTGGATAAAATAAGATGCACAACATCTGCTCCAGTCCTGCCCAGCTTATAACAGTCAATGGAGTGGCACACGGTAACAACCCACTTCTCTCAACGAAAAAACTGTGTGGAGATGTCAGGAATCTTGAGATGACTACTGCCTTTATTAGAGTCATTAATATAGAAGTCTGAAGGCGAACGAGATGTCAGGAACCTGGAGCTGACCACCCCCTTTATTAGAGTCATTAATGTAGAAGTCTGAAGGTGAACGAGATGTCAGGAACCTTGAGCTGACTACCACCTTTATTAGAGTCATTAATGTAGAAGTCTGTGGGCAGAAGAAAAAGGAGAAGATGCACAACAAAATAAGCGTAGAGAAGTTGCTGGAGGATCTCTCTGAAGAGACAAAGAAAGAATAGGACTACTACACCCTCAGGCATTGTTGTACAAAGTGACTAACATGCGGCTGTGCACAGGACTGGCAATCTCATCGTGTAAAACAAATCGCCATAGAAATAACTGCCAAAAGAGCATGTGATTGCTTGGTGCAGACTTCCTGGAACGGGACCATCTGCAAGTTGTGTTTCCATGCTGCGTAAGGAGCGCAAAGAAAAATGATAATTATGGTAATAATAATAATAGCTCCTTCAGTCATAACTGACAATGGGAATGCGCCCCTGAGGTGACAGCACTTAGCTGCTTATTTTCCTGGTGTTCCTTTCAATGTTTTCTCCTCTCTTCTACTTGCAGTGATATTTATGGTAATGAAATAAAATAACAAAAAAAAAAGCAGATTAAAAAATACATATATGTATATTTTTGTTGTTGTTGCTTGTGTCTCTCTAAATGCAATGCAAACAATTATTAGATCACAAGGTCTTTTATATTTGGACACATGCCCTAAAATAACTAATGGACCGCATGTCTAGGTTGAATGGGGTGCCCCTCATTAAAACAAGGCAAAACTCCAATTAAAAATAATATGCAAAATGATATGCTAGCAGTATAAATTAGAAAAAAAAAGCAATTCCAAATAGAACTAATGCTAGGAACTTGACCTACACTGATTTGAACAGCACAAAGTCTCCCAGGCCATTGAAAGAATAATTGTTGTAATCAAATGTCACAGTGTATGTGCTGCCAAAACCACCACCTGCAGGAAAACAAAGGCAAAAATAATTTTTGCAAATTAGAGAGCAACAAAAATAATCGTCATTACAGCAACAATATCTAGAATGGTAATTTACTTATCATCTATTACAGTAAAATATCATTGTTTTTGTTTAAACAAAAGTTATAATGCCATGTTTCTGTTTTTATGGTTCTGGTTCTTCTTCTTCTTCTGCGTTCGTCCTGAAAAGGACGTAGGTTACGTTGTGTCGCCATTTACAGCGAAGCTGCGATATTTGCGCCTTTCGGCCCGACACATCCGATTTTAGCATGGCATTTTTGGGACAGGGTTTGCCTTCCCTCTTCGATCCCTACTCTCTCGGCCAGACTGCAGTGATGCAGCCTGTTTCCAGGACCACCACTTGGAGGTGGAGTAGGGTCTTGGTCAGCTCTGGTTCGCTGACCCTGACGCAAGCAGTCAAGCTATCGCTGACTGCATTCATCTCATTTGCTGCGTCTTCGGTCCCTGGTTCTTGTTCAGCTAAGAGAGGTAATTGTGAAAGGGAGATAACTGCTTGTGTCTGATATTTAAAAGTTAGTGGTTCTAATGGTGTTTTGAACGTTCATTCATTACCTTTCAGCTCCCCAAGGAGCATAGGCCTTCAACAAGTTTATGCCAATTCCTCCTGACCTACTCCATCAGCTCAATCTCTTCCTCATCCCTTTCATTTCTGCCTCTCCATGTATTTTTCAGTTTGCCTCTACCACTCCTGCCCCGTTGATTCCAGAACATGGACTGCCTTGTAGTGCTGTCAACACATTTCCTCCATGTGTATCTTATTCCTTGCTAGTGTCTTCTCATCTCTTGTTCCACTGGCACTTGTCTGGTTCTTGTCATCAGTTGCACACTGATGACCTTGTCATACCATTTCAATCCTTCTAGTCTACACACGCATCCAATCATGAAAGTCTATAACTTCTTGGTTGTTGTTTTTGCTGTTCTCCATGTTTCACAGCCATACAATAGGACTGACTTGACATCTGAACTGATGATTGATTTTTGTGTTGGGACTTTTGATTTCCATATATTTCCCAATGCAATGAAAGATCCTCTTGCCTTTTGTATTCTTTTTTTTTCAATATGACTGTCTGCACCTCCAACTGTGTTTACATTGCAAAGATAAATAAATACATGATTCCACATCTTGTAGTGATATTTCTCTGAAGTGCAATCTTCTTATCACTTCCTGCATTTATTCTCACTATCTTTGTCTTTTTCTTGTGTACTTATTGCTGTGACCTTTTATCAAGTACTTTCATCTTGTCTTGCATCTGGTTACAGATATGGGACAGAAGAGCAAATGTTTGATCTTCAAGCTGGTCTACTGAATTCCATTTATGTTGGCTGAAGTTGATGTTTTCATAACCAATCTATTGCTCCATTTCTTATTTCAAACGGTTTTGCAATTATTTATGAAAACAGAATTTCACTGTAGCTCCGTCCTTTAACACGGAGGAGACAATACTGCAAATATGATGCTGATATCTTCGTCAAATACCATCCATGGTGGTGTAGACGATCATGTCTCTCCACAATTTCCTGTCTCCAGTACTGTTCTGTTGTTGACTTCTTTCCATGTCATGATGTCAAATTGTCCAGTATCGTCTCTCTTTGTCTTCTTCTACCTCTTTTTTCCTTCAATCTTTCCTGTTGTCACAGTATATTCCAGCTTTCTTCTTCTGATAACACTCTCAAAGAAAGTGGATTGCTTCCTTCTAACTTAAGGAATGATCTTCCTTTGTGCATTGGCATCATTCAGGACATTACTCTTTTTAACTGTCCATGCAGATGCTCTATCTAGAAGTGGCAGTAAAATAGAACAATTCAGCCACCCGTTGCCCTATTGAGAAGCTAAAACCATCATCCACAACAAGTAAAAAAATCAGTGGAAAGAGGTGATACATACAGCAGAGATGACCCAATCCACCAACTTAAGACACCAACAGACCATCATATTCTGCCTGAGAACGGGACACTGCTGATTATTGGGGCATTTCTATCGCCTCTGGATATCATACAAATGAATGTTCATGTGGAACTGGAATCCAGACTCCTGAACACATTCTCCAAAATTGCCCAACCCATGATGACTCACGACGTCTGACCTGGCCAGGGGGTGCTGAGTTCAAGCAGAAGCTATGGGGCCTGCCACGCTTATGTCAGGATTGGTTCTATATAACAATGACAAACTCTTTTTTCCTACTTCCATTGAAAAGAAGTTTTATAATGATGCTGAAGTACATGACATTCATAATAAGAACTTTTCAACTACTCACCAATAGAAGGAGGTATGTAAGTACTGCAATTGGATGATGGGAACTCTCTATAAAACCAGGGACATAGTTGGGGTGCTACAGTACAGCACTGATTAAAAGCTGCCTGAAGAGTGTTATCAGAAGCATTTACTTGTACCGGCACGTCTGCTTCTTTGGAGTTGGTGATAAGCAATCCATATCTGTCAATGTATACAAACACGCTGATATACAACCCACAAATAATCCTATATCAAACAGGAAATAAAATTTAAAAAAAGGAATAATTTAATTCAGATATTTGGCAAATTAAGCATCCAATGGTCTAAGCCGTTTGTGGTACAGATACCAGGTTCCTGGATCAAAACCTGGTAGCATAACACTTCAGTCTACACAGATGCAAATGGGCACCTGATAGTGATTTGAGTTTAGAGAAGGCAAAGGCAGCATAAAAGGGAACTGGTAACCCCCACCTCATAAAGTGAAGTCTCTAATGCTTCACTCCCCCATGGCAGTTTCTGCAAAGGGGACATAATAATAATAATAATAAGGGGACTAACTTTACCTTTTATATGACAAGTTAGTGTTCCTTTGGTGTTGTAACAAAGTATATTAACAGCTGCTCATAGACACAGATTTAAAAATCAGTTACTTATGCCAATGGTGTACCGAGGGTTTTAAGGGCCCGGGGTGAGCTTAAAAAAATGTGCCCCGGCCACCGCCAGTAATGTAAGGTAAAGGAAACCGTTACACGCCCATTGAGGCATACTGGGAAAATGGTGTTAGGCCCGTATTTTCTTGACCATCGGCACAATAGGGTGATGTGGTCTGCATCACGCCGGCCGCCTTAACCTTCCTAGAGTTGTTCTGGTACCCAATTCATGAGGCTGGGTCGACCCCGGAGCCGTTTGCGGTCTAACAAATCCCACCTCAGCTGGGGATCGAACCATAGGCCACCGGGCTAGGAAGCCAGTGCACTTTCCACTGCACTACCGCGGCTGCTGCCAGGTAACGTACATGCTCATTTTGTGGACAAATCAAAAGGAAGTTTAAAGGACTATATCAAGCGCTGACGTGAATTTAGAATTATATTGAGAACAACAGTATGAATTATTGGGGAAATATGAAATTTAAGAATTACTTAAGCACAAAAGTAAAGAACTAAACCGCTCTTTTTAATAAGGTTTTTATTAACAGTAAAAACAGTATACCATAGATATATATTTTTTTTCTACTACAGATTGATATTTCGCATCTTCCTTCTAACACATTGATCAATTATGTGATCAAAATCAATGTTCTCAAGAGGTTCTCTTTCAGCACTAAGAAGTGCCAGATTACTTAGACGTTCCTATCCCATACCCACACATAAATACGAAAAATTCACTTTAGTTTACTAAAATAACATAACTGTCAACTGAAGCAGAAATCATTAGCAGAATTTGCAGTGCTATTTGTAAGATTTGAGAATAAATTCTTTCTGTAAGGCACCACATATGAAAGTAATTCTAAAGCAGTTGTTGAAACAGAATCAGTTCGCGATTTCAGTAGCATCCTGCAATCATATATCTCCAAAAACAGTTCCTTATCATTATCTGTGTCATAAATGTTTCCTGTTCACCCGTATCAGGCGCAGTCAACTTATTCGACTTTGACCTCTCATTTTTTGCACATTGTCTTCGGATTAAAAACTGCTTCTTTGCAAACACTGTCATGCGTAGTGTTCAGTTCTCTTTCAAGAGACTCCAAATCAAGTGTTTGATAATCACCGATGGATCTTGTAAATGTTTTTGTACACAGACAATTTTTCCAAGAAAATTTTGCCAGAAATAAAGCAAGGCCATAAAACTTAAATTAAAGACATTTTGAAGTATTCTGTATGCCTCGCATCATGTGTCATGTATTTGGTTTTTATCTTCGGACAGCCTCTCAAGTAGATCTACTAGTCCATCAAATCTTTTATGAATGACTTTAAAAGCTTCTGCTCTCGAATTCCAATGGGTTTCACATTCATGCTTAAATGTGATGCCATCACTATTTTTCATCTGCGCCCACCTAAGAGTTGATGCAGAGAAAATAATTTAAATATACAGTATAGTGCACAGAGTTCACAACATTATGTTTGACTGACTGTTTCTGACTGAGTAGGGAGCACTGTTCTTGGAACAGGGAACGCAGAAACTGAACCCAACAATCTAACTGCCATGAATCAGAATGCGCCAATAGTGATAACGCGATTCGCTGATTCTGTGCAACATGAGTTTCGGCGAAGAGATAAGTAGTGTGTAGGTTTTCTGGCAACGAGAGGACGATCAGCTGCTTACTAACATTAGTTGTGATCATATATCTAATGAATATGAATGTTTTGGATTTCAAGACAAAAATGAAAATGATAGAATCAGCTGAGAAAGACAAGATTCAGAGTGTGTTAATAGGACACAAATGTTCGCAGACAAACGACATAACTTTTTGGCGCCCCCAACCCTGGGCAAACCCCCCCCCCCCTCCCCCCCTTATTTTCCATGCGCCACTGACTTATGCCAGGACTTCTGCTTTTATCTGAGCCAGAAAATATAAATTCTTTACTTTAAACATCCTAATATAAACAACAGAAAAGAAAGAAGGGGAAAAAAGATAGAGGATGACAAAGAAAGAAGATTCTGGACAGTTTGACATCATGGCATGGAAAGAAGTCAACATTAGGATTGATCAATAGTACTGTAGCCAGGAAGCTGTGGAGAGACATAATCACCTACACCACCAGGCATGGTACTTGATGATGGTGATGAATATAAACAGACCTAATACATTGTATCAATAGTAAAATTAGCTTATTATGTGCATAAGAAAGTAACTGTGCACTTTTATTGCACATGCTGTGAGAAAAGGGAAGGATAAATTGTGACAGTCTAAACTGACTGGTAAACAAGTAAATTAAAAAAAAAAAACAAACAAGATGAAGTTTGCATTCTTGAGCCAAATGTGAGCCCATGTCGTTGTGGGATTTCTGTGAAGTTGTCAATCCACTGATGGGATTTCTGTGAAGTTATCAATCCACTGATGGGATTGCTGTGAAGTTATCAATCCACTGATGGGATTTCTGTGAAGTTATCAATCCACTGATGGTTGAAGTAAGCTGTGTTTTCATAAGTTATCAATCCACTGATGGGATTTCTGTGAAGTTATCAATCCACTGATGGGGTTGCTGTGAAGTTATCAATCCACTGATGGGATTTCTGTGAAGTTATCAATCCACTGATGGGATTGCTGTGAAGTTATCAATCCACTGATGGGATTGCTGTGAAGTTATCAATCCACTGATGGGATTTCTGTGAAGTTATCAATCAGCTGATGGGATTTCTGTGAAGTTATCAAACCACTGATGGGATTTCTGTGAAGTGATCAATCCACTGATGGGATTTATGTGAAGTGATCAATCCACTGATGGGATTTCTGTGAAGTTATCAATCCACTGATGGGATTTCTGTGAAGTTATCAATCCACTGATGGGATTTCTGTGAAGTTATCAATCCACTGATGGGATTTCTGTGAAGTTATAAATCCACTGATGGGATTTCTGTGAAGTTATCAATCCACTGATGGGATTTCTGTGAAGTTATCAAACCACTGATGGGATTTCTGTGAAGTGATCAATCCACTGATGGGATTTCTGTGAAGTGATCAATCCACTGATGGGATTTCTGTGAAGTTATCAATCCACTGATGGGATTTCTGTGAAGTTATCAATCCACTGATGGGATTTCTGTGAAGTTATCAATCCACTGATGGGATTTCTGTGAAGTTATCAATCCACTGATGGGATTTCTGTGAAGTTATCAATCCACTGATGGGATTTCTGTGAAGTTATCAATCCACTGATGGGATTTCTGTGAAGTTATAAATCCACTGATGGGATTTCTGTGAAGTTATCAATCCACTGATGGGATTTCTGTGAAGTTATCAATCCACTGATGGGATTTCTGTGAAGTTATCAATCCAGTGACCTCTAGGTCTTCCCCATGCCTTGAAACCATATCTTCTACTGCTGCCTTCAGCAAAGAACAATAAATTAATCTTCATAACAGGCATCTTAACTTCATAACACATACATACAACTGACCTGTCGTAACAGCATTTCTGTTTAAGGCCACCCAGATAAGTAAGGATACTCTGGTAACAGGTCGATGTGTCATTCACAATTTGAAACCACCCATCAGCCTCTATCTGGAATTTATTAAGAAGTAATGATTTAACATTAATGCACTTGTACACACAGAAATAAACAAAGAGGGAAGCCTAGGCCTGTAAACAATAAGTAAGAAAGGAGGAAGGAAGGAAGGAAGGAAGGAAGGAAGGAAGGAAGGAAGGAAGGAAGGAAGGAAGGAAGGAAGGAAGGAAGGAAGGAAGGAAGGAAGGAAGGAAGGAAGGAAGGAAGGAAGGAAGGAAGGAAGGAAGGAAGGAAGGAAGGAAGGAAGGAAGGAAGGAAGGAAGGAAGGAAGGAAGGAAGGAAGGAAGGAAGGAAGGAAGGAAGGAAGGAAGGAAGGAAGGAGAAACAGAAAGAAAGAAGCAGAATATTAGACAACAAAAATATAATAGAAGTGATAAGCTCTACAGGGAATCGAGCCAGAGACCACTCAAATGGCTCCATCATCTCACTATGGAAGCGAATCAGAAAAGAACACATAGTCAACTTAGCACTCTTTCTTACAAGGGCCTGAGACAGATCTCCAACGTTATCAGAGAAATAGATGTAATTAAGTGTGAGTCATAACAGAAACTTGAGATAGATCTCCAACGTTATCAGAGAAATAGATGTAATTAAGTGTGAGTCATAACAGAAACTTGAGGCAGATCTCCAACTTTATCAGAGAAAAAGATGTAATTAAGTGTGAGTCATAACAGAAACTTGAGACATATCTCCAACTTTATCAGAGAAATAGATGTAATTAAGTGTGAGTCATAACAGAAACTTGAGACAGATTGCCAAATTTATGTGAGTGATAAGAGCAACTTGAGACAGACTGCCAAATTTATCAGACTCATAAGAGATACTTGAGACAGGCTGCCAAATTTATTGTGAGTGAAAAGACATCTTGAGACAGACTGCCAAATTTATGTGAGGGATAAGACAAACTTGAGACAGGCTGCCAAATTTATGTGAGTGATAAGAGAAACTTGATACACAATGCCAAATTTATGAGAGAAATAAACATGGTTACACAAAAGTAATGAAAGAAGTCTAAGACAGACCCCCAAATTTATAAGAGAAATAGATGTGCTTATATGAAAAACAGTGAAAGGCGCCTGAGACAGGCTCCACATTTGTGAGAAGAATAGGTAAGGTTACATGAGTGAAGCCTGAGACAGACTGTTAACTTTATGAGAAAAATAGATGTGGTCACATGAGAGAAGCCTGAGACAGACTGTTAACTTTATGAAAAAAATAGATGTGGTTACATGAGAGAAGCCTGAGACAGACTGTTAACTTTATGAGAAAAATAGATGTGGTCACATGAGAGAAGCCTGAGACAGACTGTTAACTTTATGAGAAAAATAGATGTGGTCACATGAGAGAAGCCTGAGACAGACTAACTTTGAGAAAAATAGATGTGGTCACATGAGTGAAGCCTGAGGCAGACTGTTAACTTTATGAGAAAAATAGATGTGGTCACATGAGTGAAGCCTGAGGCAGACTGTTAACTTTATGAGAAAAATAGATGTGGTCACATGAGAGAAGCCTGAGACAGACTGTTAACTTTATGAGAAAAATAGATGTGGTCACATGAGAGAAGCCAGAGACAGACTGTTAACTTTATGAGAAAAATAGATGTGGTCACATGAGAGAAGCCAGAGGCAGACTGTTAACTTTATGAGAAAAATAGATGTGGTCACATGAGAGAAGCCAGAGGCAGACTGTTAACTTTATGAGAAAAATAGATGTGGTCACATGAGAGAAGCCTGAGGCAGACTAACTTTGAGAAAAATAGATGTGGTCACATGAGTGAAGCCTGAGGCAGACTGTTAACTTTATGAGAAAAATAGATGTGGTCACATGAGAGAAGCCTGAGACAGACTGTTAACTTTATGAGAAAAATAGATGTGGTTACATGAGAGAAGCCTGAGACAGACTGTTAACTTTATGAGAAAAATAGATGTGGTCACATGAGAGAACCCTGAGACAGACTGTTAACTTCATGAAAAAAATAGATGTGGTCATATGAGAGAAGCCTGAGGCAGACCACTAAACATATCAGAGAAATGGGTAAGGTTATTTGAAAGCAATGAGAGAAAACAGACAGATTGTTAACTATGAAAGGAATAAATGTGGTGATATCCAAGCGAAGCTTGAGACAGGCTGTCAATTTTATGAGAGAAAAGGGATGTGGTGATATGAGAGCAATGAAAAAAACCTGAGACAGGCTGTCAATTTTATGAGAGAAAAGGCATGTGGTGATATGAGAGCAATGAAAAAAACCTGAGACAGGCTGTCAATTTTATGAGAAAAAAGGGATGTGGTAATATGATTGGAGTTATCTACCCTTCCAAGATGGAAGTGAAATTCGTTTCTCACCTTAGACGCCGAAAGAAAAACATCAGGAATGTGTATATTTCGATGGACAATACCATGTTATGTTAAATTATAGAATAAAAGATACACCAGAGTATCTAGTGGTGTAGATATTTCCCTATAACTGACCTCGAAACCCTCGAATCGGTCGGTTGGATCGGAGGGTTGATCAGTGAGTTAACAATTCACTATCGTAAAACAAGCTATTGTTACCGAAACAGAACCAGGCTCGACAGTAAACATGACTCACTCTAATATCTTGGGGGCTAAGGAGTTTTTTAAAATTGGATACTGGAATGTAAGAACTATGTATCAAGACGGAAAATTGGAAGAAGTAATTAAAGAAATGGATAATTATAAGTTGGACATATTGGGTGTCAGCGAGTGTAGATGGACGGGGAAGGGCATAAAATATATTTCAGAAGAAAAAAAGCAAATTATATACTCTGGTAGTAATGATAATCGTCACACAGAGGGAGTAGCCATCTTAATGACACAGAAAGCAGCAGCATCGCTTATCAGCTGGGTACCTATCAATGAGAGGCTAATATTAGCTAGATTTCAGACACGATTTTTCAAGCTCTCAATTGTACAATGTTATGCACCAACTAACGACGCTCTTGATACCACAAAAGATGACTTCTATGAAGCACTTCTAAGTACCATCAACACAATACCCAAGCATGACATATAGCAGTCATGGGTGATTTTAGCGCCAAAGTAGGTGACAACAACGATGGAGTACAAAGATATCTCGGTACTCATGGCATAGGCTGTATGAATCAAAATGGCGAAAGACTTCTAGAACTTTGTGAAATATCAAACCTCGTTGTGGCAGACACCATCTTTCCACATAAGAATATCCACAAGATAACATGGAATTCACCTGATGGCAGAACTAAGAACCAGATAGATCACTTCTGCATAAGCGCTAAATTTCGCTCATCAGTTCAAGACGTCAGAGCATACAGAGGTGCAGAGATCGGAAGTGATCATAACCTCTGCATAGCTAAACTGAGAATTAAACTGAAGAAGTTATACCAACAGAATAAAAATAGAAGAATAGATGTACACAAACTGCAATCAAATGATATAAAGGAGGAATATAATGTCAAAATGAACAACTATTTCGATGCTTTAGGCAAAATTGACAACGATATCACCACCAAGACAATCGATACTAAATGGGAACAACTGAGAACAGCAATGACAGAAGCAGCAGTAGCGACCACCGGATACCTAGTACATAAAAAGAAAAAATGGATGAGAGAAGATACTTGGGATAAAATACAAGAAAGGAAAACTGCAAAACTTAAACTACTAGCGGCAAGTACACATAATGCAGTTGAATCTTGCAAACTAACTTATAACTTGTTAAATAAAGAAGTGAAGACAAAAACTCGAAGAGATAAAAGACATTTCATCAATGAACTGGCCGTAGAAGCTGAAAATGCTGCAAGAACTGGTAATAGTAGGTGCCTTTATCAAATTACAAAACAACTATGTCACCAGCCTACTGCTATGGAAACACCTGTTAAAGGTAAATTAGGGAATTCAATACCAACAGCAAAAGAACAAATGAAGAGATGGGCTGAGCACTTCATGGAGGTGCTAAACAGACCACCACCAACAGTAACACCTGATTTTAATAATGAAACACCCACAACCACCTTGCCAATAACTTGCGATGAATTCACGCTGGACGAGATCAAACAAGCCGTTAAAAGATTAAAAAATGTTAAAGCTGCTGGAGTTGACGAAATTTCAGGGGAAATGATTAAAGCAGTTAATGACAACAACCTCTTGAGAATTTTAGATATTATAAATGAAGTATGGAGAGAAGAACAACCACCACAACAATGGAAAGACAGTATTATTGTAAAGTTACCGAAGAAAGGTGATCTATCAGACTGTAATAACTGGCGTGGTATATCTCTATTATCAGTACCTGGAAAATTATTATGTTGCATGATGTTAGAAAGACTTAAATTGCATGCTGACGAAAAGATCAGAGAAGAACAAGCGGGTTTCAGGCCGAAACGATCATGTATTGATCAAATATTCACACTAAGAACAATTATAGAAGAATCAGTGGAAAGGCAATCGCCACTTATTATCACCTTCGTCGATTTTCAAAAAGCCTTTGATAGTCTACACCGCCCATCATTGTGGAAAATACTTATAATCTATGGTTTTCCAACAAAATATGTGAATATAATCAAAGCGCTATATGACAATGCAAGATGTTGTGTTAGAACAAATAAAGGGAATACAGAATGGTTTACAGTAGAAACAGGGGTGAAACAAGGCTGTATTATGTCACCACTACTTTTTGGAATAGCTATTGATTGGGTTATGAAAAACTATACCCACAATGAACAATTGGGTATAAAATGGACAAATGGAAAATTACTGGGGGACCTGGATTTCGCAGATGATGTAGCATTCTTAAGTTCAACACCAAGACAATCCCAAGAAGCAATAAATAATTTGTGTCATCTCTCGGTTAAAATTGGTCTCCAAATAAATCCCTCTAAAACTAAAGCTATGAACTTTTCTAACGAGACCTTTGATATCATCTTGAACGGGGAAAAACTACAGAAAGTTGAAAGTTTCAATTATTTAGGCAGTAAAATGACTCAGGATGGTGACACAACAAGAGAAATCCATACTAGAATTGCTTTGGCAGCTAGCGCCTTCAATAGATTATCTAACATTTGGAAATTACGATCATTGAATATACATACCAAGCTTCGTCTGTTTAATTCAAATGTTATCTCAGTGTTAACATACGGCTGTGAGAGTTGGAAAATAACAAAATCATTGGAGAACAAGCTGAATACATTCGAGAACAAATGTCTTAGAAAAACTCATGAACATCAGTTGGAAAGAATTCAAGACTAATCGACAAATAAGAGAAGACTCTAGGCAGAAATATGTCTCCGACTATATAAGGAAAAGACGATGGTCATATATCGGTCATGTCCTACGAATGCAAAACAACAGAATACCACTACAAGCGCTCACTTGGGTTCCTGAGGGTAAGAGGAAAAAAGGAAGACCAAAAGAAACACTCAGAAGAACAATAATAAGAGAAGGAAGAACGTTGGGCCTAAATAATGTGCAAGAGCTAAGAGGAGTGGCGTCACAACGAACAACCTGGAGAGCACTGGTTTCTGCCTTATGCGCCGTGTTTGGTGCTTAAAGAATTTATTATTATTATTATTTAATATGAGAGCAATGAAAAAAACCTGAGACAGGCTGTCAATTTTATGAGAGAACAGGGATGTGGTGATATGACAGCAATGAAAAAAACCTGAGACAGGCTGTCAATTTTATGAGAGAAAAGGGATGTGGTGATATGAGAGCAATGAAAAAAACCTGAGACAGGCTGTCAATTTTATGAGAGAAAAGGGATGTGGTAATATGAGAGCAATGAAAAAAAAACCTGAGACAGGCTGTCAATTTTATGTGGATGTGGTGTGTGAAAAAAACCTATGAGCAATGAAAAAAACCTGAGACAGGCTGTCAATTTTATGAGAGAAAAGGGATGTGGTAATATGAGAGCAATGAAAAAAAAACCTGAGACAGGCTGTCAATTTTATGAGAGAAATGGATGTGGTGATATGACAGCAATGAAAAAAACCTGAGACAGGCTGTCAATTTTATGAGAGAAAAGGGATGTGGTGATATGAGAGCAATGAAAAAAACCTGAGACAGGCTGTCAATTTTATGAGAGAAAAGGCATGTGGTGATATGACAGCAATGAAAAAAACCTGAGACAGACCATCACCTTTATGAGAAAAATGACTTGAGTTTGACTTTCTCAATCCCTGAGGTGATGAGTCCCCCCCCCCCGCCAGGTAATGAAATGTGCAAATCTTTTTTAACTGCTTTGTGTTTCCATACAGGGTGTTAGTGGTGGAGGGGTCTGGTGGTAGAAATTGCTTCCACAGCTCTGCTAGTGCCTGTCAGGCAATCTAAAGGTGGGTTTCTACCTCTTGTTTAATGCAGGGCTTACAGTAAGGTGTATGGTCTGTGGTCACTCTATAAAGATGCTTATTGAGGGGTACATACAGTGCGGCCCACTTAAGCGGAACTCACTTAAGTCGGATTTCAGTTAAGCCGAAGCAATTTAGCAGCTCCCAGCCAAAAGTCTTCTTTGATTTTGTTAAAAAAAACTCTGGATAAGTCAACTCTGATAAGTCAATTTTTTGGATAAGCAGAGGCAATTGTTCAGTCCCAAGTTTTGTCTTCATGCCTCTCCAGAAGATCAAGTTACAATTATAAGTATCTGTGGTCGCATGTCATCATTACCTTTCATCTCTCTACCCAGATTCCAGAAACAAATATGTACCAAGCCTTTTAGTGTCTTTACAAGTCTTCTTTAACCCTTTACGTTCAAGTCTCCAATTCCCTGTGAATGTTATTACCTTCTATTTCTTCTTGATTTCATTGATAGTTCTGATTTCTTTTTAAAAATCTTCATGAGGTCAGCATGTTATATGCATTCGTCATACAAACCAAACTTTGCGTGCTATGTCATGATGATGCTGGCAACTGCTATTCTGTTTAAGTTTTTGTCTTTTATGGGTACTGTTTCAAAGAATCGATGCTGAGATTTTGATGTGCGCTAGTTGATGCTGCTGTGGTTTAAACATGTGTGCACAGTGTTTGGTTATAGGATATGTTGTTTTAAATTTGTTAGTATTTGTGTCCATGGTACAAACAAAGGAATAATTCTATACTTTATGCTTTTAATTTACTTTTGAAAATATGCAAAAAATCCTTTTTTTTGGTCAGTACTTTCATTGCCTCAGATGCCTATGTGACCTGGTATCCAATGTAAAGTGATACTGACGCTATTATTTAATACAGAACTAGTACACTAACAGAAAGAAAGTGCACTGAAAGAATGATACAATACTGGACAAGCAGAGAATATCATACTATAAGATCGTTCACTGCAAACAAAGACTTATTGGCCAGAAGTGGGAAAACAATATCTAAGAAGAGGAGAATGTATGAGAGTAGCACAGTCAGAATGACAAAATGGTGTTACCTACCTGAGTTATGTGACAGGGGCATACAGGAAGTTGCCAGATGGCAGATTCCAGACGATCTTTGACATCTCGTGTCTTCTGAATACACTCAAATGGATCCTTTGTTGGCGTTCCACTGGTAAACAGTTTCACTAGTATTTTTCCCGTCATGTTGCCTATTTTTTTTAAAAATAAATAAAAAAAGAAACTTATAAATCCTCTTTAATCAAATGATCAAACACATCCTCTCAGTTCAATATATATCAATCAAAAGGAACTAAAGGTAATGGTAGTCCCATATAGGAGTGAAGTGTTGCAGACGTCACTAAACTAGGTATAGCTTTATGAGGTGACCAGTTTCCTTCATTGCCTCTTCTGCCTTCTCACAGCATAGAGTCAGACACCCATTAACAGTTGAGTATACTGTGGCATAGCTGCTTCAATGTTTTGAACCCAGAGCCCGGTAACTTTTCTGTGACAGTAAGAACATGGAATTTAAGTAATAATGCAGTTATTTATACATATGTTTCTGTCACAATACACCTTCTGGGAAAGTTACATATTAGTATTCAACAAGCTAAATACAGGAACTACCGATGAGTGTAACTGTGGCATAAATAAAATGACTGCTGAACATCTGCTTCAAAGATGCCCAACATATGAGCAACGGAGAAATCACATATGGCCGTCACCAGTATCATTCCTGGAAAAACTCTACAGAAGAGATACAAATAGTATCAAATTGACCATTGCTTTCTTTGAAGATATTCAAGTAGACATATGAGAGTGTGCAAAGAAGAAGAAGTATTCTGTCAGTGGACATTTGATATAAAAACTGAGAAACAAAATGATGCAAATAGGAATTCACAGACATGGAAAATAAAAATGTTAATACAGAATGAGATCTAGTTGGTTTATTTTCTCCATGTTTCAGACCCATGGCTTTTGACTGATTTTACATCTGTGCTGAAGAGCCTAATTTTGTTTTCCTGGGAAGTTGATACTGACTTTTCTGATTCACAAGGTTATAAGTTTTCACTCATTTGTCTCAGTACTAGGTAAGGGAATGTGCATGTATTTTCCTGGCAAAGAGCTGTAGAGTTCCATACTCGACACAGAAAGTTGATGGCAAATCTGGCCCCGTCCATCCTGGCACTGTTACCCTATTCGTTTTATTTCTCTGTCAATGTAATGTTGTAAACAGAAACAGGTACAGTGTGTGCAGCTGTGTTCTTTTCTTCCTGATCCTCACAGACATTGACTTTCTGTCTGACACAGTTTCTTATGTTTATGATGTTCCATGTGTTCTCTGAAAGCCGTTCTTTTTCCTGTTAATTAATTTGCCATGAATGTCTTCACATATGTTCTGGTATATTTCCTTGATTTCACACTATTGGTCATGTTACTTTCTTCATGAGATTCCCCAGGATTCTCCTAATATATTTCTTAAATGCAGTTTGAATTTATTCCTTGTCATTGCTTTAGAGGTCTTGTGTGTTGCATTTGTGGCATTTCTTCCTGCTGTGTCTCTTAAAACTTTTAACCTTGTCTGCAGAACCCTTAAGAGAAGATAGTGATCTGATCCCCCATCTGCTCTTCTGTTTATGCTTTCTGTTTATGCTCACTTTCTGTTTATGCTCACTTTCTGTAGGTAGAGCCTCCATTTCCTGTCCACGGTGAAATGGTCAGCCTAGTTTTTGTGTGTGCCCACCCGGCAAGCTTAATGTGGCCCAGTGTAGATTCCCTTGTGGGAAGATGGTTCTTCTATTGACCAGTTCATTGAAACTACAGAAGCTGACAAAGACTGCCCCATTTTAATTTCAATTTCTGTGCCACTCTTCCCAACAGTCAGTTCATAGTTGCCATTCTGTGTTCAGACTCTTGCTATAACACTGCTCGTGACTAGATAAATGTCACATCTTAATTCCTTGTCAAAGACTTGCCTGAAGTTTATCACAGCAGTCTTGCCTCATAATACTGTCTGCACAAGTTTGTTGGTGCTTCAGCACCAAAACTATGGTGACATCTCTTCACTTTGATGGCAATGACACTGGACTCCCCTTATTTGTTTTGTGTGCACGGGGCTGTCAACCTCATCATGTTAAACAAATTGCCACAGAAGTCACTGCTACAAGATCATGTGACTGCTACAAGATCATGTGACTGCTACAAGATCATGTGACTGCCACAAGAGCATGTGACTGCCACAAGATCATGTGACTGCTTGGTGCAGGCTTCCTACAGGAGCAGCTACATTGGTGGCTCCATGCTCTGTAGGGAGTGAAACAGAAAATGATAAAGACGATAATTAGTAAACCCAGTTGCAACCACTGCAGCAGTAGTAATTAACTGCCCCTTACGAAACTGTTGATCACCTCTTTGAGTCCCCAGCACTCAATAATGTTAGGAAAATGCTCCTTCCTCTGAACGAACGAACTTTATTTTCAAAGGGTTAAGAATTGGGCGTGCAGGCCCGTCTAACATTCTGCCCTTCCACTCTCTGTCATCTTGCATTTGGTATCATTTCATTTGCACAAGTATTTTGAGAATTATTTAAGCATGCAACATTATCAAGATAAATTAATAGAGGCCAGATAAGTGGAACACCATGTATGGAAAAACAGAAACAACTTGCGAGAACATGCAGATATCACTACATGGCATTAGGATGAAGGGCAAGAGCCCAAGTACCGCTAGATCAATAAAAACAGCAACAACTGCAGCATTACTAATTAACCAATGAAGATCCCGGCTATGTTAAGACTAAACTAACTAGGTAAACATCACTGCAAAATACTAACTTGGTTTATCTCGAGATACTTCTGTGCTATTTTCTCCTGTGTAACTTGTTGAAACACGAGGTCTGCCGAAGGTCTCTGTATTTGCCCACACTGTTTGATAATTCTTGATAGCATATGAGTACTGACTGTCTGTGGCAAGAATCAGCTGGAATGTTGCTCTCTAAATCAAGCAAAAAAGGAAGGTATCATAATGATAACCATTACAATCCTCATCATCATCATCATCACCAATTAGCATAGGCTCTCCGAATGAACATAGGCATTCAACAAACTTATGCCAGGTCTTCCTGTCCTGTGCTATCAGCTCAACATCTTTCCATGTCTTCCTCGTTCCTTTAATGTATGTATCCAATTCTCTTCTCCATGTGTTAGGGTAGTCTGTGTCTCATGTGAATGATGGCTGATAATTATAATTATTGGATTGGATATCATCTCAGACACCCCCCAGCCTTTCTCACCCCTTTTCACCTTGTTTTTAATTATTATTGTTTGTTTGTTTTTTAGGAAAGGGGAGGTCACATACACCCAGTTTTGGTTTTGATTTACTATATTTGGACCTAGTGGGTGGAGGGGGAAGAGAGAAGATACTATATTTAGATATCAGAAATCAGATTTTATTATCTTGAATTTACTACACCATATATCCTAATTATAACCCATCAAGGGTTGAACAGGATACTTAGTCAAAAAAAAAATAATACTCGTGCTTTTTTGCTCCGCAGTGAATACGGGTATTTTACAGTTACCTCCCTTTGAAATCGAACTCCCTTTAAAATCGAAGTCGGTAATGTATATGACCCTGAGGACAATAATCCGTGCCAGAGCGTTTTTAATCTATTGAATCCTTCGATCGAATTGCAAACTCCGAGCCGAATGGCACAGTATAGTTGTCAATCACCAATTGATTTGACATTCTTTGGGCAGGAAGGGACATAATTACATGAATATTCACTGCGGTGCAAAAATCCACGAGTATTAGGAAATTACCAAAAACTTTGTGTGTTCTTCCTCTTTTGCCTTAGGGATTTCAGAACAAGGATTGCCTTGTAATACCATTAACAAGTTTCTTCAGTTCGTGTCTTATCCATCACCAGCGTCTTCCTAATCATCTCTTGTTCCACTGGTACTTGTCTGGGTCATATCAGTTCCACTTTAGGTGATCTTGTCATACCACTTCAATCCTTCTATTCCTTGCAAGCACCTATTTATGAAAGTCTAGCTTCCTGGGTGTAGTTATTCTCCATGTTTCACAGCCATACAATAGGGCTAACTTGACATTTGAGTTGGAAGATTCTGATTTTTGTGTTGCACTTAATTTCTCTTGATTTACATAGTATTTTTCCAATGCAGTGACAGCTCCCCATGCCTTTTGTGTTCTTATTGTGATATCTCTGGTCTGTCCCTCCAACTCTCTAAATTGCTGCCAAGGTTTACGAATGATTCTACATCTGGTAACTGGTTACTTTTGCTGTCCACTCTTGCCATAAAGCATTGGGGAAGATAAAGTTAATATTCATGAGCCAAGCATGTCACACTGGGTGATGTGAGCCCACGTTGATGAAGGATTTCTGTAATATTGTATTTTTACTGTTGTAGGTGTGTAGAGGTAATTGTCTGGGCTCCCTTCTCATGAAATGACCAAACCACTTAATTTTTCTGTCTCTCTATATATTTGATATATAGGGGATATAGTTCCCACGATTTTTCTAATGTCACTACTTCTCATTCTGTCTCTCCTGGTAACGTAAGTGGCTCTTCTGAAGCATCTCATCTCACATGATGTGATTTTCTTCTCCTATGCTCTGGTCAGAGACCATGTTTGACATTGATAGCAAAGAGATGGTAAGAATATACTATTTATCAACTGTCAGGGAGCCGCGCTAGAGCAGTGGTTACCACACTGCGCTGGCGACCGGGTGATCCAGGACCAAAACCGGGCGAGGACATTTGAAGATTTTTCGTCGACCGGGATTTGGACTGGATTAACTTGAGCCCTGGCGAGGACATTTGATGAAGTGTCGTCGACCAGGGACTGGCGGCTCCTGAGCCAACCCAGCTCTAATGGGTACCTCCGAAATCGGCGAGTATCTGCCTGCATGGTGAGGGACTCATGTCTCTGTGCAAGAAAAAAGGGATACTCACGTAAAATCAGTCTCAGGCTAGATTACTAACCTGAGATTTCGCCTCGAGTAATAGCGGGCGTGCAAAAAAAAAAAAATCAACTGTCATTTAGTTTTCATACTGACATTCAGATATTTCAGTAGTGGTGACACTTGGCCTGCTGTGACTGGCCTAGCAAACAAGCTATAACTTCTTCTTCAAGTACTTTGCCTAGTGGCATAGGTGCTCATGTCGCTCCACAACTTACTTACTTAGTCGTTCCCCTTCTACCGTGAGGTGTAGAGGTTTGGAAGAGAGAGCGCCAGACCATTCTATCAGCTGTCTTCTTCCTGGCCATTCTAGTCCTCGGTCCTTCAAAGATTGTCTAATGTTGTCCTCCCAGCGGACTCTGGGCCGTCCTGGAGGTCTGGATCCCTGGCTCTTTGTTTCCCATGCTTGTTGTGGTAGCCGATCTTCTCCCATTCTGCAGACATGGCCAAACCATCTTAGTTGGGACTGTTCTATTTGGGTCTGCAGCGGATGGGATTTTAGGCCTTGACGGATCGTCTGGTTGCGGACCATGTCTCTTCTTGTTACTTCAACCACTTTCCTCAGATACCTCATTTCTGAGGTTTGGATCTGGCCTTCGTGGGCTGTAGTCATTGCCCACGACTCGCATCCACATGTCAAGACTGGGACACAGGTGGAGCGGCACACAGCCACCCTCGTTTTCCCACCAACCTCTTTCTTGCTGAGGAATCCACGATTTATGGCCTGAAAAAGTCTCCCAGCCGCTGCTTTTCGAGTGGCCACGCTCCACAACTTCCTGTCTAAAGTACTGTCGTTGACGTCTTTCGTGACGTGAAATTGTCCAGTAGCTTCTCTCTTTGTCGCCCTCTATTTCTGTTTCCTTCAATCTTTCCAGACGTCACAGTAACTGACCGTTCATGCAATAAGTAGGTAGGTAAAGGATCCCATTACACGCCCAATGAGGCATATTGGGAATATAGTGTTAGGCTCATATTTTCTTGATCATCGGCACACTAGGGGGTGATGTGCAGGTCAGCATCACGCCGGCTGCCTTAACCTTCTCAGATTTGCTCTGGTACTCAATTCAACGAGGCTGGGTCGACCCCGGTGCAGTTTGCTGTCTAAAAAACCCCACCTCAACTGTGGATCGAACCATGGACCACCAAGCTGTTCATGCAATAGAACAATGAAAATATCAACAATGTAAATAACATATCAAGTAGCTCTCTTCGTCTTCAATGACCTTTTTTTTGCCTTCTTTTTTCTATTTATATACAAATTTCAGATGAGATAAATTGACATCTACATAGGAAGGTTGGTCACAATATATCTTCAATATGCTCTGTGTCTTTGATGGTGGACTAACAAACACTTTCCACCCGCCTCTTAACATTTCCTTCCAACCTTTGCTATATCGTGTTGCTCATTTGTTCTGTTTTCCAAAGAGGTTTTCAATAACAATTTGTCTTGATATGTTAAAAATACTATTTCTGATTTTTATATTTTTCAAATTTCCATTTGACTTCTAGTTTGTCTATTACCTTGCTGTTTGCTTGTTTATATTTTCATAATATACACCCCTTATTTTTTATCTATATTTTAAGGACTTGTTTTCTTTCTTTCAATAGCCTGTTCATTGTTCATATTTCTACATTATTCAAAATGGAAAATCTGTTGGAGTGGCTAAGAAGTATGGAGTCCGCCTCGATTTCTAGAGGTACTGAGTTTGATTCCCAGTTGAGGGAATATAATTTATGAAAAATATTTTTTCAGAACCAGTTGTCCTAATGATGACATACTTCCCCCTGGTCTCCTGGGTAGTGAGATCGGATGCCTAGCCTTCTTGGATAAGGGCGAAAAAATAGGAGGTCCTGTGTGCAAGTTACGCATGTTAAAAATCCCACGGCAGTTGGAAATCGTAAAGAGTAGGCCTATCAGGCCACTGCCCTGGCAAAAATTTAAAAAAATTAGAAACCTACCCACCACAAAAATATTTATAGAATGTGTGATTCCTATATACACAGATTGGGATTCTCGCCGGTGCTATGGAGTTTGTGCATTGTGCTGAGATCCTCCTTGTGTGATCTTAGGGAGGAGATGGGAGACCTGACGGAGTTGTCCGTGTGCAATGAAGATAGTCCGTTAAATCAAACCAAATCAATCAATGTGAAAATTATGAACAAAATGTGGGATTTCTTATCTACCTTGGTGACAGATACATACTAACTAACTCAACAACTTTATATTTAAAGGCCGAACATGTTCACACTGTGTTCCACTGTTTTTAAATATGTGTTAGTAGATTTAAAGCATGTTTTTACCAAATTAGGTTAAAAAAATCCCCAAGCCTTCTCTAAAATATGTTGCAATACATATCTTCTTCTTTAAGTACCATGCTTGTGTCATTGGTGATCATGCCTCTCCACAACTCTCTGTCTGATATATTCAAGATTTATTTCTTCTCATAACCTGCCCAAGGAAAGTGAACTGCTTTATTCTAACATGAGGAATAAACTTGCGTCGAACACAGGACTCTTTCAGGGCATCCTCATTACTCTAACAGCTCTACCAGTGACGTTTACAACTGGCATTTACATGATCCACTTCTTTCTTTTCATCTTTTTTCATCTTTTTTTTTTTTAAATGCATCTATTGTTTTTCCACGTGCTCAGTGTGCTATCTTTTTCAATTACCTTTTCAGGGTCGATTGTTCCAGGCGTTTGTGACTGAAAGCCAGTGTTTAGGGACAGTGTATTTGAACTACGTCGTTATTTCGTTTTGTCCCAATTAAATATTTGTTATTATCCTTCTCTGGTTTTCTTTACAACTATTTGTAACACTAAAAAAAAAAAAAAAAACTTGAAATGAACTAACCCATAAACTTTAACACTGCATGAAAACTCGAGGCACAGAAATGAGTCAACTTTGGTAAACTACCACATCCTTTAAGAGTTAACATATCTATATTCCTTAACCTTGTCCCCTGTTTGTGACTAAGGCTGATGAATGATACACTCCAAAACATCCCATGCTATTCGGTGCTTTGTTCAACTGTACAACTGACCATATACCTATATTTTAATTTTTTTTAAAAATCTGATTAGCTTGAAAAGTGTCGAATGAAACACATGTGTCTGTACAAGCTTGGATGAGCCCGTGTGTAAGAGTCACACATTTATTAAACAATGTTCTTAATGGTAAAGTTTTTCCCTACCAACAGCCTCACTTTTTTTTTTAAAACAAAGAATCTCGTTCAACCCTCAATGGGTTATAATTAGGATATATAGTGTAATAAATTCAAGGCAATATAGTAACTTCTTCCCCCCTTCACTCAGTCCAAATAGAGAGCCTCACCCCATCACATCAGAAAATCTGGAGATCTATGCCAGTGGTGGCACTAGGTACTATAAAGGCTCTACCAAGGAAAACACTGTCAAGAACCAGTACTAGACAGACAGCTCTATGTTTGGTGCCAAAAGTATCTGATATGAGCCAGCAACACACCATTTTTCTTTCTGCCTTACACGAAAAGCACAGGTGAAATACCATGATTAATTTTTGTGACCATGAACAAGAAAAATTGTGTTTATCCTGTGCATGGAAAATCCAGTTACACCCCCACGTGGATTATGATTTGGGTGTATCCTACATGAGTAATACTGCAATTATGGCATAATTATAGGCATGTGACACAAAGATCATTGTAGACATAACAACACTGTTTACATTAACCCTTTAAGTGCTAGGCCAAAAAAGATGTTTACTAGTGCTATAGCTTGTATGGCAGGTGAATGTTTATGATGAGACATTTTATCAAACCATACTGGGAAATGGGATCACATAGCTCCTGGGCGCCTTGGAAGACAGAAAAAGACTACTGCACCCTCAGGCATGTTGTACACGATGACTAAAATGAGGTTGTGCATGAGGTTGGCAACCTCATCATGTCAAACTAATTGCCACAGAAACCACTGCTGTAAGAGCAAGAGAATGTTTGATGCAGGCTTCCTGTGGGACCAGCAGACGTGGTGGCTGCATGTTCCATAAGGAGTGGAAAGAAAAATGATGATGCTGACAAACACACAAATCATTTATGATGTGCTTTCGGGCATTTAGCACTCAAGCTGTTAGCATTGTAATGCTACTAGAGTTGGGAGAATACACCATGATATGTTTGCATCTGCTCTTAGCCATATCTTTCTCTTACAATGCTGGCTGTTAGTTTTGAGCGGTAAACGCGGTGTGTCACAGTTTACAGTTAGGCTACGATATCTGCGCTTTTCCGCCTGACACATTCCATTTTTGTGCATTGCTCCACTGCCACCTCACGCCTATATGTATGCTATACCTCATGTCCATTTAAAACCTTTAGCACGCTGCGGGCGACATGTGTCACCGAAGGTAACCTATGTTCTGCACGCTGGAGGTGACTTGTGTCACCTTGCGGATATCATCGTTTCTAGCATTACGACTTGTGTACACGTGACTTCTATGTCCCAGTCTTGACATATGGATGCGAGTCGTGGGCAATGACTACAACCCACAAAAGCCAGATCCAAACCTCAGAAATGAGGTATCTGAGGAAAGTGGTTGAAGTAACAAGAAGAGGCATGGTCCGCAACCAGACGATCCGTCAAGGCCTAAAATCCCATCCGCTGCAGACCCAAATAGAACAGTCCCAACTAAGATGGTTTGGCCATGTCTGCAGAATGGGAGAAGATCGGCTACCATGACAAGCATGGGAAACAAAGAGCCAGGGATCCAGACCTCCAGGACGGCCCAGAGTCCGCTGGGAGGACAACATTAGACAATCTTTGAAGGACCGAGGACTAGAATGGAACCAGGCCAGGAAGAAGACAGCTGATAGAATGGTCTGGCGCTCTCTCTTCCAAACCTCTACACCTCACGGTAGAAGGGGAAGGACTAAGTAAGTAAGTAAGTACACGTGACTTCAGCCCCGGATGTTAAGTTGTAATGTTATTTGCAAGAGAGTTAGCTTCCGTTTCCGATCTTAAAAAAGTGATGGGTGTATCCGCGTTTATTTTTTGTAAATTTTTAAAATCGAAATGAATCGGCATCGAACACGCAGCCATTTTTGCTCAAATTTTATTGGATTCTGACGCCATGCGGTGGGGATGAGATTTTTGTCTTTATAAGCGCTGATATCGGTTCTCAGAATATGTTTGATGGCCGAGATGGAAACAAAAGTAGATTGTCATTGCTAGTATGTATAAATTTAGGGGTTAGGATTAGGTTTATCGGACAGATTTAGGATTACGGCCGAATGTCACTGCTGACGAGGGCGTTTGTTGCTTTGCTACTGATGATGGGTGTAACGAAAAGATCGTCATTTGATTTGTATTGGTCAAATGACTTTCATTGAGATGCAAGGGATATGGACTCTTCGTTTGTTGGTTTTTTTTTTAAATTAAAAAAAAAAAAATTTTTAAATTTTTTTCTCATTTTTTTCATCTTTCCTTTCCTCTCTTCCTATCACATCTAACATGTACACAAACAAATTTTATATCATCAGATTCATCATTCATTTATTTATAAAAATTCCAAAAATTATAGCAATTGACCAAGAAACACAAAAACTATAGACATTACAAGTCACCCACTATAACAACGGGACGCTGTGAAAAAGAATGCAGCTGCAGACGCAAATTTTCGCCAAAGAATGCAGCGTGCTAAAGATTAATAGTGCAGTGAAGTGGCTGCACCAATGAGCCTCATCGGAGCCGAGATGCAAATTTGCCCCAGATCTTGGAGGCTCAGTTTCTGAGAACACCACATACACTAATTGAGGCATCGTTCGCTCGCCATTTGAAAGACCATGATATAAAAATAAGGACGCAGAAAGCAAAAGAGGCTTTCACTGAATGGGCAATTATAAATATAAAACGAGATAACGTAACAATAGGTCCACTGAATTTTCAACCCAAATATCAAGGTAGTCCAACTGTTTGATTCTGAAGTACGGAGAACAACAAAAGCTAAAAAAAAAATGATGCATATTTTGTTAAATCGGTGACTGTAAAGAATGGGATTCAAACCGCCTGACAACAGTCACCAACATGGAAATTATGGAGAAAAAAAACCCAGTGATACAAGACGTGAGAAAAAGACATTGGTTGTTGACAAGATACAGACTGATGAAATCAGCTAACAGTATCACTAGACAGGTTTTATTCTGGAATTTCAAAGGTAAAAGAAAAAGACTGATATCCAGAAAACACACTGAAAAGAATACTGAAAACAAACAAAAAGACACACAAATAAAATCTTGAACAAATGGTACAGCATTGGAGGGTCTGGTAAGAGCTTGTCTTGTCTTTGACCCACCATCAATGAGCATTAGCTCTTGATGATTTTGATGCGATAATGTGGAACTGTGCGGTACTGATTAGTTGTTCAGGTCTGCTATATTTTCAATAGTTGGGTTCTTTGGAAGGGAGGAGTTGTCTCTCTCTTGAAATGCTGGGCAAAGCAACAGGTGATGTTCCACTGTTTCATATAGGAGTTGGCAGTGTCTACAGTTTGGACTGTTTTTTGGGACAATTTATTTCTGATGAGAATTAAGTAAGCAGTGCCCTGTTCGTAATCTGAAAATTTTTGTTTGATGTTTACGTCCAATATGATTTATAGCATCTTTCTTATATGGTGCTGGTAGATATTGGAAGAGCCGTCTTCCTGTTTTAGCCATTGCCCAGGTGTTTAGCCAGTTCTGTTAACACTTGTTTTTAATTATTTTTTTCACTGTAGTGATGTTGGCTGGCTGGTCACTTAGTGGCACTGAGGCTTCTCTTTTTGTTGGTTTATCTGCCTCTTCATTTAAGGGAATGTCTACATGTCTCGGTATCCACTGCATAAAGATGTCAATTCCGTATAGGTCTTTAAGCTTGTGATAGATTTCTATGATTTTTTTTTGTAGCGTCTGATAAGCTTATTCTCCAGTTCTGTATGACCCTAAGGACATCCTATGAATCTGAAAAGAGCTAACTGAGAGTGTATACTTCACATTTATCAGAAAGACAAAGTTAAAAAAAAGTTAACACTGTGGTAACAATAATAACATTATCATATTTACATCATTGGAGTAATTCACTGCTGGTCTCGGCATTACATGAAGCCATGTTATCACTGCAACATACAAGGGTTCAAAGTTGGACTCATTAACAACAGCCTTCACATAGTCAATAAGTGAACTTGTGTTTGTTGCATTGTAGAGCCAGCGCTGATACTGAAAAAAGAGAATAAGAAACATTTCTGATGAAATTTTAAAACAAAATTTTAAAAAAGTAAAAAAGACATGAATAAAGCGCAAGAAAGGTGATAGGTCAAGAGGGTGACCAATAAGTTGAATGACAGGTGGTGTAAGCTAAAAGTGAAGGAAGACGGTAAAAAATAATCATTAAGAAAGAACAAAAACTCAAAAAAGTGAATCCTTGTAATAACGAATACAGGTCTACATCCTTTAATCCGAACACCCGAAAAATGATATATTCTGAAAATCAAATGTTTCTGCGGGATTCGTTTTTATCTGAACTATTTTGAGTCACTGGGCTATTTTTGAACACTTTTGGGCTATTTTCGAACGTGATTTGGGCGACATCTGAAAAGCAGAAACATCCAGTTTCTGAAACACAGCTGTCCCCAAGGATTTTTAATAAAAGGATACAGCAGACGTGTATTATCAACATTACACTTTATGCTCCCCAGGGAGCATAGGTCTTCAACAAATGTATGTCCCGTCCTCCTGTCTCACATGATCAGGTCAAGGTCTTTCCACGTTTTCTTCATCCCTTTCATCTCTGTCTCCAGTTTAATTCTCCGTTTTTTTTTTTTTTGGGTCTCCCCCTCTCTCTAACCCTGGGGTTTCCAGAACAAGGACTGCCTTGTAGTGCTGTTAATAGGTTTTTGAGGGGCCAGCTACTTCGTCGTGTTCAAACTTTATGCCACAAAAACTATAATAACAATAACAAACAAACACAATGGCTGAGAATTCTGCACAAGTTATACATAAAACTGAGCATAGTGCTGGCAACCCCATCATGTCAAACAGATTGCTGCACAAACCACTACTGTAAGAGCATGTGAGTGCTTAGCTCAGGCTTCCTGCAAGGGAACAAGCTGCAGTGGTTGGCTCATGCTCCATTAGGAGCATAAAGGGAAATGATGATCCAATCAAATTAATGGATTTAATGAACACAGAGAACAAGAACTTCTTCATTTTTATCTGTCATCCCCAGTTGCATTGGGAAACATATGGAGGTCCAGAGAAATCAAGTCCAACACGAAAATAAGAATCTTTAACCCAAACGTCAAGTCAGTCCTATTGTATGGCTCTGAGACACGGAGAGCAACAAAAACAACAACCAAAAAGCTACAGACTTTTATAAACGGGTGCTTGCGTAGAATAGAAGGACTGAAACGGTATGACAAAGTCACAAATGTGGAATCGATGACAAGAACCGGACAAATGCCAGTGGAACAAGAGTTGAGAAGAAGACGCTGGCAATGGATAGGACACACTTTGAGGAAACCTGTTGATAGCATTACAAGGCAGTCCTTGTTCGGGAATCCACAGGGAAAGAGAGGCAGAGGTAGACCAAAAAACACCTGGAGAAGACAACTGGATATAGAGGTGAACATGATGAGGAAAACATGGAAAGAACTTGAGCGGATGACACAAGACAGGAAGACTTGGCATGTGTTTGTTGAAGGCCTATGCTCCTCGGGGAGCTAAAGGGTATTGATTGATTGAACACAGAGAACAAAAACTTCTTAATTTTTATTTATCCCTGTCTTCCGTTACCTCGTAGGTTTTACTTAACCAGTAAAATGATTGCTGATTGTTATTGTCCTTTGGTGACATTAATGAAACAAAAACACAATCACTAGTTAGGTAAATATAGTCTCATAGCAGATACTGCGGTAGGGGAGTGAAGTGTTATAGACTTCCCCATAACTAGGATCAGCTTTTTTTTAAAATAAGGTGGGGTGACCAGCTCCCTCCTTCCTCACAGCCTTTTCATTCCCTTAGCTCAAGACCAGAGACATGTACCCATTTACAGTAGGGTAGACTGGAGTGCGACTCTACCAGGTTTTCATCTTGAAACCCGGCAACTGTGCTGTGTATAGAAATCCCTTGAACCACTTAGGCTGAAGAATATTTTTTAGTGTTGTAAGTCTTATTATGTCCACAAATGTATGTTTTAAACTGTGTAAAACTACATCATCAAAACGTCTGCCGATATTGAAATGAGCGTTCTTGCCTGCCCTTTTGAGAATAACAAGCTGTACCATGGCACATCATACAGCTTGTGGGATATTCATCATCATCATTTTTCCTTTGCACCCCTTATGGAGCATAAAGCCACCATTGCAGCTGGTCCCCTTGCAGAAGCCTGCACCAAGCATTTACATGATCATACAGTGGTGGTTTCTGTGTCGATCTGTTTTACATGATGAGGCAGCCTGCCCCACGCACAACTGAGGGTGCAGTAGTCTCATTCTTTCTTCGTCTTTTCAGAGACCACCAGGAACTACACAGGGCAGCTTGCAGGATAGAAAAAATTCAAATGGAAGCATGAAAGCATCTTGTATTATGAAAGCACCTTGAATCATGAAAGCACCCTACACCATGAAAGCATCCTAAATCATGAAAGCATCCTATATCATGAAAGCACCCTAAATCATGAGAGCACCCTAAATCACGAAAGCCCTTTAAATCATGAAAACACCTCATATCATGAAAGCACCTGAAATCATGAAAACTCCCTAAATCATGAAAGTGCCCTATATAATGAAAGCATCCTACATCATGAAAGCACCCCAAATAATGAAAGCATCCTACATCATGAAAGCACCCCATATCTTGAAAGAGTCCTATATCATGAAAGCATCCTACATCATGAAAGCACCTTAAATAATGAAAGCATCCTACACCATGAAAGCACCCTAAATAATGAAAGCATTTATATCATGAAAGCATTCTAAATCCTGGAAGCACCCTAAATCATGAAAGCATCTTATATCATGAAAGCATCCTATATCATGAAAGCATCTATATCATGAAAGCATCCTACTCCATGAAATCACCTAAATCATGAAAGCATCCACATCATGACAGCACACTAAATAATGAAAGCATCCTACACCATGACAGCACCCTAAATCATGAAAGCATCCTACATCGTGAAAGCACCTTAAATAATGAAAGCATTTATATCAAGAAAGCATTCTAAATCATGAAAGCATCCTGCACCACAAAAGCATCCTACATCACGAAAGCAACCTATATCACGAAAGCACCTACATCATGAAAGCATCCTATACCACGTAAGCATCCTACACCATGAAAGCATCCTACCTGTCAATAACTTACCTGTAAAGTGTATAACTGTGACTGGTTATTGTCTGGGATTTCAATATCTGCCCAATAAACTCCAAACAGGTTAGGAGCATATGGCCAGGCTGTACCAACTGGAGCATTAGCTCTGACAAACTGTCCACCAAAGGAGATATATCCTCTACTTTCAGCCTGGAAATTATACAAAGAAACAAAAATGAAATAATTTTACTGGTGAATGTTATCAACACGACAATTATTTTGGTTTTAAGGCCCGTCTTCACCGCACACGACCAACTCCATCAGTACTCCAATCTCCTTCCTTAGATCACACAAGAAGGATCTCAGAATGGCGCACAAACTCTGCAGCACTGGCGAGGTTTCCAATCTGTGAATATAGGAATCACACTTTCTTTAAATATTTATGTGGTGGGTTAGTGGGTTGGTTTCCTAATTTTTAAAAAAATGTTGCAGCGGCCGTATTGCCTACTCTTCACCCAAGCATGCAAGGAGTTTGGCCTCACAATAAGTCTAAAGAAAACAAATGTGCTGAGTCAGGATGTGGGCGCTGCACCATTTTTCACTATCGGTAACTATGAACTGGCAGTGGTGCACCACTTCACTTACCTGGGTCTACCATCAATGACAAACTCTCTCTGGGCACAGAAATTGACAGCCGCATTGGCAAAGCTGTAGCTACCTTTGCCCGCCTCACATCGTATGTTTGGGGAAACTCCAAACTCACAACGAAGACCAAAGCTGCGGTATATAATGCCTGCGTCACCAGCACACTCTATATGGCAGCAAGACATAGACAACCTATGCTAAGCAAGAAGGAAGGCTCAATACCTCCCATCTACGGTGTCTACGCCACATCCTCGGCATTTCGTGGAAAGATAAAGTGACAAATGTCAAGGTGTTGTCACGTGCTGGCCTTCAGAGAATGTATACACTGCTAAGACAGCGTATACTACGCTGGCTTGGCCATGTCCACTGCATGGAAGATGGTCGCATCCCGAAAGATATCTTCGGACAACTGGCAGATGGCAAAAGAACAGTTGGGCGACCGCAGCTGAGATTCAAAGATGTGTGCAAGAGAGACATGAGGGAACTGGACATAAATCCAGCAAACTGGGAGGATGAAGCTGCCGTTTGTACCAAGTGGCAATGCTATCTACGGCGCCACCTCAGACTGGGCAAAAAGATGCTTACACAACAAGCAGAAGAGAGGAGAAAATGTCGAAAGGAACACCAGGAAAATAAGCAGCTGAGGGCTGTCACCTCAGGGGCGCATTCCTATGGTCAGCCATGACTGAAGGGGCTATTATTATTATGGCCTACTCTTTGTGATTTCCAGCAGCTGAGGGATTTTTAACGTGCGCAACTTGCACACAGGACCTCATATTTTGTTGCCTTTATCTGGGTATGCTTGGCATCTGATCTCACTACCCAGCAGGGGGGTTGGGGGGGGGGGGGGGGGGTGTGGAAATATGATATCACAAACCACTGGTTCTGAGAAAATTTTCATCAATTATATCCCTGTGCTGAAAGCTGAAAGCGAACCCGGTACCTTTAGAATTAGAGGCGGACGCCATACCTCTGAGCCACTCTGACTACCAGTATTACAATTATGACATGCCTTCAACAGGGTGAGCAATAAGCCACCCTTTCAAAATATTATGTATGAAGAAATGTCTAGTTCATTATCCTAATCATTTTTTCCACTGTTTGCATACCCTAACATTTTAATGACACCATGTCTATCTCTCCTAATGTTTTATTTTTGCAGGCTATCATTCCCATATTGTCAGACATTTTCTGATGAAAAATTCCCTAACAGGTGGATTAAAATATGGGGACCAGTAGAATGGCCTGCCAGATCTCCTGATTTAACTCCAGAGAGAGCGCCATACTATCCTATCTGCTGTCTTCCTTTTAGCCTGGTTCCAGTCCAGTCCTCGGTCCTTCTGGGATTGTCTGATGTTGTCATCCCAGCGAAATCTGGGTCATCCTGGAGGTCTAGATCTCTGGCTCTTGGTTTCCAATATTTGTCATAGTAGCCAATCTTTTCCCATTGTGCAGACATGGCCAAACCATCATAACTGGGACTGTACACCACTTCTTAATTTCCCACGAGTGCCTGAAACATACCTTTCAATCAATCAATACCCTTTAGCTCCCCAAGGAGCATAGACCTTCAACAAACACATGCCAAGTCTTCTTGTCCCGTGCCATCCACTCCTTCGTGCCATTCTTTCCATGTTTTCATCATCATTTTCACCTCTGTATTTCAGTGCTCTCCATGTGTGTTTTGGTCTACCTCTACTTCTCTTTCCCTGCGGATTTCAGAACAAGGACTGCCTTGTAATGCTATCAACAGGTCTCCTCAATGTATGACCTATCCCTCGCCAGCGTCCTCTTCTCAACTCTTGTTCCACTAGCACTTGTCCGGTTCTTGTCATCAATTCCACATTTGTGACTTTGTCATACCATTTCAGTGCTTCTATTCTATGCAAGCACCTGTTTATAAAAGTCTGTAGCTTTTTGGTTGTTGTTTTTGTTGTTCTCCATATTTCAGAGCCATACAATAGGACTGACTTGACATTTGAGTTGAAGATTCTTATTTTCGTGTTTTACTTGATTTCTCTTGTTCTCCATATGTTTCCCAATGCAATGAAAGCTCCTCTCGCTTTTTGTACATTAACTTCTTACTTATGCATATGTGATCAATCTGATTCTCAGTTCTGTGGTCTGGTGATATCCACGTTGCTATATGTATTATTTTATGTGGAAATATGCTTCCTCCTATAGCTAGTTGATTTGAAGTTAGCTAATAGTTCCCCATTCTCGTTCATCATACCTAATCCATGCTTTCCCATGACTTCTTCAAAGCCGGAGTTGTCTGTTCCTATTTTCGTGTTTAGGTCCCCCATCAAAATTGTGATGTCCTTTCTTTTCTTTTTGTCCAAGACATTTTGTAGTCTGGTGTAAAAGTCTTCTTTTTCAGATTCTTCTTTATTATTTGTTGGTGCATAACACTGGATGATGTTTAAATTTACTTTCTTTTTGGCTGATTAAACCTTGTTGTTATAATTTGGGGTCCCATTGCTTCCCATTCTATAAGTGCCTTCTGTGCTTCCCTAGACAGTATTAGAGCCACCCCTTCACTGTGGTGGGCTCTTTCCTCCTCATGTCCTGAGTTCAACACCATTTCTCCTGTGATCAAAGTCCTCCTCTCTATGCCCTTCCACCATGTCTCGCAGAGACCCAGGATATCAACCCTGTAATTTATCATTTCTGCTGCTACCTGTGCCATTTTCCCTTGTTCACACAGAGTGCAAACATTCCAAGTGCCAATCCTGGAGATTTTCCTAGACGAAAAAAGATTAGTCAGCAGCCCAGACTCCTTTCGGCTTTTTCTGGGTTGCTTCATGCGCCTCCTTTCCAGAGGACCTTCTTCTGTCTTGGGTGGCTGAGTTGATTTATATTCTGTATCTGACTTATCCATGTTTGTTGAAGTTTTTTGGTAAAAGTTTTTTACAGGATGGGGTAACCAGCCCCATGCCCAACCCTCCTTAGTTGCTTTTTATGACATGCTTGGTAGGGTACAGTGTTACCATTCTTTGCTCCCCCTTCTGGCCCCCGTAAAACACGGGTGGAAATGTACCCTTATGTGTGTATTATTTATTTACTGTTTACAAGCCTCAGGTTCCCCTCTTTATTTATACAGAATGGTCCAGGCAAAGCAAAGTTCCCTAAACGAAAATTTTGTTTTTAATGGATCCACATGTCAGCGGAAATGAGAAAGAAAGTTCTTCCGTGTTACACAGAACCAATCCTGTCTCATGGAAGTGAGTCATGGACAATCAAGTAAACAAGTAGGAAATGCACTTAAGGCCACAGAGATGTGGTTTTACAGATGAATGTTCAGGATACCATGGACAGATAAAAATAGAAATGAGGGTGTCCTGAACAGAGGTCAAAGTGCAATGGGAGAGCTTATTCCTCACATTAGAAGGAAGCAATCCACTTTCTGTGAGCATGTTATGAGAAAAATCAAGCTAGAAGTATATTGTGACAGCAGGAAAGATTGAAGGAAGAAGATATAAGAGGACGACAAAGAGATAAGAGATAGGACAGTTTGACATCATGGCATGAACAGACGTCAACAACAGATTTGATAAATTGTATTAGAGACATGAAGTTGTGGAGGGACATGCTCGCCTAAGCCACCAGGCATGGTACTTGATAATTAACAATTAATTAATTTTGATGCCTGAATGATTACTTGTAAAATTTTCGTTTATGACATTCAACACTCAAAAATGTTCATTTTATGACATTCAACACTCAAATATTTTGTTTTATGACATTCAACACTCACATTTTTTTGTTTATGACAATCAACACTCAAATATTTTCTTTATGATATTCAACACTCAAATTTGTTGTTTATGACATTCAACACTTAAATGTATCTCAAAGATGTACAAGTCACTTACATACAAAATTGTGGATTCACGATGAAAATAAGGAAATGGAATAACAGTCTTAAGCAAATGTGCAGTTGGAACCGGTGCTGATGATGCAAGCTCTTTGTAGTCAGGCCACAACACTAGGTCTGAAAGATGTATACAACATGCCCATAAAAGAAAACTTGATCATATAACAAAACTTGTTCATACAAGATTTTCTCATAAAAGAAAACCTGTTCATGTTAGAAAACTAGTTCATTAAAGAAAATTTGTTCATATAAGAAAACCTGCTCACATAAGAAAATTTGATAATAAACGAAAACATGTTCAGATAAGAAAACTTGATCATATAAGAAACATTGATTATATAACAAAGCTTGTTTGTTCATAGAAGAAAATTTGCTCATTAAAAACACCTTTCATATAAGAAAACTTGATCGTATAAGAAAACATATTCATATAAGAAAACTTGATCATATATGAAAACTTGATCACATAAGAAAACTTCCATGATACATCAATAGCGTAAACTTGCTCATATAAGAAAACTTGATCATAATAAGAAAAATTGATCCAATGAGAAAGCTTGATCATATGAGAAAGCTTGATCATATAATAAAACTTGTTTATATAAGAAACATGATTATATAAGAAACATGATTATATAATAAAACTCGGTCATATAAGGAAACATTCATATAAGAAAACATTTTCATATATGACAACTTTATCATATGAGAAAACTTTATCATATGAGAAAACTTTAACATATTAAAAAAAACAATCCATAATACATCTATAGTATTAATATGCTCAAATAAGAAAACATCTGTGATTTATCTCTAGTATAAACTAGCTCATAAATGGAAGGTGCATGACATATGGTAACTTATCTTTACCTTATACACATAATCATTCAATCAATCAATACCCTTTAGCTCCGCAGGGAGCACAGGCCTTCAACAAACACATGCCAAGTCTTCCTGTCCTGTGCCATCCGCTCAAGTTCTTTCCATGTTTTCCTCATCATTTTCACCTCTGTATCCAGTTCTCTTCTCCATGTGTTGTTTGGTCTACCTCTGCCTCTCTTTCCCTGGGGATTCCAGAACAAGGACTGCCTTGTAATGCTATCAACAGGTTTCTGCAATGTGTGTCCTATCCATCGCCAGCATCGTCTTCTCATCTCTTGTTCCACTGACACTTGTCTGGTTCTTGTCATCAGTTCTACATTTGTGACTGTCATACCATTTTAACTCTTAGTATACGAGCTGCCTTTCATGACTACCATTACAGATTTTGCAATAAATAATTTATTTATAAAGATAACATAAGTGTTATATATCAAAATGTGAAGAAATGAAACCCCTACATCATGCACGTAACTAAATTGATCAGTGGTTTGAAACATGCATTCAGCTATAAATTTTCGCTATTGACGGGGATCGATCATCGGCCTCTCTAGAAGGCCGCTCGTATACTAAGAGTTAATCCTTCTACTCTACGCAAGTACCCGTTTATAAAAGTCTGTAGCTTTTTGGTTGTTGTTTTTGTTGTTCTCCATGTCTCAGAGCCATACAATAGGACTGACTTGACATTTGAGTTGAAGATTCTTATTTTTATGTTGGACTTGATTTCTCTAGTTCTCCACATGTTTCCCAATGCAATGAAAGCTCCTCTTGCTTTTTGTTCTTTATTTTGATATCACTGTCTGTCCCTCCAACTTTGTCTATATTACTGTCAAGATATGTGTACGATTCTACATCTTGTATTGGCGGTTCTTTAAGTTCAGCCTTTTTATCATTTCTTGCATTTATTCTTATTATCTTGGTGTTTTCAACTCCGCCTAGGCCGGTCCCAAGCCTGGCTGAAAAAGGAGGAGGGCAGCCTGCATGGAGGCCATAAGGAGGCAGCCTCTCCATCATGCAAAGGCACAACAGGCCAATCACCTGTTTGCCTAAAAAAAATGATGACACGAAATGCAACAGAGAAAACCGGACTGATTCTAAAGGCAACGAACTGGAACGAACTACCACTTATGGAACATGGAATGTAAGGAGTATAAATGGGAAGGAAGAGGAGCTGGTGGAAGAGATGAGGAAAGCAAAACCAGAAATCCTAGCTTTAACGAAAAAGCGACAAGGAGTTATGGATCTTGATGGCGACACCCTGCTCTACAGCGGTGTCCCCGCACCTGAAAGAGCAAAAGAGGGCGTGGGTTGTATTGTGGCAGAAAACCAAAAGGATAGTAACAAGGGATGGAACTTTGTCTCGGAACGCATTATGGTCCTAAAACTAAAAGAAGGAGAAACTATAGTCAACCTTGTTATTGTGTATGGGCCAAATGAAGATGAGCGAGCAGAGGTCAAGGAGGAATTCTTCGAGCTGCTTCAAGGGACAGTGGATGACTGCATAGACGAAATTATCCTGCAAGGAGATTTCAATGCCAGAGTTGGAAATGACCATGCTAGATGGGGTGGAGTTATAGAAAGGTATGGAGAAGATACTCTTAATGACAATGGAAAGCGACTCCTTAGATTCTGCACTGAGCAAAATCTGATTATTACAAACGCAAAGTTCCCCCATAAGCGCATTCATGCATACACTAGATGTGAACCAACAAAGAATGAGAAATCAGTGATCGACTATGCCATAGTTAGGAAGAGATCATTCAAGTATGTCCGGGATGCTAGAGTCTGCAGGGGGCCAGAGATTGGAAGTGACCCAACTTGCTAACAATTAAAAGAACAACTGAAAGAGTTACTCGACCTAGGAATTGCCTAACATCATGCAAGAAGCTAAGTAAACGAAACGGAGAAATGAGCATTAAGACCTGCAAGCTGAGAGAGCCAGAAGTTAAGACCAGATATCAGGGGCTTATTGCTACAGCGGTGAGAAACACAGAAAAACAACCTCATGACCTAATCTTCACACTCAGACAGCTGAGTGAAAAAGTCCTTGAGTATAAGAGTGAGATGCATCTTTGTTTCTTAGATCTAGAAAAGGTCCCCTGGAGCAAACTTTGAGACTGTTTGGCAAGGAAGAACATTCCAGCACCTCTGATTCATGCTGTATAGAGCTTCTACAAGTCTTGCAGAAATTGTGTGAGGACAGCAAACCATAAGTCAGAAGAGTTCAGGACCACCACTGGTGTAAGACAAGGTGATATTCTGTCACCTTATCTTTTCATCTCATGGACGATGTCATGAAGGCATGTAGGGAGAGGACAAGAAAGTATTCAGTGGGGTACTGGAAGATGAGACAGGTCTGTATTTCAGAGCTGGCATTTGCTGATGATGTTGCCCTGATTGCTAAATCAGAGGCACATCTTCAATCCAACCTGCCAGTCTTGAGGAAGAGCTGGAGAAAAGGGATAGTCATCAGCAGCTATAAAACAAAAACCATGGTGATATCACGAGAGGAAAGAAAGCATCAGATTAAGCTGGGAGAATAGGTCCTGCAGCAGGTCAACCACTTTAAATACCTCGGAGCTGTCACAAACCGGAAGGGAGGCATCAAAGAAGAGTTGGCTACCCGAAGAGCAGCAGCTGGGAGACTTTTTCAGGCCATAAATCGAGAATTCCTCAGCAGAAGAGAAGTTGCCAAGAAGACCAAGATGGCTGTATATCGCTCCACCTATGTTCCAGTCTTGACGTATGGATGCAAGTCATGGGCAATGACTACAACCCACAAAAGCCAGATCTAAACCTCAGAGATGAGGTATCTGAGGAAGGTGATTGATGTAACAAGAAGAGACATAGTCCACAACCAGATGATACGTCAAGGCCTAAAAACCCAACCCCTGCAGACCCAAGTAGAACAGTCCCAACTAAGATGGTTTGGCCATGTCTGCAGAATGGGAGAAGATCGGCTACCACGACAAGCATGGAAAACTAAGAGCCAGGGATCCTGACCTCCAGGATGACCCAGAGTCCGCTGAGAGGACAACATTAGACAATCTTTGAAGGACTGAGGACTAGAATGGAACCAGGCCAGAAGGAAAACAGACGATAGGATAGTATGTCGCTCTCTCTTCCAAACCTCTACACCTCATGGTAGAAGAGGAACAACTAAGTAAGTAAGTATCTTGGTGTTTTCCCGGTGTTGTACACATAAGCCGTGAAACATATTTTTACAGAAAAGTAGCAAAGAAGATATCCAGAGTCCAACAAAACAGAATCATTCATGCCGCTCAAAATAGAAGCGACCAGATGATGATTTTCAAACTGAGATTTAGTCACAACAGACTTAAATATGATTTATTCAACACAATAAAAATTGGTTATACTGACAAGTGCATTCACTTATTCATTACCCTTCAACTCTCCAATCACCTTTCATCACCGCTACATATCACCAGCTCAAGGTTTTTCATTGTCTTCTAGGTCTGTTTCATTTCTGTCTCCAGCTCTCTTCTCTATGTGTTTTTCAGTCCCCCTCTATCCCTTGGGATTCTAGAAGAAAGACTGCCTTGTAATGTTATCAACAGGTTTTTTCTATGAATGTTCTATCCATTGCCAGCAGCAGCATCTCATCTCCTGTTCCACTGGCACTTGTCTGGTGCTTGTTACCAGTTCCACATAAGTGATCTTATCGTACCAATTCAATCCATGTATTCTACACAAGCACCATGTGTGAAAGTCTCTAACTTCTTGGTAAACTGAAGCAATATGTAAAAATGCCAGTGCTTTGACTTACCAAGTGTCACGACTGCTCAAAACCCCAAATATCAGTATGGAAACTCATGACAATTGATAAATAGTACATTCTTACCACTTTTTTTGCTGTCAAAGTGTCAAACATGGTCCCTGACCGATGCACAGGAAAGGAAGATCTGAATCCGTGAGATGAAGTGCTTCAGAAAAGTTAATAATGTAGCACAGGAAAGGAAAATCTGAATCCGTGAGATGAAGTGCTTCAGAAAAGTTAATAATGTAGCACAGGAAAGGAAAATCTGAATCCGTGAGATGAAGTGCTTCAGAAAAGTTAATAATGTAGCACAGGAAAGGAAAATCTGAATCCGTGAGATGAAGTGCTTCAGAAAAGTTAATAATGTAGCACAGGAAAGGAAAATCTGAATCCGTGAGATGAAGTGCTTCAGAAAAGTTAATAATGTAGCACAGGAAAGGAAAATCTGAATCCGTGAGATGAAGTGCTTCAGAAAAGTTAATAATGTAGCACAGGAAAGGAAAATCTGAATCCGTGAGATGAAGTGCTTCAGAAAAGTTAATAATGTAGCACAGGAAAGGAAAATCTGAAACCGTGAGATGAAGTGCTTCAGAAAAGTTAATAATGTAGCACAGGAAAGGAAAATCTGAATCCGTGAGATGAAGTGCTTCAGAAAAGTTAATAATGTAGCACAGGAAAGGAAAATCTGAATCCGTGAGATGAAGTGCTTCAGAAAAGTTAATAATGTAGCACAGGAAAGGAAAATCTGAATCCGTGAGATGAAGTGCTTCAGAAAAGTTAATAATGTAGCACAGGAAAGGAAAATCTGAATCCGTGAGATGAAGTGCTTCAGAAAAGTTAATAATGTAGCACAGGAAAGGAAAATCTGAATCCGTGAGATGAAGTGCTTCAGAAAAGTTAATAATGTAGCACAGGAAAGGAAAATCTGAATCCGTGAGATGAAGTGCTTCAGAAAAGTTAATAATGTAGCACAGGAAAGGAAAATCTGAATCCGTGAGATGAAGTGCTTCAGAAAAGTTAATAATGTAGCACAGGAAAGGAAAATCTGAATCCGTGAGATGAAGTGCTTCAGAAAAGTTAATAATGTAGCACAGGAAAGGAAAATCTGAATCCGTGAGATGAAGTGCTTCAGAAAAGTTAATAATGTAACTAGGAAAGACAGAATGAGAAATGATGACATCATAAGAACTACATCCTGCATCAAGTATGTGCATCCACAGACAGAAAATCTCATGAGAATGAACCTGATCAGTTATCACAACATGCTTATAACAGAGAGTCCGATTAACAGAGTGGTTAGAGCGCTGGTTTCTCATGGCAAAGGTGCTGCGTTCAAATCACGGTACCAACACGCTACAATCTACCCAGCTGTAAATGGCTACCTGACCAGTCGGGGAAGGAAAAGGAAGGGAACTGGTCACCCCACCTCTCAATGCTGGACCTAGTATGGTGAAGTCTCTAACACTTCCACACCCCTACAGCAGTATCTGCTATGAGACTACTTTTATTTGCCTATAACAGTAAAAGATCTGGTTTTAGGGCATGGGGAACACCAAGACACAGATGGATACACAATATTGCAGGAAACCTACAAAAGGGGGAGCCGCGGTAGCATAGTGGTTAGTGCACTGGCTTCCTAGCTCAGTGATCTATGGTTTGATCCCCAGATGAGGTGGGATTTTTTTAGGCCGCAAACGGCTCCTGGGTCGACCCAGCCCCCAACTGGGTACCAGAGCAACTTCTGGGAAGGTTAAGGCGGCCGGCATGATGCTGACCACGTCACGCCTAGTTTGCCGATGGTCAAGAAAATATGGGCCTAACACCATATTCCCAATATGCCTCAATGGGCGTGTAACAGGATCCTTTACCATTTTTTACAAAAGGCTCTCACAACAGCCAAGGCAACACATTTAGCTTAATAACAAAAACTAACTCCCTACAATGCTTCACGGCAAGAGTGGACCCAAAACATTTTACAAAATAAATAAAACTACAAAAGTATACTGTGTTGATTCACTGAATGCAATGTCGCTCTCTAACAGATAACCATTACTTGTCCTTAGTGTCTCTCTCTTATCCATATCCAATGCCACCATTATGGGTGCTGTCAAAGCTAGTCTGTCATTGCCTCGTACGCCTGCTTGATCAATATTAATTCATTCAAAATGTTTCAATCCCGACTTTCTAAAAACTTTTAAGGGATGGCCTACTCTGGTTCTAAGAGTGACAATTTACTAAATTAGCTGTACTGAAAGTAAATGAGTCCTCTCATTGCCTCGTACGCCTGCTTGATCAATATTAATTCATTCAAAATGTTTCAATCCCGACTTTCTAAAAACTTTTAAGGGATGGCCTACTCTGGTTCTAAGAGTGACAATTTACTAAATTAGCTGTACTGAAAGTAAATGAGTCCTTACCATTTTCACAGTTTGTACCAGTCCAACTGGGATTACAGTCACAGACATAGGTGCTGCTGCTTGGAGAGTTTAAGCAGGTTCCATTTATGCAAGGGTTGCTTTTGCAGTGATCTACCACTATACAGTTACAAGGATGATAGAAAAATGCATTAAAATATATTATATTATAACATTGTTAAAAACTTTAATGCTGTTTGGCAGTGTTGCATGAATCAACTCAGCCAGTGGTAGGAGATTCCAGTGAAACATCAGGTGGCTTTTTCAATGACACCAGAACTGCCAATACACAAATTACACTGAGTAACAAATAAAAAATTTTTTTTTCTTTCTCTAACATTTCTATGTTTTTCTGGTCAATTTTAATGCGCTGTTTTTAAATCTGCAAACCGTTTTTCTCTATCAGGTCGGGATCTCTAGAAATACGCAATTGAAGTTTTTTAACAATGCATACAGTATTACAACATCATTTGTACAAGAAGTATAACAGTTATGTAGGCTTGAATTTCTTTGCAGTCGACTTTCGTCGGTGAATGGCATGTGGTACATCGCGATGAAGCATCCAACAATAATCGGCAAGCATGGTTACACTCCACCATCCTTGATAACGTGACTCCATTACGGCGATATCTTGATGGAATCGTTCTCCATGTTCATCGCTGACTTCGCCAAGGTTGTCAGGGAAAAAGTCAAGATGCGAATCGAGCAAATGGATTTTGAGGGACATGTTTACAGCCCATAATTCTGTATGCATCTATGCACTGCTTAACAATATGCACATAGTCGACAGATTTGTGATTTCCCAGAAAGTTATCGACGATCGATTTGAATGCCATCCATGCGCGAAGTTCACTACCATGTAACAAGTTCTCGAATTGTTTGTCTGCAATAACTTTCCTAATCTGAGGTCCTACAAAGATACCTTCCTTTATCTTTGCATCGCTAATTTGCGGAAACTTTTCTCGAAGATAAGTGAAAGCTTTGCTCGTTTTATCTAACGCTTTTACGAAATTCTTCATGAGCCCCAACTTTATATGTAACGGTGGTAAAATGATGCTGTCTTTGTTAACTAATGGCTCGTGTATTACATTTTTATGCCCGAGCTGCATACGATCCCTGATAGGCCACACCTTTCTTGCATAATGTTCCTGTCTGTTGCGGCTGTCCCATTCACATAGGAAGCAACAAAATTTAGTATACCCAGTCTGCATGCCCGTGAGAATTGCAATGACCTTTAGGTCTCCACAAATCCGCCATTGGTAGTCATTGTACTTTATTTTTGCCAAAAGTATAGCCATATTGTCATAAGTTTCTTTCATATGAACAGAGTAGGCGACTGGAATTGATGAAAATAAATTTCCATTATGCAATAACACGGCTTTTAAACTAGTTTTGGAAGAGTCGATGAAAAGTCGCCATTCGTTGACTATGTGCTCATGACCGAGGTGCACCATTAGACCTTTTACATCTTTGCAATAGCAAATGTCATCATCCATCTCAAAGTATTGAACAAGTTCTCTGTGTCTATGACGAAATTTAGATATCGGAGTATTGGGCGCTAAAAGATTCCATTCTTTGAGTCGCGAACCGAGTAATTCCGCTTGTCCTTTGGTGAGAGCGAGATCACGTATTAGATCTGAAAGTTCTGAATGGTTAATTAAGTGAACACCACCATTCACCGGTACATAATCCGAGTCAGAATTAGTTTCTAAAGCAGGTAAACTATCACTTTCTGATGGTTCATTCACGTCCAATGGATATTGTTCTGGTGGAACTGGGATCGGACACGTGATTGGATCATGAGGCACTGGTTTCGAAACCGATTCAATATTTGGATAAACCACAGACTTTCTAGTTTTAAAAGTGAAACCATAGATATTTGTCAAGCAGAAGTAACAATCAGTAGCGTGATTTGTCAGTTCACGTCATATTACTGGCACTCCAAAAGGCATCGACTTATGCTTCGGCGATTTTCGTAACCAACCTGCCAATGTATTTGCACAAGTCGAACAAACTGCATTTGGCTTCCAAGATTTATTTGCATCATCAACCTTTCGAATCGAAATAAAGTTTATATGCTTTCTTTAGCAATGGTGTAAAGTTTTTTCTGGTGAACACGATCGGTAAAATATCCGCACACGTAACAGAACAGATCAGCCGAATTTCTACAACTTCAAGAAGCCATATTTCACTCAGAATTATTTCAAAATACAGTAACTATTTGAAATATAACGTAACATATGTCATGCATCTTTTAGCAGTATAAAAAGTAGAATTATTTTGCATTTTATTAATTTTTTTAAAAGTTATATAGTAAAAATGAAACGGAGCAAATAACGGTTTCCCAAAAATATATTTATTCACAAATATCTTAAGAACCCGACGTGATAGAGATAAACGGATTTCAAATTTGAAATCAGCGCAAGAAACTGACCTAAGAACACTTATTCTTATATAAGAAAGAAAAATGTTGTTTGTCAGTGTTATCATCATCATTCATCAACAAGTTCGTAAGTTGATATAATTGTCTGTTCCTCAGCTGAGTCTATATTTCTGCCAAGCTACAGTACTTTGCAAAAAAAATGGCAGTCATATTTTGGCAACGCAGCACACTCATGGAAGCAAATAATAATAAAAACTGTATTTCCAGATGAAAGATTGGTATCTCCCCTATCTATTAACACTGGTTTCAGTACAGTATAATGTTGCCTTCTCCAGCAAGGCAAGCCTGGATGCGGCGAGGCATACTTCCCACAAATCTTTGTAGGTAATTGTGAGTCAGACTGTCCCAGTATTTTTCAGCTACCTTCTTCAATTGTTCAGCGTCTCCGAGTCCACTCTTTTTTAAATGATTCTTGAGTAGTGCCCAAACGTTTTCAATTGGGTTTAGATCGGGACTTTTGCTGGGCCACTTCAGCACTATCACATTCTTCTCTTGCAGCCATGCTTTGGTGGTATGAGCTGTATGATTTGGGTCATTGTCATGTTGAAATGTGCACCCATCGGGGTACATGACCTGCATAAATGGCAGAAGGTGTCCCTCTAGTATGTCGATGTACCTTTCTTTCGTGAGAATTCCTGTGAAAACACACAGTGGGGTGACACCTCTTGCTGACACCCCTCCCCAAAGATGGAATTTCAAGGTATGTTTCGGTCGCTGGTACACAGGCGTTACAGAGCCTTTCGTCCAAATATTTATTTGAGCAGGATAAGACCAAACAGAACATTCATCTGAAAAAATCACATTGTCCCATGACAAATTTTGGTGTTCGTGGCACCAGTTCAAGCGCATCTGTTTGTGAGTCTCTGTGAGCAATTGTGACGAAATTACCCGCTTTTTTTTGTGTAATTCATCCTGTGTAGCTCCCGGTTGACAGTAGCATTAGATACCTCTGGGCTTCCCAACTCGATCATGCGCTGCCGTATGTTTTCTACACTCTTCATTGACCCAGCCCGAACGATTTGGGCGAGACGCCGATGGTCCTTTGTGTCCAAAATTCTTGGCCTCCCACTACCTTCTTTTCGCTCGATTCCATTACCTGCTTTTAATTTACTCACAACTCTGTAGACAGTCCGCTCAGGAATGTTCAAGGTTTCAGAAATATTGGAACATGTTTGATTTCCTTCATTCCAAAGCTGTGAAATTAACATACACTTTGACTTTGTATCCATTTTCTGCCACTAGCATTAGAAATTGTCGTCTGCTCTATTATCAAGGGACGTTACTCTACGCTAAATTTTTTTTTTACTTTTGGTAGTGTTTGCTCACTTCAGTGGGGTGCAAATTTGGGGCAGAACATACATATTTAATTAGATTTCAGCTTATTTAGCTGAGCAATATGACTGCCATTTTTTTTGCAAAGTACTGTATATGTCTGATTCTACATCTCCCAGGGGGTGTTTCTTCCAGTATAGTCTTGTTATAATTTCCTCACTTATTATTCTCATTATCTTTGTTTTCTCCTTGTCTATTTTTAGACCCACTTGGTGTGATCTCTCATCAAGTTTTTTTTTCATTTTCCCCTGCATCTGACTGCGGTTATGAGACAGAAGTGCCAGATCATCAGCAAAATTTAGATTGCTGAGTCCATTGGATTCCATTTCTGTTGGTTGAGGTTGATGTTTTCATAACTCAACATATAGCCACTAGCAAGAGAAATGGTGACAATGGGCATCCCTGTTGCACTCCAAATCTTATCCCAAATGGTTCCATAAGTTATCCTTCATGAACAATTCTACCTATCATGTCTTCATAAGCTTTCTTTATTAAGTTAATGATCATTAAATACCTCATCAATTTCCAAAGTAAATCTCTGTCTACACTGTCAAATGCATTTGCATAATCCACAAATCCTCTGTAAAGAGGTGAGTTCCATTCTAGACTTTGTTTTCCACCATTATTCTCAATGTGGCTATCTGGTCAGTACAGGATATGTATTCCTAAAACCTGCTTGTTCATCTCCCAATTGTCAATCTATGGACTCCTTTAATCTTTCAAGGATGATCTGGTTTAATATTTTTCCTGGGGAGCCGCGCTGGTGTAATGGCTACGACGTTGTACTGGCGACCAGGTGTTCATGGTTCAAACCCGGCCGTCGGCGTTTGAAGAAATGTTTACGATTGGAAATTTGACTGAATAACCTGAACGGCTCCTGCACATAAATCCCGTGTGGATGGGAAGGAGCGAAGCTCCTGACCGGGTTGGAAGGAAAGTCCACTGACCCCCCAGCCTCGCAATGACATGTCATTGGGCCGAAAGAGCTGGAAAGCTCGAGTGCCGCTGGTTATAAAAAAAAAAAAAAAAATGTCCTGGCACTGATAGTATTATTCCTCTGTTATTTGTGCACGCTTGTAAATCTCCCTTCTTAGGCAACTTGACCAGATACCCTTCCATTCTGCTGGAGAAAGCCATGAAGGGGATGAAGAATATAGCTAAGTGACTTTGTTCTTATGTTAATAGTTTTGCTAATTCTCTTTTTACGTTTCTTTGATTATTTACTTTCTTGTTTAGATATTTCTTTCAGGTTTTACGATCTTCTTGCATTAGTATTGTTCTTTTTTCGCTCATCATCGATGTTGTTTACTTTTTCCATCTGCTTGTATCACTCATTTGGTGTATCATCTTATGTTTTTGTAGTACCTATATGTAATTCTTGTCCTCATCACCTGTTTGTAACTGTGGCTGACGAAGGGTAAACCCCGAAACGTCCCATGTTTCCTGTGTACCGTTAACTTGTAAAACTGATTTCATACCATTCTATTTTTTAATTTATATATTTAAAGACCTTGAGGAGATGGCACAAGACAAAGATTTGGCATACGTTTGTTGAAGGCCTAACCTCCTTCAAAAGTTGGAAGTTGATGAAATTAGCAAAACAAACAGTTGTTTTGAGTACTTTAATGAATATATTATAATTATAACACAATTATAATTTATTCCATAACATTATATTACTGAAAATATATAATGATATTGTATTAAGCGTGTATAATATTAATAGATAATTATACATAATAATAATGCATTAATATACTGTATGTATATATATTAATTCATAAATGAGCAGTTCAGTGAGCGGAGCTTTCAGTAAAGTCAACAAGCAGCAGAAGTTTAAGACAGCCATATTACTCATTCTTATTTCTGGCTTCAAAGCATTGCAAAAAGAAGCATTCAAGGTACAGTAGAACTCCATTTATCCGAACCCCATGGGACCGAGCATCGTTCGGATAATCAAATGTTCGGATAATTGGATTACATAATGTATCGAGTACATGTACACATATTTCTAAAAATAATTAACCATCACAAGGAAAATACACTATAAAACATATTTACTTGTACTGTAATAATAATACCCACACTGTATTAGATCACTGTATCACCAAAATCTTTTATTACACTGCAGTGCATGTACTTCTTGTATTAATTATTTTTGTTAAGAAAGAGAAATGTTTTCAAAATAACATTACAAACGATTCAAAACCAGGCGCAACTTACATATATATGTACTTGCACAGATGTAGCCCACTATTTAAAATAATGAGGAATCCTCTTTTGCACCAAACTGGATAGTCTCCTTTTGGCTGCTAAGTCCCGAATTCTCTTCAACAGCAGAAGCTGTGTAGGACAGCTGTCATCTTCTTGCTCGTACCAAGCCATCGCAGTTTCTAGTGCTATAAAGGCCTCTTCAGGACTTGGTCGACGTTTTGGTTTTTCTTCATAATCTACAAGTACATCATGTACTTCTGAGGTGTCTTCATCATCGGTCACTACATGTATTTGGTTTTCTTCTTGCACAAAAGACAAAATTTCTTCGTCATTCAAAAACTGAAAACCAGAATCATTATCATCTTCTAGCCACATGTGTGCATCATCTTTGTCACAGTCCGAAAATCCGGGCATTGCTTGAAACAGTTCCACAACTTCATTTATACAATCATCATTTGTGTCCACTGCAGTAGTTTCATTTCCTCCTTTTTTCCCAAGCAATCTACTCCAAGCCTTGTTGAGATTATCTTGTGACAGGGTGGTCCAAGCATCAGCTAACATATAGCAGCAGTCTTTGAGATTAAGCTTTTTGGAAAACGCCACCACACTTTCTTCATCTTCAGCCAACAATAAACGACGCAGGACTTCCTTCTTGTACATCTTTTTAAGCTTTGCTATAACACCCTGATCCATTGGTTGAATCAGTGCTGTTACATTGGGAGGCAGAAAAATTACTTTAAAATTTGCATCAACTGCATTCAATGTATCCGTCTCTGGATGAGATGGTGCATTGTCCAGTAGAAGAATTACTTTTCCAGTTTTCTTTTCTTGTTCTCCCAACCTCTTCACATTTGGGATGAACTGATTTGTATACCAATCAAGAAATATTTCACTATTCATCCAAGCACTCTTCTGTGCTTTGTAACACAATGGGAGACATGTCACATTCTTTAAACAACGTGGTTTTTTGGCTTTGCCGATCATTAGCACCAGTAAACGATGACTTCCACTGGCATTCGCGGCTACCAAAATTGTTACTCTCTCTTTGCACTTTTTAAACCCAGGGGCAGCTGCTTCGCGCTGAGATGCAAGTGATTTTTGAGGCAATGATTTCCAGTATAAGCCAGTCTCATCGGCATTATACACATCCTCGAGTGAATAACCTTCTTCTTCCAAAAAAGCCAAGAATGTTTCTATAAAATTTTTAGCGGCAGTTGCATCCCTAGATAAAGATTCCCCTTGAATCTCCAATTCTCGTATGCCATGACGAGATTTAAAGTTTCTTAACCATTCCTGGCTAGCCTTAAAGTCAGGAGGACCGTCAAGTTGATTGTTGAACTGAAGTGCCTTTTCACACAACAGAGAACCAGAGATAGGTTCCCCTTTGCTTCTTCTTTGCACAAACCATATATATAAAGCCTCTTCCAATTTCACATCTTTCGCATTTCTCATGGTTTTACGTTTCTTCGACCCATTTTCACTATCAAATTTCGATGCAAAACTCATAATTTTATCCTTGTTACTTTTAATGTCAGAGACGGTAGCTTTCCCAACATTGAAAATCCTCGCAAGTGAAGACACAGTTTCACCTTGTCCTAGTCTCTTGATAAATTCTGTTTTCGTTTCAATTGACAAAACATTGCGGTTCCTTTTATATGCTTTAGGCCTACTGGAAGATGCCATATCGCACAGAGAAATACTTGTACGCCAAAATTATTCTGCTGTAGTAGCAGACACAATTATTTTAAGTTGAACTGTCTGTTTAGCCAGTGTTCTACCTAGAACGCACACGTACACTGTATTTTTAAACCAGATATTAACTGACTTTATGATCTAACTGACTTCCTGTACGTAAGCGACCGACCATTAGCCATCCCATTCTCTACAAATTGTTCGCACACATTTGAAGTTTGCCGCATCAAAAGATTCAGAATTTTAGTCTAACGTGACTGTGGCATCTGATTTTTTTTTTTTCTGGAAAAAGTGTTCGGATAATTGGATGTTCGGATAATTGGGGTTCGGATAAATGGAGTTCTACTGTATATACATTCAGTTTCATGACTGGAACCCACAAGGAAACAAGAAAATAGGAAGACCAAAGAACACAGTGGAGATGAGCAATGAACAATGACAAGACAAAATAATGGAAGATGGTTAGGAGACACCTGGAGAGAGATGACTAAACATTGACAGTAAGAAAAGATGACAGTATGTTCTCACTGGCCTATGCATTAATGAGTCAGTGTGATTTAAAAGTCATCTGTACTATATTACTCATATGCCTACCTGTGGTAGTCTCAACAGTTGTTGTAGTTGTTACTGGAGCGGCAGTTGTGGTCGGGACGGCGGTTGTGGTGGGGATGGCGGTTGTAGAGGGGTTGATGGTTGTAGTGGGGTTGATGGTTGTAGTAGGGTTGATAGTTGTAATAGGGTTGATGGTTGTAATAGGGTTGATGGTTGTAGTGTTGTAGGAAGTAGAATTAGATGGCTCTGTTGAATTCTCGCCTGCTGCTATTGTAGTCTGAGGGCTGGTTATGGTGCTGTTTTCCGTGGTACTGACATTAGGAGCAATGGTTGTTGACGTAACCTGCATTGATGAACTGTTACCGCCTACTGTTGTAACACTGCTGGCAGTGGGGTCTGAAGGTTGTCCATCAACAAAATAACCAGCTGAACAAATCAAGACAATAGTCAAAAAAGAGAACATATTACTCCTGCAAATTTCCATAATTGTAAGTCGCATTTTTCTTCACAAAATGTCAAATTCACACCAGTCTTGCTTCTCAAGCGATTGCAAGTCTTCAATGATAAAAAAGTCAATGACGAACTTGATGTTTAAAAAAAACAAAAAACTACAACAAATCTCTGATGAAGTTGCAGTTATTAAATCACCAATTCCGTGATATCCTTCAGCACCTGATACCTGGAGAGAATATATAATATCAGTAGAAGTGAATAAGAATGACCAAAGCTACATTGAACAACATGAGACAAATAATAACGTAAACAAATAACTCACAAGTTAAAAATGAGACTCATAAAGTGCTTCTTCTTCTTCTTTGATTCTTAGTCGCCGACCATCAAAGCAGTCAGTGGCCATCACGCCTAGTGGCGTCTTGTAGGGCAACAACAAATTTATTCCACTTTGCTCAGTCGGTGGCCATCCTTCGTACAGTGCCCCAACTCTGGTTCATTCTTTGCATCTCAGCCTCCACAGTCCTCCGCCAGTTGTTTTTGGTCGGCCTCTCTTTCGTTTTCCTTCAGGGGTCCAAAGCATAGCTGTTCTTGTGATGGCATCGGGGTCTCTTCTGAGGACATGGCCAACCCAGCTCCAGCATCTGCCAGCTATGATGGTGTGCATGTCCTCTTGCTTGCTCCGAGTAAGCAGATCTTGGTTGGTGATGGTATTCGGCCAAAAGATTCGGTGAATTTTTCTTAGGCATGTTGTGTGAAAAGAGGACAATTTTGACCTTTTCTTCTCTGTAACTCTCCAGCATTCCGCACCATAGAGAAGCACAGAAAGCACACAGCTCTGATATAATCTTAATTTTGTGCTTGTGCTGTATTGAGCGGACTTCCAGATGTTGTTTAGGCTAAAAAAGGCTGTTCTTGCCTTATTCATTCTGATGTTGATGTCTTTGCATGCCCCACCGTCTGGTGTTACTATGCATCCTAGGTATGTGAAGGTGTCTGTCTGTACCAGTTACTGATTCCTTACTGATATGGGCTCAGGGTTGCTCACATTGAGCGTCATGACCTCTGACTTCTTTAAATTGATGTTCAAGCCCACCTGCTGGCTAAACTTATTAAGTCTATCCGTTTTTTTCCTGGATGTGTTGATGTGAATGTGCTAGTAGTGCAATGTCATCTGCATATTCCAGATCTTCCAATGTAGAAAATGTAGTCCATATTATTCCTCTTAGACTGCCCTCTGTTGTCTGGCGCATCAACCAGTCTATGACTGTTAAAAATAGAGTGGTTGATAAGGGGCATCCCTGTCGTACTCCTGTCTTCACCTCAAAGGTTAGGTTGCTCTGCCCAACACTACACGTAAAGTTGGCATAGAGGCTTTTTATGATTGACATAAAGTGCTTATATACTCTTAATTACCTGCACAGTGTAAAAACATGGAAAGAATTGAAGCTCTCGGGATGTGGATATATAAAAGTACAGGCGTGCTGAGAAATACGAAAATAAATAAAGAAGGTCCTAGAAAACATAGGGGTGAGAAAAGAATTAATGAAGGTGATCAAAATTAGACAGCTAAAATGTATTGGCCATGTAAAAAGACATAACAATTTGGTGAAGAGTATAATGGAAAGATGAGTTTTTTTGGGTTTTTTTTTCCTATCCAGCAGCACTTGGGCTTCAGCCCTTCGCCCAATGACATGAAACAAATTTCATGGCATTGCGAAGCTGGGGAGCCTGTGGACTTTCCTTCCCACCCGGTCAGGAGCCAGATGTCCGTGCCATCTCCGCCCCTTCTCATCCACAGAGGGTTTGAAAGATGAGTTCAAATGTGCTTTTGGAAAACAGAGCTATAAATGGGAAGATAACAACAGATGGATAGGAAAAAAATAGTGTAGCATCGACAAGAGACAGAAGATGTTGGAGATCCACTGTAGTCGATCTTCAATGTGAAGATGGCACCTGATCTGATGAGTTTGTAGAAATAAGTGACTTCACGAAACATGAAATGAGTTACTAAGTGAGTTAAAAGTGGTTTAAAAACAGGTTCTGATAATTTATGAATAGGATGAGAACTTCTAGTCATAAGATAACCAACTTACAAATAAGCACTTTTCCATTTTACTCCCCAATAAGAACATGTCAAGGTTCTACGTAAAGGTAAAGGATCCCATTACACGCCCATTGAGGCATATTGGGAATATGGTGTTAGGCCCATATTTTCTTGACCATCAGCACACTAGGGGTGATGTGGTGAGCATCACGCTGGCCGCCTTAACGTTCCCAGAGTTGCTCTGGTACCCAATTGGGGCTGGGTCGACCCAGGAGCCGTTTGCGGCCTAAAAAAATCCCACCTCATCTGGGGATCGAACCATAGACCACTGAGCTAGGAAGCCAGTGCACTAACCACTATGCTACCACGGCTCCCTGTGTCAAGGTTCTAGGGAACTAACAATTCACAGGAACAAAATATTTGTTTGACTACAACTGGGAATGGGCAATTTTAGAACAGAAGAACCTTACTGTGCAGAACTTTACTGTTTATACACGAAAATAATATGTTAATTTTGTATTCTAATAAACTGTGCTTGCGTAGAATAGACGGATTGAATGCTATGACAAGATCACTAATGTGGAACAGATGACAAGAACCAGACAAGTGCCAGTGGAACAAAAAATGAGGAGAAGAAGAAGCTGATGACAGATAGGACACACACTGAGGAAACCTGCTGATAGCATTACAAGGCAGTCCTTGTTATGGAGTCCCCAGGGTAAGAGAGGCAGAGGCAGACCAAATAACATTTTTTTATTTGACTTTTGGTCCATGCACAGAAGACATGGTGTTATTCTAATACATTGAATACCTGGTTCAATCCCATGTGGGTTATAATTTGAATATATATATATATAGTGTACTTTATTCTATATAGCATATTTGGGACCTAAGACGCATCAAAAATGAGGAATACAGTAAGCGACCCATAGCTTGACTGCTTGCGTCAGGGTCAGCGAACCAGAGCTGACCAAGACCCTACTTCACCTCCACGTGGTGGTCCTGGAAACAGGCTGCATCACTGCAGTCTGGCTGAGAGAGTAGGGATCAAAGAGAGAAGGCAAACCCAGTCCTTAAAAATGCCGTGCTGAAGTCGGTTGTGTTGGCTGAAAGGCACAAATATTGCAGCTTTGCTGTAAACGGACACAACGAAGAAGATATAGCATATTTACATTGGATGTTTTTTTTTTCTGTGTTGGTTCTTCCAGGTTGCAGTTTCTCTGATGTTTGTTGAGACTTTGTTTAATGTCTCTAGTGTTTATGGTGAATCCCCTTCCGTGTCGCTAGGCTAATCTCTCTATACCCAGTTTGATTTTGAGGGGTTTGTTGGTTTTGTTCCAAATAACACATGGATCACAGAACTGGAGACAGATATGAAAGGGATGAAGAAAACATAGAAAGACCTTGAGCAGACGGCACGGGACAGGAGGACTTGGCATACGTTTGTTGAAGGCCTATGCTCCTTGGCCATCTGCACGGTAATGGTTGATTGAAATCTGCATAATTTTACAAAAGGAAATTTAAAGTTATCGGTTCAAGATTATATTTGATTCTTTTCCATATCCATGCAATACTATAAGTAGAGCTTTGATTAACTTGAACATGTCAATTGTTATTTATTTAAGTTAAAGACATGAAATATTTTTGTATATCAAGGGGCAATTTTCCTTTAAAGTCAGAAAACATTGGGTTCTGATGAGGTTTTCATAACTGACATTCTACCCTTAGAATTAGGGAGAAAGGAGTTAAGACTAAATTACATGAACAGAGTTATGTTAGATAAGTCTCACCCAGCACATACAGCTTTTACCAGATGCCAACTAACAACTCAGGCCAATCCAATGAATACCACTAGATACCCTACAGGATGGAAGTGTATGGAGGAAATTGTCCACCTGGGTACATTAATTACATCAATTAATAACAGTTGTGAATACAAGCAACCTCTACACCTCATGGTAGAAGGGGAACGACTAAGTAAGTAAGTAATACAAGTCAGTGATTCCGCCCTGGGAGATCAAGAAACCAGACACGAACTACCACCTAGCAGAAATACTTCAGAAAACAAATAATATAGAAAATATTAAAAACCCAGCCAATAAATATATACAACAAATATCAAAAGACAGCATTACTGTGTACACAGATGGATCCAAGGGAGAAGATGGCAAATTGGGGATAGGAATACATATTCCAATATGGAAAATGGCAAAAGAATATAGCATCACGGAAAATACATCCATTTTCACTGCAGAGATTGGGGAGCCGCGCTAGCGTAGTGGTTACAACACCGCTCTGGCGACCGGGTGATTCAGGATCAAACCCGGGCGACGGCATTTGAGGATTTTTCGTCGACCGGGAATTGGACTGGATTAACTCGAGACCTGGCGAGGACATTTGAAGTAGTGTTGTCGACCAGGGATTGGCGGCTCCTGAGCCGACCCAGCTGCAATGGGTACCTCCGAAATCGGCGAGTATTTGCCTGAATGGCGAGGGACACCTGTCTCTGTACAAGTAAAAAGGGATACTCATGTAAAATCAATGTCAGGTTAGACATAGTAATAACCTGAGATTTCGCCTCGAGTATTAGCGGGCGTACGCAAAAAAAAAACAAAAAAAACTGCAGAGATGGTGGCAATACCAAAAGCACCAGAAATATTCTCTAATAACCCTACCAAAAAACTAAGTTTTAACTGACTCTCTTTCAACAATTAAAGCACTTAGAAACTTACGAGAATGTAGTAGACCTGATATAGCAGAGGAGATATTTCTGGCTACTACATACTTATATTCCAGAGGATGATCAGTCTTAATTGCTTGGATACCTTCACATGTTGGCATAGAAGGAAATGAAAAGGCAGATGAAGAAGCCAAGAAAGGTAGATCTGATAAAAATCTAATAAATGTAGGGACGAGTAAATCAGAGATTAAGAGCTTAATTAAAGATTTAATAACAGATGAATGGAAAGCAGAGTGGGATAAAAATCTGAAAGGAAGACATGCATATTAGATGTTCAAGGCTCCATCAAGAAAATGTCAGATATCTGGGGATTTGAAAATTCCCAGTAATAAGAAACTTCTCAGACTACAGCTGGGAAAAGGCTATTTCAGAATAGAAGAACCTTACTGTGCGGATGTCTTCAAGACAATAATATAGAATGTTTCTTGTTAAAATGTCAGAGGTATGAACAAATGAGAATACCAATATTAGATTATTTGCAAGCATCCAACTTACCTATAAATATAGAAGAGGTGTTAAGAATAGACAGACCTAGGGAACTGCATAATATAGTCAAACAATATTTAACACGAACACATGTTAATATATAGTGGCTGGGAATGTGCTTACAATGCATATGACTTTTAACAGATGAAAGTCAGTTAAATATCTGTTAAAGTCAGTTATATAACTGGAACCACCGGGCCTTTACACCCCTCCACTTTAATATTATTCTTGTTCATAGTTTCTTCTTGATTTTGTTTATTTTTTATTTATATTTACTTAACATATAAGCACAATTGTGATTGTCCCTATTTACAATGATTTGACAAATGTGATGCCACTTTCTCATATCGGCAGTTGTTCATATTATTTAATTGAAAACAATATATATCCTAATTATAACCCATCAGAGGTTGAACGGGATATTTTTCTTCATTAATTTAATTTTTAAAAAATTAAAATGACTTTTTTTAAATAAAGTAAACCCTTCAACCCTTGATGGGTTATAATTAGGACATATGGTGTACTAATTTAAGAAAACAAAGTCACATGTCCAGTACCCAAGTATAGTACCTTCTTCCCTCCTCCACTCAGTCCAAATAGAGTAAATCAAAACCAAATTTATGTAAATGTTTTTGTGTGTGACCTCCCCTTTCCAAGAAACAAACAAACAATAAAAAACAAATGAATTAAAAAAACCAAACAAACAAAACTAAAATGAAGTCTCTCATAACTGCCCTGTTGTTAACAAGAAGAAAAGGGATGAGAAAGCCCAAGGGTGTCTGAGATTACATCGAATCCACCAATTATCTGTCATCAGCCATACAAGAACCCCAGCAGACTACCCCTTTTTCTCACACCATTATTGATATTATACATTCATTTTAGTTCTTGTTATATACTGCTTTACTATAATTGACAAACACTGCAGAGATATAGATGACATTGCAGGAGAATGAATATGATGATTGTCATCTATATAAGGCTCTTACAGAGACATCCATTTGTACAATCAACAGCATTCATATATTTGATCATTCATTCCTCTACTTGCTCCCTACGGAGAATGGATCCACCATTGCTGTGGTCTCCAGGGGCATCCTAATTTTTAAATTTTGTTTTACAATTATAAACACGCACACAAGCGGGATTTTTAATTAACTCATGACTAGCAAACTTGGTAGGCCTACTACAAAGCTAACGGCTGCAACTGAATACAGGGTGTCTGAAAATTATCTTCACAACTTTTATCAAACATAAAAAGTCAACCAGGAGGTGTAGAAATACTGGGATTGTCCCATTTTACAAAGAAACTCATTCAGTTTTTCTGAATACCAAGTTTTCTATCTTCATTTTTTGTTTCTTCAGATTTTCATTACTCCCGTCAGTCATAATAAATCCACAAGAATAAAGCACAATGTGTTGTGTGATTTACTCAAAAAAATCTGAAACACATGTCCAACGAAGGTTTAGAATTCGTTCGGCCTACTTTAAATTTTTCTTCTAAACATTTGGGTTTTCTGTGTCTAAATTTCCGTGTTTGGTAATTCTATGTGTGTCAGTTATATTCCATTAGGCTAAGTATCAAAGTTGTAAATATAATTTGTGGACACCCTAAAGTACAATATTAACACAATACCTATATCCTAGTTATAACTGATTAGAATACAAACACGACATTTTTTCCTTTAAATAAGCCGTTGCACTTCATTACATGCACATTTTATCCAAATATTATTCACTTGCCACGTGAAGTTCACTGGGGGTCTTTGGAGAAACAATAAAAGCACAGGACTACTGCACCTTCAGATAGCGCAAGGGAAAATGGCGATGATGAAGATGATTATTCACCTGAAATATATTACACAAACGTTATGCCACAAACGCCACTCCAAAGATTTATGTACAGGATGCTCTGTATGGGCGAGTCTATTGTAAGGTGTCGAATTTCCCGCTGAATTTCTCACGTGACTTGATCTCGGCTCACCGCTAATCCATTTTCACGTTTTGTCATCTGTGTTTACTATTCTACCCCGATCTAGATTTTCTCTTGACGCAGAGATCCTATTTCTTTTAATACGGCTTGAGTTTCTAACGATATCTAACAGGCGCACTTTCATTACCATTGTGTTTTCTTTATGCGATTAGGCGATTAACATAAGCCATAACTACGCAAAATCAGGGTCTGCACTTACGTATAATCTTCTAGCATAACTAGTCGCACCTTTCAGGACGTAATATTTATTTTGGAAGTGATAGCTAGCAGTCCTTTCCAGAACTAGCCCGTTTCATGGCGTTACTATGCTAGCATATAGAAACTAGTAGTCCTTTTCTAGGCATAGTATTTATCAACGCTGCAAGCGCTAGTTAGCAGTCCTTTTCAGGGCTTCACCATGCTAGCTTATGGAAACCAGTAGTTCTATTCAGGGCAAAATATTTACCAACACTGCTCTTGAGTTGACAGAGTTCATTTATTTATGAATGGAAACTGCGCTCTGATATAACTGAAAGACTTTGGTCTAGGTTGATAGCAACGCACCTCGCTACAAGAAGGCAAACAAGTCAACGAAATCCAGCGTACAGTGCTGTGGTGGCAAAGATATTTACTTTAGTCAAGTCCTCGCAATTGCCTTGATTGACTTCTCAACCGCTCTTAAAACATTGAACATTTTATAGATTGAAAAAAAAAATATAATGGTCTGGCGCTCTCTCTTCCAAACCTCTACACCTCACGGTAGAAGGGGAACGACTAAGTAAGTAAGAAAAATATATATATATATATCTAGCGCTTATCATAATTTACAGGACATATGCTAACGTACTAAACGTGGGACTCTGTTCGATTAGTCATCAGCAGGGCCGTAGATAGGGGGGAGGGGGTTTATAAAACATGTTTGGGACAGTATAATTTCCCCACAAATGTTTTTCACCAAACCCTAAGGGGGGAGGTTTGAAATCCCCCCCTTCCTTGTATCTACGGCCCTGGACATCAGTCAATTGGATTAGTCATCAATCAATCGGATTAGTCCCCAATAAATCAATACCCTTTAGCTTCTCAAGGAGCATAGGTCTTCAACAAACATATGCCACGTCATCCTGTCACGTGCCATAAACTCAAGGTTTTTTATTTACGTCTCCGTTGTGGATTTATTTTCTGTCCCCCAGCTCTCGTCTCCGCGTGTTATTTGGTGTGTCTCTGCTTCTCTTACCCTGTGGGTTCCAGATTAATGATATTGGAGCCGCGGTAGCACAGTGGTTAGTGCACTGGCTTCTTATCTCGGTGGTCTATGGTTCGATCCCCAGTTGAGGTGGGATTTTTATTTAGACCGCAAACGGCTCTGGGGTCGACCCAGCCTCACGAATTGGGTACCAGAGCAATTCTGAGAAGGTTAAGGCGGCCGGCGTGATGCTGACCACATCACCCCTAGTGTGCCGATGGTCAAGAAAATATGGGCCTAACACCATATTCCCAATATGCCTCAATGGGTGTGTAACGGGATCCTTGACCTTGTTTTTTTTTTTTTAATGTTTTTAACAAATAAAAAGGGGAAACCCGAGGCCTGTAAAGAGCAAATAGATAAATATTATTCACATAACGGTTTGTTTCAGGCACTCGTGAGAAATAAAGAAGCTTTTATTTCTCACGGGCGCCTGAAACATATACCTTTATGTGTATAATATTTATTTATTTACTAATAACAGGTTTCCTCAATGTGTGTCCAGTCCATCGCCAGCGTAATCTCCTCGTTTCTTGTTCTTATGGTTCTTGTTATCAGTTCCAGGTTGGTGGCCTTGTCTGTAACTTTTTGATTGTTCTCCGTGTTTCAGATCCATAGAACATGACTGAGTTGGAGGTTCTTATTTTTGTGTTGGCCTTGATTTCTATTACATTAAGTCCCAGTGTCACAGAGGGTTTTTTGATCAATAAATTTTCTATATTCTCTTCTTTTTTCTACCCGTGTCCTCTATTTTATTATCGCTCTTTTATCCTTTTCCCTGTATTTTTCGCATTCGTTCGTTTGCGAAAAATATTTTCTTTCCCATTCTAACTTTACCGTTTTTCTTTCTCATACTGACTAGTAACCTTATTACATAACGTGTCAGTCCCTGCTCGAGCGTATAGTGTTAGTATACGGTCTGGTCAGACACAGAAAGCAGACAGGTGTCTATACTTCTCTCATGAAAAAGCGCTCTTGGGCTAGATTCTCGACATAAACGTGTGAGAATTCACTCTGTCAGACATGATGAGGAGACATATAGTCTGGGTTTTTCCATGACACTCACGCTCCACAGCTAGTTTTTGGCGTAAGGTGCGAAGACGCACGTTTTGGCAGTTATGAGCTAGCGTCTAAGGTACGTAGGTGTTAAGGAAAGGGGAGGCTATTGCGTGGTTTTGGAAATAGCGCTCATCTTTGTCCGTTTCATAGATATTTACCAGAGTTTGAAACTAGATTTTCATTCTTACTCCTAAATCTGCAGTAGACAGATCGCCAGGCTAGAAGAAATATCTTGTGTATTGAAAAGTCTTTAGTTTCTGGGCAATTTTGCCGAGTTCTATATTATATTGAATGATTCTAGTTCGTGGTATTAATCTGCAGTTCTGTGCGGAGGTAAATATTATATATTAGATATCTAGTAATTTTGTGAAGTGTTTAAAGTGTTAAATCGCTTATTTCACTAGTTAGATTTTGTGCAGAGGGCTTAAAAAAAATATAGTCTGTATTATTTTCAAGTGACGTGTTTCAGTGGAACTCCGCCTATGCCGGTCCCAAGCCTGGATGAAAAAGGAGGAGGGCGGCCTGCATGGAGGCCGTAAGGAGGCAGCCCCTCCACCATGCAAAGGCACAACAGGCCAATCACCTGTTTGCTTTAAATCACGATTACTAACAACACAAGAGAGAAAACTGGACTGATTATAAAGGCGACGAACTGGAACGGACTACGGACTACGACTTATAGAACTTGGAACACAAGAAGTATAAATGGGAAGGAAGAGGAGCTGGTGGAAGAGATGAGGAAAGCAAAACTAGAAATCCTGGCTATAACGGAAACGAAGAAAAAAGGACAAGGAGTCATGGATCTCGATGGCAACACGTTGCTCTACAGTGGTGTACCCATATCTGAAAGAGCTAAAGGGGGCGTGGGTTGCATTGTGGCCCAAAATCAAAAAGATAGTATCAAGGGATGGAACTTTGTCTCGGAGCGCATTATGGTTGTAAAACTAAAAGAAGGAGAAACCATAGTCAACCTGGTCATAGTGTATGGGCCAAATAAGGATGATAGAGCAGAGGTCAAGGAGGAATTCTTCGAGCTGCTTCAAAGGACAGTGGATGACTGCCTAGATGAAGTTATCATGCTCGGAGATTTTAATGCCAGAGTTGGAAATGACCATGCTAGATGGGGTGGAGTTATCGGAAGATATGGAGAAGATACTCTCAATGACAATGGAAAGCGACTCCTTAGATTCTGCAGTGAGCAGAATCTGATCATTACAAACACAAAGTTCCCCCATAAGCGCATACATGCATACACTAGATGTGAACCAACCAAGAATGAGAAGTCAGTGATCGACTATGCCATTGTTCGGAGAAGCTCATTCAGATATGTCCGAGATGCAAGAGTCTGGAGGGGGGCCAGAGATTGGAAGTGATCACTACCTGCTAACAATCAAACGAACAACTGAAAGAGTTGCTCAGCCTAGGAACTGCCCAACATCACGCAAGAAACCAAGTAAACGAGCAGGAGAAATGAGCATTAGGACCTACAAGCTGAGAGAGCCAGAAATTAAGACCAGATATCAGGGGCTTATTGCTACAGCAGTGAGCAACACAGAAGAACGACCTGATGACTTGGAAACCCTCTGGCTTAAATTCAAGGATATCATAAAGACAGCTGCTGCAGAAGCATATGGTGAAGTCCGACGTGGTAACAAGAGAAAGAGGACACCTTGGTGGACAGAGGAAGTCAAAGAGAAAATAAGAGAGAAGAAAATGGCATTGAAACAATACTTAGGACCTAAAAACACAACAGGACAAATGGAGAAATATAGAGACTATGTGACACTCAGAACAGACAGAAGCAAAGAACAAGATGCTAGCAGCAAAACAAAAATCCTGGGAAGAATTTGGATAAAAGCTAGAAAAAGATGCGCAAGAAAACCAGAAATTGTTCTATAAGACCCTAAAGAACATGAGGAAGGAAAAACAATGCCCTCTCAAATTTATAAAGGACAAGCAAGGCAAATTCCTTACTGCCCCGAAGGAAGTAATGGAAAGATGGAAAGAATATTTCTCAGAACTCCTGGATGGTGAGCATGGTGAAGCATCAGAAATGATAACCACTAGCACAGAAGAGAAAACCAATGATGGTGAAGATGACATAAAGATGGAAGAACTGAGGGCAGCACTAGAGAAAATCAAGATGGGCAAAGCAGCAGGGCATGATGGTATAACACCAGAAATGGTTAAGTACATGGGAGCATCAGGCGACCTATTACTCTTAAAGGTCCTACAGGCAGCATGGTGCAACAAGACCATACCAAAGGATTGGGAGATTGCCATCATAACACCAATTTTCAAAAAGGGTGACAATCGACAATGTGGAAACCATAGAGGCATATCCCTTCTCAGTGTCCCTGGTAAAATCTACTCTAGAATCCTAGAGCAGAGACTCCGACGCCTAGCTGAGCCACAATTGGATGAGGTCCAGTGCGGATTCCGAGCAAACCGAAGTACTCAAGACCTAATCTTCACACTCAGACAGCTGAGTGAAAAGGCCCTTGAGTATAAGAGTGAGATCCATCTTTGTTTCATAGATCTGGAAAAGGCGTTTGACAGGGTCCCCTGGAGCAAACTTTGGGACTGTTTGGCAAGGAAGAATATTCCAGCACCTCTGATTCATGCTATACAGAGCTTCTACAAGTCTTGCAGAAATTATGTGAGGACAGCAAACCATAAGTCAGAAGAGTTCAGGACCACCACTGGTGTAAGACAAGGTGATATCCTATCACCTTACCTCTTCATACTCCTTATGGACGATGTCATCAAGGCATGTAAGGAGAGAACAAGAAAGTATTCAGTGGGGTACTGGAAGATGAGACAGGTCTATATTTCGGAGCTGGCATTTGCTGATGATGTTGCCCTGATTGCTAAATCAGAGGCACATCTCCAATCCAACCTGCAAGTCTGGAAGGAAGAGCTGGAGAAGAGAGGGATGGTCATAAGCAGCTCTAAAACAAAATCCATGGTGATATCACGAGAAGAAAGAAAACATCAGATTAAGTTGGGAGAACAGGTCCTGGAGCAGGTCGACCACTTTAAATATCTCGGAGCTATTATAGACCGAAAGGGAGGCATCAAAGAAGAGTTGGCCACTCGAAAAGCAGCGGCTGGGAGACTTTTTCGGGCCATAAATCGTGGATTCCTCAGCAAGAAAGAGGTTGGTAAGAAAACGAAGATGGCTGTATACCGCTCCACCTATGTCCAAGTCTGTCCATACCTTCAAAAGGGAAAATATTAGACCCAAATCATATGTATCTGTGACTCTTTGGGCTATCATCTTTCTCCTAACGGGACTGTGGGCTAAACATCGAGGGAAGATCATAACTGTGGGTCTATCATTTCTTGTAGCAATTCCTTGATTTTTTATGACTTTGAATATGCTTGATGTAATATTTTATGTTGTGATAGAAGTTTATTACGATAATTAAAATTTCTCGAGAACTTAATCAGCGCGTTGGTCAGCTCGTTCCAAATTATCTGTTTAATCATTGTTATAGTTTCCCACGTCTGTACGTCTAACTGTCGTCTTGTATGTGCGTGCACTTGAGTGGATAGAACTATATATATATATGTAATATATATATATATATATGTGTTTAGACTGACTCCTCTAAATCTGTCGTACAAGATAGGTGAAAGAGAGAAGATTTCTCGATTTCAGAGACAGCCTCTATCACAGTCTACCATCTCACTCGTGGAACTCTACTGCTATTACTATCTCTCACTGTGACTATCACTTATTCAAATCTAATCAGAAGGGACCAACCCAAGTCTTAATTCTCCTATCAAAAAAATCTACGACACTGTGACGTACGCCTAGTTTGTCAAGTGAATTTTCCCTGATTTGATGGATGATTAAAGGGACTTTAGCTTCTCATAACATTAGAATCCCTGAACATCAGTATTGTTGTAACTTTTCATCAACGAAGAGTAGCGGCTATGATCAAAGCAGTCAAAGAAGATCCCCAGAACAGAGAAGCAGAAGCTTAGCATCTCCGTACGAACACTGAACCGTTCGCAAGACGGACACGAGCGGTAAGAAGAAAGCTTCTTGCAGACTTCGCACTTCTGTGGCCACCGGCAGACTTGCCCGAAAGACGGAACGCTCAGCGTAGCGGATACGATCTGAGGAATCAGGAAACTCACCGCGAACGAGGCTAGTCTCGCCGGAATTTCACATCCTCGTGCGAGCAGCCTGAGACGAACGTAGATCATAAGCCAGTCGGGTCATCGTGGTTAGCATGGCGGCTAAATAACTTCGACTTCCCCTGGGAACTGAAGAGGCGCGAAATTTTCACACGTACCATTTATCTTGCTTTTCTAATAGATAAATACAGAATCTGAAAAAGGCATTGTTATCATTCGTTCTGACATAATTCTAAGATTCACTAGCATATAGCTAAATTCCTGTTAGATTTCATCTAAATTGTTGGCTATTGGAGTGAAATTCTTTTTCTGTGCAGACGGTAATTAATACTTTAGCTTCGAGTGATCAGTGGTCTAGTTATTTCATATTTAGTTCACGGGATTGTGGTGTAAATTTAACCTTATTAAATAAGCCCATCTTCTCAGTTCTAGTGCCAACTAAATGTTGCATCTATAAGTTTATTTCCTAATACAATAGCCGCTTAAGGGAATTATAACTTTAATACAGTTTAGTTCTGTATAAATAGATGTGCTTTCAACTATTAACCTCACGGGGAGTCTTTTTCTTGCTTTATTAATTGAAGACGCGAGTGCAGAAAATAGTTAAACTGTAAATGTATCGCGCGTTAGATTTTAATATGATTTTATTGTATTTCATGTTTTTTCTATTGCATCCAGAATGATCTTTTGAACCTCGCATCTCAGCAATTTAGCAGCAATGAAACATCATTTAAGCAGCCATTACGCAGCAATAATATATATCTAGAGTCTTGCCGACTCAGTTCGATTACTCCAGTGACTTATGAACATATTTGAAATTTAATCTTTGTGACGATCCTGTTGGGATTCAGCTATCTGAAGTATACAGAAACAAAGCAAACCCAAAGACTATTTTAAAATCCCAATTCATAAAGTCGTTTTATAGTTATCAAACTGGAAGAAGAACAGTCAACAGTAGCAATATTTTACTCACTGCTCTATTTGTGAAGAAGAACATAGATTTCCCTGACACTGTCTGTCAAGCATAATCATTGGATTTTACCACCCCCTGAAGAACTTACCTCAGTGTTTTGTAGTTTGTGACATTACTGCAAAAGAAAGTTATCTCCACCAGCTGTGCCAATCTTAGCCAAGGTTTAGTGTTTTTTTTTTAATGTATTTCCTATGAAGTGCCAGAATTCACCATTTGGTAAGTCTGTATGTGTGTGACTATGTGCTGGCCAGCCAAGCGTGTTTTTTTATGAAAAAGGAGATTTAATCTTTTTACCCTTATAATTAGTCCAACCTAGTATTAAGGTGTACTGTATTAAATGTACGGGATTTCTCCTAGCGGGATTATTTAACTGTGAGCATTCCCCCCTCCCGGGAAAATTGGTTGATTAAAGGAAAACATTTGATGACCCCTAGCTTTTCCTTTACCCCCTATTACTGTAACCCCCTTGACTCAGAGTAATAAATTTACCATTGGGTTAAATTGCCTATCTCTGATCATCACCCCCCCCCCCCCTTTCTCGTCCTTGGGACCGGGTCTTTTCTGTTAGTAAATACAAGCGGGAAAAGGTGCATTGGATACTTCTCCTCAAACCCCCCCCTCCCCCCTGTCATTTTGTATTTTGTAACCCCTGATTTCTGACTGTAAATTGATATTACTTGTGACTTGATTTTATGATAATAAAAGTATTAAAAACTTTATTAGCATTTGGTGTCGGCTGGCCCAAAACCCAAACATTTCCCATATTTTGTTATCGTAGTGTGTATTCATGTACGTTGTGCGTCAGAATCACCAAATCGGTGTGTGCGCATGAGCGACTGGAACTGACAATCAACTGTTTGTTCAGAAGAGTGGTAGGAATAGTTTTGAGAGACAAATATTGTCGTAATAAGAGACTGTCTTTACTCTTCCCCAGCCCTTGTGAATCTACTACCTCACTTTCCTAAATCTTTATTCTCACAGAGCCTTCACTATCATTCTACACTCTAAAAGGATCCATCAGAACTCTCTCAGATAAAAAATTACGACAGACACCCAGTATAATTTAAGCTCCATATATATATATATATATATATATATATATATATATATATATATATATATATATATATATATATATATATATATATATATATATATATATATATATATATATATATATATATATATATATATATATATATCCGACTTTCTATCCTGAACACTCAAGTGTTTCCCAATTTACGATAAACATTTTGAAAACTTCTTACAAACATGCATATACATTCTGTTCTTGTTTTTTCGCTAAAATAATTGCTCAAAAGTCGAAGAAGGTTGAGTGTGCAGAGCAAGGTTATAGTCAAACCCGCACCCAATAATTCTGTAAATAAACGTCCCTTTAACTCTACCCATTTTGGCTTCAACGGTCACCTTGCTTCTATTGTCGCCGTGTAATATTGATTTTCTGTAAAGACAACACCCCTATTGTTCAAAAACAAAACGATAGACCAGGAAAAGTGTACTCTTGTTGAACACATACTCCGCAAACGCGGCCGAGATACGTTAACAAACACAAGGAGACGCAACAAGGCATCATATTAGCCGAACAGACTGTTGTCGGGAATTTAAAACCAAGACTTATTCTGAGATGATTCGAGTTCCTGCTTAAGCCGTGAAGCGTCGCAGGAAGGGTTGATTTTTATTATTATAAATACTAGCGTAAAAGCCCGTCATAAGACGGGAATTAAATTCAAAAGCACCAATACCTAACGGCAATTTCACTTATTCGAAAGTATTTTTAAAAAACCGAAATATTTGTTTTACATCTGATGTTAAAAGTCTGAACATGACAGAAGAGCATCTTGATTTTCTGTTGTTTTAATCTGGTACAACTTAAATCATGGATCTCCGCATCTTCCTGTCTCCAGTTCATGTACTGCTTATCAGTTGTGTTGTTGACTTCTTTCCATACAGTATCAATCAAACTGTTCATGCACACCGTCATTTGCGCATTCTTCTTTGGTAAGTGTTACTATTTTCGGGAGAGTATATATAAGGGAAACAAAACAATTAATGTCTAACTTTCAACCACAGTTGCATCCCTTAGCGTTACGCACTGACAGAAAAAGCTGGGATTTTATATATAGGATACTCGTCACGTGTAGTTCCCAGGGGTCTCTGGGAAGACAAAGAAAGAACAGCACTACATCCCCCTTTGACATGTCGTAAAAGGCGACTAATGTGAGGCTGTGCATGGTGCTGGGAAACTCATGACGTAAAACACACCGCTACAGAGACCACCGCTGTAAGAGCTTGTGAATCCTTGATGCACACGTCCAGCCAAGGAGGACTAGCTACAGTGGTAGCTTTACGCTCGGTAAAGAACGAACAGGAAGAAGATGATGATGATGATGGTGAATATAACCAAGATAAAGGTAGTCCCATCGCACATACTGCCGCAAGGGAGTGAAGAGCTAGAGACTTAACTACGAGGCGTGTTCAAATGAAACCCGTCCCAGTGGCTTTATAACAAATATATGTAAGGTACATCAGCAGGAGTGGTAGAATTAAATACAGCAATTGTTATGAAGCAAGTACTCACTGGGGTTCTTTAGAAATAGTCACCATAGGCACTCAGACACGCATCCCACTGCTTGGGTAGACGGCGGATGCCGTCCGAGAAAAATGACTTTGGTTGCTTATTGAACCATTTGGTCACCGAGGCCCTGACGTCTGCATCGGAGTCGAATCGTTGTCCCTTTAGAGATTTTTTTAAGGGTCCGAACAAATGAAAGTCACATGGTGACAGATCGGGGCTGTAGGCTGGGTGGGGCAGAACTTCCCATCTTTTCCTTGCTAACGCTTCCTGCACAATGTTCGCAGCACGTGGACGAGCATTGTCGTGCAACAGAATCACACCACGCGAAAGCATGCCGGGTCGTTTATTCTTGATGGCTGTATGCAGGTTGTCTAGTGTGTCTTTGTAGCGGATGGCATTGATGTTCACGCCAGGCTCTTTAAAGTCTACCAATAGAAGCCCTTCATGGTCAAAAAATGCGGTCAGCATAACCTTACCGGCGAAAATCTGTGACTTGAATTTTTTGGGTTTTGGTGATCCGGGATGTTTCCATTACATGCTCGCTGTTTTGCTGCACGGCTCAAAGTGGTGGCACCACGACTCATCGCCTGCCACTATGCGCAACAGAAATGCATCACCCTCCTCTTCGTAACGCAGCAGGTGGTTCAAACTCCACCCCATGCGTTCTTCCTTATGGTGATCGGTCAGCATCCGTGGGACCCATTGTGAACACACCTTTCGATACTTCAGTTTCTTCCTAACCACCATTTGAACTGTCCCAAGAGACACAGCGAATTCCTCTGCTAGCAAACGTAAGCTCCGACGACGGTCCACCCGTATTGCTGCATCAATCTCGGCGATGGCTTCTTCTGTCGCAACAATATGCACCTGACCTAGCCGCGGAAGATCTTTCGTTAACTGACGTCCTTCTCGAAACATTCGTGCCCAGTCTTTCACTGTAGTCTTAGACACACTTTTGTCACCATACACTGCTTTCATTCGGCGATGAATGTCGACTAGTCGACATCCTTCGGCTGTTAGGAACTGAATGACCGCTCGCTGATCGACCTTGGACGGATTCCGTATCACACCGGCCATTATTTTAACGGTCTGCAGCACAAACAATGAATACTAGGAGAATGAACACTTATACACTTGTACATGCGTATGTGCTTATTACGTCAGTTGTGACGTCATCATGCTCCTCCTACAAATGGCCACTTGGCGCAGCACGGGCGGGTTTCATTTGAACACGCCTCGTATAATAGGTCGAGAGGTGGAGTGACCAGTTCCCTTCCTCGCTGCCTTTTCCTTCCCTAACTCAATAGCAAAGCCATGTACCCGTTTATAGCTGAGTAGACTGGCGCGTGACCTTACCGTGGATCGAACCGGCCCCTTACCACCGAGAGTCCAGCGCTCTAACCACTCTGTCAAATGGACGCTCGATGATAACTATACTCGTCATTTTTGACCCACTGTTCGAGTTATACTTATCCTACAATTCAATTCAATACCCTTTAGCTCCCCAGGAGCATAGGCCTTCAACAAACACATGCCAAGTCCTCCTGTCAAGTGCCATCAACTCAAGTTCTTTCCATCTTTTCTTCATCATTTTCACTTTTGTCTCCGGTCTTCTTCTCCATGTGTTTTTGGTCTATCTCTGCCTCTCTTTCCCTGTGGATTCCAGAACAAGGACTGCCTTGTAATGCTATCAATATGTTTCCCCAATGTGTGTCCTATCCATCGCCAGCGTCTTCTTCTCATCTGTGACGATATTTGTGTACGTCCTTCTGCATTCTTCGTTCTCTCCTGCATGACTGATTTATGTCTTTTTTCTCACACCCATCGTCCTATTATTTGGCATATTTTATGCACCTACATTTTTGCCTAGCCGCTCCCAGACTTGTCTACGTTTCACCTTGTGAATCGTAGTATTTCAATGCTAATTAGAAAGGTCAGCGGATAATACTTTTATCACTTTAGTCGTCCAGCCACCTTTGCTTTTGACGGTCATTGTTGACACAAGGTGGTTTCGCCCGATCGATGGAAAGAAAGACAGACTGTCAGTGCGGGAAACCCATCTGGGAGATGTACGTAAACACAGGTGATAATATGTAATCGCTTCCAATGGCCCATCTTTGTATCAATAATACAGATAACCCGTTTGGGGAGATTATGTTGGGAAAGGTATTAGCCAGGAAATAAGTTCACCGATGTGTTTGCGAGTTTGCACAAATGCAATCGGAAGTATTACTGCCATATTTGAAAGAGGTAACGAGTTTAAATTTTAAAATTTATATTTTAAAACATGCGGGGGATAGTAATGATTTAACACCCTGACCAACATAGTCCAAAGAGACAGGATTGGTCTAAATCGAGAGACTGAAATAAACTTTGGTTCTCATTGGCAAGTTTGTCTAAAATACCATACGGGACTGGAGTGGAAATGGGAGACATAATCTAGCAAAATCGGAGACACAAATCAGACTGCATTTTCAACAAACGTCAAGTAACAACTCCCAGTAGCCAGAGAGAAGGATCAGACCAAGAATTCCAAACTTAAAAGTGACAGATCGAAGTATTTGGGAGTCTTTATACTTGTAACTTAAAAGAGAACCCGCAATTTTAAATACAAAGACTGGAAACTTAAGGAATCAACAATACAGGACATAAAAGGGATTCTGAAACTACCCCAGACCGAGTGTTCGAAGCATCAAATCAAAGTTGCTGTGTCCATTCTACTGTGCCAGGAGATTGTATATCCCATTTGGGGTAAGTTGTGAACATATATTTTACAAAGTGAATGTGTCATATTACTTGCTAAGTGGTTATACAAGTCATACGAGGTTGGCAACCTCAAAATATGAAAATAGTATATTCATAACTCTCTACAGCAAGCGCTTGTGATTGCTTCTTGCTAGTCGTACATAAAACCGACAGCAGAGATGACCCCAGACTCCGAATGGAGCAGTGAGGAGTGATGATTACATCACATGTGCACAAAGTGTATAGTATCATTTTGTGAGATATATGTACCTTGTTAATTGTAATTCAGGCACCAGCCATTGCACTCGCACTGTCCAGACACATTTTCCCCATTAAAGTAACCAGAAGAATAACGGTGATTTATAATCATATTCCCTGAGTAATGTTGTGTATTCTCAGGGATAATAATTATTCAGAGAGGCTAACATTGGTAGCTGGACAGCGAGACACTGCGCCTGTTTATCTGCAGCCCACAAATGTATTTAGCAGAGGCATTTGTTCTTTTATTTTTCCTAAAGTTCGTGGTACGAGACTGATTACTGTTCGTGGTTCGAAACTACAAGACGGTTCTTAGTACCAGACCAGTCTGATGTAAGAATCTTCACCACTATCTTGTGATTCAAGAAGCCGGGTTCGACACCAACTATCTGCAGTGGACACGTTGTGAAGACACCCACCTTGACATTAGGAGTTCATCTAGACACCTCTAGAGAAGAGTCCTCATCACAAAAGACCTGACAACTACCCATTGCAGTACTCAGCCAGTTAAGTTTTTTGTAACAGGCGCAAGCAACGGACAATAACCAACAGTCCCCAATTAAGTCTCAGTGAAGACAATTTTTAAAACCCTCTAAAGTCATTTTCATCCATATTTATTTAAATTTGTTAAAGACTAATTGATTATTAAATTTATTATATGTTATTTTACAAATTCATAGTTGATTCAGTTCTTATAGATAAGAGAGCGCATGTATGATCTAAAATCTTTACTATACACTTACATATAGTTACAGCCATAGAGTCAAAAATACTTATAACAGGAATTTTGCTGGATTAAACCAGCTGGGGGCTCGAACAAGCCACACCATTGCTTAAAACTGCACAAACGGTGCCGGGTCAGATATAAGTTAATAGTGCTCTGCCCTATGCAGCATTGTTCTTGATTGTGAATTATCTTGTGGATCGCCCTTGAGATAGAAGCTTCATTATCCTTCTATCTACAACTCTGGCAAGAGTAATCTTGTGTGAAGGTAGACACCTTTAAAGACCAATTTTAGATACTCTTGAGTTTTGGCCACTGGTGGACCACTGCTGTAGAGCAAAGGGGAGGCAAATCCCGTGACATCATCTCTTGTTCCACTGGCATTTGTCTGGTTCTTGTCTTCAGTTTCACATCTGTGACTTTTTCATACCATTTCAATCCTTCTAAGTAAGCACCCATTTATGAATGAATGAATGAATCAATCAATACCCTTTAGCTCCCCGAGGAGCATAGGCCTTCAACAAACACATGCCAAGACTTCCTGTCCTGTGCCATCCGCTCAAGTTCTTTCCATGTTTTCCTCATCATTTTCACCTTTGTATCCAGTTCTCTTCTCCATGTGTTTTTGGGTCTACCTCTGCCTCTCTTTCCCTGTGGATTCCAGAACAAGGACTGCCTTGTAATGCTATCAACAGGTCGCATCAATGTGTGTCCTACCCATCGTCAGCATCTTCTTCTCAACTCTTGTTCCACTGGCACTTGTCTGTTTCTTGTCATCAATTCCACATTTGTGACTTTGTCATACCATTTCAGTCCTTCTATTCTACGCAAGCACCCGTTTATAAAAGTCTGTAGCTTTTTGGTTGTTGTTTTTGTTGTTCTCCATGTCTCAGAGCCATACAATAGGACTGACTTGACATCTGAGTTGAAGATTCTTATTTTCGTGTTGGACTTGATTTCTCTTGTTCTCCATATGTTTCCAAATGCAATGAAAGCTCCTCTTGCTTTTTGTATTCTTATTTTGACATCACTGTCGGTCCCTCCAACTTTGTCTATATTGCTGCCAAGATATGTGTACGATTCTACATCTGTTAGTGGTATTTCTTCAATCTAGTTACCATTTCTTGTATTTATTCTCATTGTTTTTGTATTTTCCCTGTGTATTTTCAGACCCAGTTGGTGTGACCTCTCATCAAGCGTTTTAATTTTGTCTTGCATCTGGGTATGGCTATGGGACAGAAGAGACACGTCATCTTGTCGTGGAATATTCTAATCCACATATATAAATTATCTAGTAAATATAAAGCCTAATAAATCCATATAATAAATAAAGGAAGAAGAATGGTAAAGAACAGTGCTGTCACAATGACAGTACTCGAAATCCCCTTTGTTTTATGCTTCGTCTGCAAATTGTAACGTTTCCACGTTAAATATAGGCCTTCTGCAACATACACGCGTTTCCCAAACACACAATAAAATGTGCTGCCTTTCTAAGAAAAACCTTGAAATATGCAAGTTGACCTAAATTTTAAATTCCATTCATGTCTTTTTCTACACTGCGTTACCAAAACGAACGAACAGATGGACAAAAGGATAAAGAGAGAGGGAGGGCTGAAAATCAGGAACGCATGCAACACGCGTCGCGCGATACACAAATGCTACCATCACGCGTGTAAGACTACATGCACTAAATTTTTTTTCAGACGGACAGTGATAAAATACACTACCCTTCCCAGACAGCACATCTTCGAAACAGGAGGTAGAAATTGCATATTTTGAACGCAGCCACGTAGCTCTTTTAAATTTGGATATTTGGGTTCCTTAGGGTTTGCTGACAAAGAATATGTAAAACGTTACGCAAATAGTCTAGGAATTAACAAGTTATAACCAAAATAAAATATTGGGGATGCCTGACAGCATGAAATCATTTCTGCTCATAAAATTTTTTTATAACATGTTTGAAAAAACCTTGCGTTACAGAAATAGCCTACCATGTAAACTCCAAATTGATTGGAGCGCAACAAATGAAAGACGAACCACGATTGGTCGGACTATAAATACTATCTTGGTTGTTAGGGAGACGTAGAAAGGTAACATTTTTTCAAACACTTGTCGAAACGTGGCCTCATTGGCTAGACTTGCTGATATACTCACTTAGGAGCGTTAGTTCGAGACCACTAGTGCAAATAATCTTGATAAAGCGACAGTGCGTTGAAGCCAGCTCACATTTTTGCTAAAATAAAAGCCTGGAACATAAGCAGATGGGAATTTGTGCCAGTAATTGTGCCAGAATTCATTGCTAATCAACGTATCTGTGTTTATTTCCATGAAATTGTGGGACCGTGGTCTTGATGGTATTGAGCAGCACCTGGTCAGAGCTTTGCTGAATCCAGAGTCGGACAGCATACTCCTTGGTCCATTTAGCTATCAGTGAGGTGTCTCCAGAGCCCAGAGGAGAATTCGAGCAGAGGAGTCCTTTCCTGCCGCCATCACTCAAGATAAGCTGATTTGGCCAGCTGAGCTCAACATTATGTCCCCTCATCTTGAAATGACTTTATAAAAATAACATTCAGAGGGGGATTTAATTGTATTAATATCAGGAACTGAGAACATCTCCAATACTAGTTTCCTTAAGACAAACTATTGAAGTCATGATGACAAATACCAACAGAGCTTGAACAAAACAAAACCAGTATTACCTCATTTTACTACTACACAACTGACACACATAGGATATTTTTAATAATATATGTCACTACAATATTCATATTAATCCATTCTGTACATAACTTGTAATGAAAATTGATTGTGATTCCTGGTTCCTTTGTAATTGAATCAGGACACATATTCATTCATATCAGCAATGAATACATATTGTTATTTGAAACTCCTTAAGATATCCTTTAGAGTGTTATATGTATGTGAGTGTCCCAGTGTTGTCAAGTATAGTGGAATAAATTAAATTGTTTATCTGTCTGTTGTTGTTTTGACTTACACTTCATCCTACACATACCCTAGACACATAACGTAGTCATCACACTATTGCAGAATAATTCTGACTGAGATATATAGATATGTGGTAGCAAGTAAGGTTATCTATAATACACTACTCTTAATAGATATAGATACCTTCACAGCTGATCTCAGTCAGTACACTAAGTCCCCTATAAATATTTATAACATCCCACTTCACCACATATATTGGGGGCTCGTCCGGGATTTTGAATCTTTCCCTATTAAAAATATTGGGGGTAATTCACTTCAGGGAATATAAGAATTAAAAGGTATCCTTGGGTGGAATTAAATAAGGTTGAGCTCACGGTGCCTGTGTTGTCCATTAGATATACTTAGAGATTAAATTGTTGGTTAGACATTGTAGAAATTTACCTGATAGACAATGGCGGACCTGGCCAAGTTTCGATCTGCTGCTGTACAGACTGCAAAAGAGTTAGGATTAGATGGGCAAGTTATGGTTGCCTATGTTACTACGGAATGTGACAAATTTATTGAACGCGAAGAAAGAAGGTTTGAAGCCGAAAGAAAGTTAGAGGCTGACAGGGAAATTAAGAAGTTACAATTTGAAGCTGAGGCTGAGACTAAGAGGTTGCAAGCTGAGGCTGAGACTAAGAGGTTGCAGATTGAGGCTGACAAAGAGGCTAAAGCATTGGAAGCCGAAGAAAGAAGACAGGCTGCAGAAGAAAGAAGACAAGCTGCAGAAGGGAGGAGAAGAGATTACAAAGGGAACATGAGTTACGACTAAGGGAGTTTGAGTTTCAAGGCCATGCTCCTGAAAATGGTGCCAGTCCCTTTGCCTCTGATGCTACGGTTACTCAGGGAGCCTCAACCTCAGCTATGAATTTTCATTTAGATCATTTTGTTGAGAAAGACGATGATATAGAGAGCTACCTAAATAGGTACGAACTATTAGCTACCACGTATGGGTTAGAGAGAGAAAGGTGGAGCTTAAAGTTATCTCAGGGACTTCGTGGGGCAGCTTATGAAGTTTTTGCAAAAATGAGCAGAGGTGATCAGGAAAATTATGACATGCTAAAGCAGGCTCTTTTGTTAAGGTATGAAAAGAATGCAGAATTTTATAGGAAAAAATTTAGGAATGCTAAACTACTATCAGGTGAAACCTATCACCAGTTCTCTGCACGAATAGAGACATACTTGGAGAAATGGACTTCTCTGGGGAAAACCCAAGATCTTAAGGAAATGGTCCTTATAGAGCAATTAAGAGAGTCCATGGCTCCAGACCTGAGAAAGTTTCTCATGGAACAAGGTGCAGAGAGGCTGGGTGAGTTGCTAAATGTTGCTGAAAGGTATCAAGCAGCTCAAGCAGAGGTAACAGGTAATAAAAAGAAACAGGTGGACAACTTTAGGGCACCACAGAACTTTAATAAATTTGATCCTAGGGATCAAAATAAAGGTAAGCACCAATTTGATAGGCCACGGTATGACAATAAAAATAAATTCCCACAATTCGATGAAAGGAAATATGATGAAAGAAAATCTTTCAACCAAGGAAAAAGGTGGTGTAAGAATTGTCAGATGGACAATCATGACACTGACCGTTGCAGAAGGAAACCTGTGTATATGGCAACCCTTCAGGTCAGGTCGACCTCAAGACAGGAGGAGGATATTATGTTAGATACCACTCCAGAAGAGATGAGGAAGGCACAGGCTGGGAATAAAACACTCAAGCCTTGTTTCAGAAAATTGTCAACTTGTCATACAACTCCAGGCAAGGGAGATTTTTACATGAAAAACAAGTTGATGTATAGGAAGACTGGAGCTAGATCCAAAGGTCACGGACAGCTGGTTCTTCCAAAAAGATATAGGACAGAATTAATAAGGAGCCTACATGTGAAACCAGATGGGGACCATGAGAAGATAGGTACCATCATTCAAAAGGTGGCTCACAATTATTATTGGCCCAAAGCAAGATGGGACATTGAAAATTTTGTAGAAAGGTGTAGCATAGCACATGAGGGAACACCCACAAGTGGGAACATGGATCAGGACCTGGACACGCCCCGGGGCAAAATTAGGCCTGATAATAAAAAGAGATATAAATTTGATAAAGTGGACCAAATGGAATGGGAAGCCCCTTTTCACGGACAAGCTTCACTTAACTGTTTTACAATGGCCACTATGCGGAGAGTGCAAAAAGATGTCTTACCCCAGGATAAGCCGACAATCCCTCAATCGGACTTAAACCAACTGGAGGAAAAAGATGTAGAGAGGAAATCTCTCATCAAGAATTTTAAGTGGGGAGAAAGCCCCAAAAGAAAAATTGGTAGCGGTCGTTTTGTGAATGATAATTCTGGGAGGAAAAATCATCACTATAAAGCTTCGAGTGGAAGAGACCATACCGGTGCATGGACAAATAGGTCCACACAATTAAAGGTCCATATGTAGCTATGTTAAGAACGTGGACTGATGAAAAGGCAGAGGAAAACATTACATCTTCATACCAATATGTGAATGAGCTGACCACTCGGTTAAAAACTGGCTGGAAACTTGCCAATGAAAATTTGAAACAAGCCAGGAAGAAACATGCTGCCTATTATAACAGGAAGGCGAAGGACAGAAATTTGGCTGTGGGAGAGAAAGTACTGCTTCTTTTGCCTGGGAGTCAGAATAAGTTACAAATTGGATGGCAGGGTCCATATACAGTTCTAGAGAAGGTGTCTAGAACAAATTATAAGATAGATAAGAAGGGGAAAGAAAAAATCTATCATGTGAATCTCCTGAAGAAATATTTGGAAAGAGAACATCAGAAAGAGACACACTTGTTGACCTTGTCCATCGCCATGGAGATGAAAAAGGAACCACTTTCATCATTTGAATATCCATTACACCCCTGTGAGACAGCAGCACAGGTGAAAATCAGTACACATTTAACGAAAACTCAGAAAGAAAGAGTGCAACAGGTTCTAAATAATCATGCAGAGGTGTTAACAGACCGACCAGGGCATACAAACCTATTGGAATATGATATGAAACTAATAGACCCCACACCTGTCTGTATGAAACCATATTCGATTCCGTTTGCTAAGGAGAAAGCTTTGAAGGAAGAGATAGACTATCTGTTGAAGGAAGGAATTATTTCGCACAGTGAGTCTTCGTATAGTTCCGGTGTGGTACTCTTAAGGAAGCCCTCTGGAGAACATAGACTCTGTATAGATTACAGGAGACTGAATGCTATTACAGAAGGACAGGTGGATCCATTGCCGGATACAAATCAGCTGTTTGCCAGACTAAATAAAGCTAAATATTTCTCAAAAGTGGATTTGAGTAAAGGATACTATCAGATCCCAGTAAAGCCTGAGGTTAGACCATACCTAGCCTTTAGTACCTCAGAAGGACACTATGAGTTTAATAGATTGCCATTTGGATTGAAGAATGCGCCTAGTGTCTTCTCTAGAATGATGAGAAAATTATTGGATCCTCTGAATAATCCCTGTATAACCAATTTTATGGATGATATCCTTATAGCAACAGAAACCTTTGAGGAACACATTGACTCTCTGAACATGCTGTTTGATCGACTTAGGGAGGCAAATTTAACAGCCCGACCAACCAAATGTTGCGTTGGATGTAAAGAATTGGAATTTTTGGGACACACAGTTTATCAGGGAAACATGACCCCTGACCCAAAGAATTTAGAGAAACTACAGAAAGCCCCGAGACCACAAACCAAGAAGGACGTGAGATCCTTTGTCTCATTATGTGGTTTCTACCAGAAGTATATCAAAAACTTTAATTCCATATGTGCACCGTTAACTGAATTGACACGTAAAGGACATCCAGATCGCATTACATGGACACCACAATGTGAAATGACTTACCAAGAATTGAAGGAAAAGCTCACAAGTAAACCCATTTTGAAATTACCTGACTTAAGTCAAGAATTCATAGTAAGGACGGATGCAAGTAATATTGGGTTAGGTGCAACTCTACTACAGAGATCTGATGTATTGGATGGGGAATTAAGCCCAGTGGCATATGCTAGCAGAAAGTTGAATAAAGCTGAAATCAACTACTCAACTAGCGAAAAAGAATGTCTTGCAGTAATATGGGCGATAAAGAAATTCAATATTTATCTATATGGGAAGGCATTTAAGTTGCAAACAGATCACAAACCTTTATCGTTTCTAGCACAGGCTAGGCATGAGAACTCCAGGTTACTCCGATGGTCTTTACTTTTGGCTCCATATAATTTTAGCATTGAGTATATATCTGGAAAAACCAATTTGGGAGCTGATTTTTTAAGCCGCCATCCGTGTGATGAGAATCACCGTAAACCCCAGAACTAATAATAAATTTCTCTATGTGTATATAGAATAAAGGACTGACATATAATGTCTGTTTTAAGAGGGGAGGTGTCGTGGAATATTCTAATCCACATATATAAATTATCTAGTAAATATAAAGCCTAATAAATCCATATAATAAATAAAGGAAGAAGAATGGTAAAGAACAGTGCTGTCACAATGACAGTACTCGAAATCCCCTTTGTTTTATGCTTCGTCTGCAAATTGTAACGTTTCCACGTTAAATATAGGCCTTCTGCAACATACACGCGTTTCCCAAACACACAATAAAATGTGCTGCCTTTCTAAGAAAAACCTTGAAATATGCAAGTTGACCTAAATTTTAAATTCCATTCATGTCTTTTTCTACACTGCGTTACCAAAACGAACGAACAGATGGACAAAAGGATAAAGAGAGAGAGGGAGGGCTGAAAATCAGGAACGCATGCAACACGCGTCGCGCGATACACAAATGCTACCATCACGCGTGTAAGACTACATGCACTAAATTTTTTTTCAGACGGACAGTGATAAAATACACTACCCTTCCCAGACAGCACATCTTCGAAACAGGAGGTAGAAATTGCATATTTTGAACGCAGCCACGTAGCTCTTTTAAATTTGGATATTTGGGTTCCTTAGGGTTTGCTGACAAAGAATATGTAAAACGTTACGCAAATAGTCTAGGAATTAACAAGTTATAACCAAAATAAAATATTGGGGATGCCTGACAGCATGAAATCATTTCTGCTCATAAAATTTTTTTATAACATGTTTGAAAAAACCTTGCGTTACAGAAATAGCCTACCATGTAAACTCCAAATTGATTGGAGCGCAACAAATGAAAGACGAACCACGATTGGTCGGACTATAAATACTATCTTGGTTGTTAGGGAGACGTAGAAAGGTAACATTTTTTCAAACACTTGTCGAAACGTGGCCTCATTGGCTAGACTTGCTGATATACTCACTTAGGAGCGTTAGTTCGAGACCACTAGTGCAAATAATCTTGATAAAGCGACAGTGCGTTGAAGCCAGCTCACATTTTTGCTAAAATAAAAGCCTGGAACATAAGCAGATGGGAATTTGTGCCAGTAATTGTGCCAGAATTCATTGCTAATCAACGTATCTGTGTTTATTTCCATGAAATTGTGGGACCGTGGTCTTGATGGTATTGAGCAGCACCTGGTCAGAGCTTTGCTGAATCCAGAGTCGGACAGCATACTCCTTGGTCCATTTAGCTATCAGTGAGGTGTCTCCAGAGCCCAGAGGAGAATTCGAGCAGAGGAGTCCTTTCCTGCCGCCATCACTCAAGATAAGCTGATTTGGCCAGCTGAGCTCAACATTATGTCCCCTCATCTTGAAATGACTTTATAAAAATAACATTCAGAGGGGGATTTAATTGTATTAATATCAGGAACTGAGAACATCTCCAATACTAGTTTCCTTAAGACAAACTATTGAAGTCATGATGACAAATACCAACAGAGCTTGAACAAAACAAAACCAGTATTACCTCATTTTACTACTACACAACTGACACACATAGGATATTTTTAATAATATATGTCACTACAATATTCATATTAATCCATTCTGTACATAACTTGTAATGAAAATTGATTGTGATTCCTGGTTCCTTTGTAATTGAATCAGGACACATATTCATTCATATCAGCAATGAATACATATTGTTATTTGAAAAGTTATCAGTGACTCCTTAAGATATCCTTTAGAGTGTTATATGTATGTGAGTGTCCCAGTGTTGTCAAGTATAGTGGAATAAATTAAATTGTTTATCTGTCTGTTGTTGTTTTGACTTACACTTCATCCTACACATACCCTAGACACATAACGTAGTCATCACACTATTGCAGAATAATTCTGACTGAGATATATAGATATGTGGTAGCAAGTAAGGTTATCTATAATACACTACTCTTAATAGATATAGATACCTTCACAGCTGATCTCAGTCAGTACACTAAGTCCCCTATAAATATTTATAACATCCCACTTCACCACACATCTGTAAAATTTAGATCATCAAGCTGTTTACTCAGATTTCATTTCTGTTGTGCGACATCTATTGCAAGTAAGAAAAGAAATGGAGACAATAGGCATCCCTGTCGCACTTGTGCTAATCCAAAACGCTTCTGTAAGCAGTTCTTCGTGAAAAACTCTGCATGTCATGTCTTCAAAAGTCTTCTTTATTAAGTTAATGATCTTCACGGGAACTCCATAATGTCTCATCAATTTCAAAGTGAATCTCTGTCTACACTCCTACAATATGGCTATTATAATAATTAATTACTCCAATTAATCAAAAAGCAAGCAGGTAATACCCAGCTCTGTTACTTACCTAGCAAAGACATCATGTAAAACAAGCTGATAAAGAAATCACCAGTGCAAGACAACAGAAGGCGCGGAAGGAAAACAAATTATTTTAAAACTTTAACTGCATAAATCTATATATAAATTAAAAATGAAATGGTATGGAATCAGTTTTAGGGAAGTTACGGTACACATGAAAAACGGGACGTTTCGGATTTCACACTTCGTTTTAAACTGTATGATTCTATATCATTCTCAGCGCTAAACTGGTCCTAAATCTATATTAGTCTCTACAATTCAGCAGTAAATTGGTCCGGAATCTATACTGTATTAGTCGATACCATTCAGCGCTTAACTGGTTCTAACTCTATACTACATTAGTCTATATCATTCAGCTCTAAACTGGTCCTAAATCTATTCTGTATTAGTCTCTACCATTCAGCAATAAATCGGTCTTAAATCTATACAGTAGTAGTCTACCGTTCAACGCTTAACTGGTTCTAAATCTATACTGTAGAAGTCTATCATTCAGCAATAAACTGATCCTAAATCTAAACTGTATTAGTCTCTACCATTCAGCAATAAACTGGTCCTAAATCTATCCCGCACTAGACTTCACCATTCAGCCATAAACTGGTCCTAAATCTATACTGCACTAGACTTCACCATTTACCGCAGCACGTTTCACAATCGAACTGCTTGTCTAAGTAGTCACCGCGTGTTTAAGAGAAATAAAAAACAAGAAAACACGCATATCCTGGCTGTGGAAGTGTGGCTCATGTATTGTTAACAGCCTTTCCCTACACCGGAATGCACACCCACTATTAAATTTCGCAGTACCTCGCTATCCGCCCTTTTTGGTGCAGACGAGGGGCGGAACGATTCACGAACTTGCTTCTCTAGCCAAATGGGTCGGGTTCGAAATCTGGCAAATCCACGCTCCAGCATACCCTGCTGTAAAAATATGAGTATGTGACTCTGCTCGTGAATTAGGGTAGGCAAACGCAACCAGGAGGGTGTTGGAAACTCAGTCTCTTGAAAAAACTTGAGTTGTTGATAAGTTTCTCTTCGGGTTCTTGAAAAAACTATTATTATTTCTACCGTTATCATTTTTCTTAAAGGGTCTATTCTTTCTCTTTTTTTTCAAGTTGTTGTCAATATCACTGGCTTCCTAGCTCAGTGGTCTATGGTTCGATCCCCAGATGAGGTGGGATTTTTTTAGGCCGCAAACGGCTCCTGGGTCGACCCAGCCTCAATTGGGTACCAGAGCAACTCTGGGAAGGTTAAGGCGGCCGGCGTGATGCTGACCACATCACCCCTAGTGTGCCGACGGTCGAGAAAATATGGGCCTAACACCATATTCCCAATATGCCTCAATAGGGCGTGTAACGGGATCCTATTGTCAATATGTGTTTGGATTTATATTATAATAGAATCTTGTACCAAGTGTTGCTAGGAGTTTGTTCTATGTAGAAAATATGCATTGTCGAATGTCCAACATCAACACCAAGGTTAGGTTAAAGGATAACGATCAAATTCCATCAATGCTTTCGACGAATAAAACTTCAGCAAGAAGATAACGCCATCTCAGATGACTGTTAATATTTATTAGCGAATGCAGTTTTTCACAGTAAAACAATGTAACTTCGCACTGTTATTTTAATCATTAGAATCTGATCAAGTTCTTAAATTTCGCACAGACCATTATGCATTAAAACTGCAATTATCAGACTTCATCGTGTCTATATTTTTTTATGCCATCACGTCGAAAATTAATCAATTATAACATTACACATTTTTATTTATGTCACTATAATCATCCTAGCTTTGCTAGACTCACTTTATTTTTCGTTTGGCTTACCACGCCATGTTTATTACTATCACATGACTTACTGATTATTCTGGCACGATGGCCTTTACAAAAGTCATTCGACGTTTATCGAATTATTTAATCTCTTTGGACACGCAGGTCCTGAAAAACACTTTCTTTATCAATAAATCTAAGTGAAAACGGCCACACTTTGCAATATACTGTAGGGTGGATAAAACCACATTAAGTAGAAACACTACCCATGGGCACGAAGGCCACAACGCAGACTTTGCTACACATAAGTTAGTGGCCAAGCCACATATTCTAAAACATGTTCGTTAGGCACGAAGGCCACAGGCAGACTGTTTGTAACTATGTATTTCGCGTCATCATTCTATACGTGATACGTCTAAGTGTGCCTTTAGTTGGGATGCTACATGGTGCAACCAACCCGACCGAAAATAAACCAGCCATGATGATTACCCACCATGGAGCAGACCTCAACAGAGGGGACCTGGTCAACCCCACCTCATAAAGGTAAGAACTAGTGTAGGATAAGTCTCTAACATTTCACTCCTCTGCGGCAGTACGTTTTTGGACTACTTTTGCCTTTTACATACTATTATCAGACGGAAAATGAACACACTTAGTCACACAGAAAGAAAAATGAATAACTAAAGAGTGATACAATATTTTTGTTTAAATTGCTTTTTGGTGTGTGTGTGTTTTCATATAGAAATAGTTAACAATGAGTAGAGAAACACACACACACAATATGCTGATATAGTTGCAGCAGAGGTCGCGCGGCGAATTCAAATTTGAACAATTCCGACGGATTTCGGACCGGCTAAATACATTTTTTTTTTCGAAAAACATATGGAGAACAGAACTGGATACATAAATTCTTCTTCTTCGTACACTTTCAGACATCAATTTGAATATGTTCAAAGACAGCATTAGTCAGTTTGAAGCTGTTGGTATCTCTGTAGAGTTTGTCCAGGCATTGTTACAGGGAGTGTCCGATTCACTAAGTGGTTTGGCTGTCTGCCTCTCGCTGCAAAGTTACTGGGTTACGTGATCGAACCTGATAGCGCCACGCTTCAGTCTACCAAGCTGAAAATGGGTATCGGACTCTGCACGTGAACTAGGGAAGGCAAAGGCAGCGAGGAAGAGATCTGTTCACCCCGCCTCATACAGATGGACCTACTATGGTACATCTCTAAGACTTCCTCCCCCCTACGACAGTTTTTTTTAAACAAAGCCAAAGATGACTTTTGGCCGGGACCGTCTAAATTGCTTCGACTTAACCGAAAATCGACTTAAAGGAGTTCCGCTTAAGTGGACTGCACTGAATATAAAAAAGAGATTCCCTCCCGATATCTACTTTCCGAGACCTACTAAATGGTGGGGCACCCTCTACGGACTCGGTACAATCGGGGCGGTAGTTACGCCACTGATCATCATCTTGTCCTTTTTTTCGTACCCTAAGGAGTATGGAGCCATTATAGCACTACGGAGTAAGACCCAGGTCGTCGCTGAAATCTACATAGTCAAACTGTTCTTGTCTACTGAACTCCATTTCTGATGACTGATGTAGTTGTTTGTCAATTATTTTTCCTTGAGGCTTTTGCCTTCGTGTGGCGAGGAATGCGCTTTTCAACCTAGATTGAAGTCCGTCTCTTATACCACAGCTCTACTGTCATTCCAAAATTAGAGAACTCAGTACCATGTTGATAAATATTAAGTTCTGAAAGGGACACAGTTATATCTATCAGCAAGTAAGACGAAGCCTCGAAAAGAGCTAGTCCTGAAAAGGACTGCTAGCACGTGCAGCGCTGATAAATACTTAGTCCTTAAAAGGACTGCTCGCACGTGCAACGCTGATAAATACTTAATCTTGAAAAAGGACTGCTCGCACGTGCAGCGCTGATAAATACTTAGTCTTGAAATGGATTGCTCGCACGTGCAGCGCTGGTAAATACTTAGTCCTGAAATGGACTGCTCGCACGTGCAGCGCTGATAAATACTTAGTCCTGAAATGGACTGCTCGCACGTGCAGCGCTGATAAATACTTAGTCCTGAAAAGGACTAGCCCGATGAAGCCCTATTTTTTTTTTTTTTTTTTTTTTTTTTTTTTTTTTTTTTCTTAACCAGCAGCGCTTGGGCTTTCAGCCCTTCGGCCCAATGACATGTCATTGCGAGGCTGGGGAACCTGAGGACTTTCCTTCCAACCCGGTCAGGAGCTTCGCTCCTTCCCATCCACAGAGGGTTTATCACAGGAGCCGTTCAGGCTATTCAGTCAAATTTCCGGCCGTAAACATTTCTTCAAACGCCGACGCCCGGGTTTGAACCATGAACACCTGGTCGCCAGTACAACGCCGAAGCCATTACACCAGCGCGGCTCCCATGAAGCCCTAATAAGGGTTAGTTCTGAAACGTAAATAAATAAATAAGAGGGCTGCTACAAAACTTGGTACGGAGAGTAACTTATAATGTTTAAAAAACAAGAAAATGGTATGGAATCGATTTTACAAATGGACAATACACTAGATTGACTAGAAGCACGTGTTTATTCTTCGTCTGTCAGTTACAGACGGGCGACAAAGACAAGAAATATAGTCTGATCAAGAGAAAAAGACAATTTACACTGGAAACACGCAGGAAAAAAACAAAAGATTCTTATAAGGCATAATGAACTAACATGTGAATATATATATACTGAAGCACATTAAAAACGCACCACCTGTATAATCCAGGAACAGAGTGTGAAATGTAAATACAGTTGACATTCAAAAATCCGGCCATCGATAATCCGGTTCCTTCAGATTTCCGGCATGGATTTCGGAGCGCATTTTTAAATTTACCGCGTTGGCGCGCCACTGTTTTCTGGAGCAGTTTATGTTTTGATGCAGCTGTTGGGTCTTGCTTGCACGTGTTAACAGGCATTCCTGCTCATTTTATCATTTATTTGCTGCTGTTTAGCCCCATTATGGATTCAGCAAATAAAAGAAGTGGTGTAAAACGTAAACATCGTGCATTGTCGATCGCAGATAAAGTGTACAGGTAGTCATTTTCTGTTAAATATATACAGAATATATAACCATAAAAAAATCCGGCATTTTCAAAAATCCGGCACTCCTCAGGTCCGGAGGTTGCCGGATTTTTGAATGTCTACTATTTAAGTGTTTACAAGTTTACATATTTGGAATATTTATTCATTTTCCTATGAATCCATGCTGGTCATTAATTTGTACATTTGATTGTTATGAAATTCATTGCATTCTGTGCAGGCAAGGGAGAAAACCAAAAATGCAACCAATAAAAAAATTCATTCACACTATCCTCAGTATCTGGTATGTCCACCGTGTGCTTGCAAACAAGCTTGGCAGCGGCTCCGCATGGAACGCACAAGTCTCTGAAGGAAATTCCGGGGAATCAAGTCCCATTCACGTGTAAGAGCAGCTTCGAGCTGTTGCAGATTAGCTGGAGAACCTTGCCTGTAGACTCTGCGTCCAACCCATCCCACAGATGTTCTATAGGGGACATGTCTGGTGATAGGGCAGGCCAATCAATCAACACAATGTTCTGCTGCTGTAGATATTGCTGCGTAATGCATGCGGTGTGCGCACGTGCGTTATCCTGCTGGAGAAGCTTCAAGTCTGGATAATTTGTGAACGCAGGAGCAACCAATGCATCCAGAACCTCATCTCGATATGTCACAGCATTAACATTTCCACGGAAGACGTGAAGAGGAAAGCGATGGTGAAAACTGAATCCTCCCCAAATGTGAATACTGCCACCTCCAAATCGGTTGTGCTGACAAACACAGCAATCTGCAAAGCACTCTCCACACCGTCGCCAAATCCGCATACGTCCATCAGCAAAGGATATGTTGAATCTGCTCTCGTCTGTGAATAGGACAGCATTCCACTGCAGTCTAGTCCATCTGACATGTTGCTCTGCCCATTGCAGGCGCTGCTGACGATGTCTGTGAGTCAAGTTTGGCCCAACATAAGGTCGTCTTGCATTAAGGCCTGTATCTCTGAGTCGTCGTATGGCTGTCATTCGAGAGACTTGCCCACGTCTACCCACTATTGCTCTTGCTGTTTGACTTGCCGGGAGAGAACGATTCCTTAGGTGACTCAGGACAATATGACGATCTTGCGCAGGGGTAGCAACTCCAAAGTCTATCCCGGGCACTGCCAGTGGTTCCGTAACGTTCATTGAGACGTACAATAGTGCTGTGGTGGCAATTCATCCTTCTGGCAATGGCCCGCGAGCTCATTCCGGTCTCCAACATACCAATGGCTCGTTGGCGGTCGTTTTCAGATAGTCGTGGCATTTCAAGCACATGTACTGGGTGTTTTGTCTCAACGGCCTTTTTATACCGAGTATACTGCCACAACGCGTACACATTTTCAGGGTCACAGCTGTTTGGAATCGTGTTGCACGTGTAACTTTCATTGTTTTCATGTAGTCTGTCCACAAACCTGTGAGGTGAATCATGCACTTTCCATTCCAGCAGCCATTCGCTCTCTACCTCATGACAAACACGGGGAAAATCCATTCCCACACTTTTTTTTCCAGCTTCTCGGCATCAGTATATATATAATAGTGGTGCGTTTTTAATGTGCTTCAGTATATATATATATATATATATATATATATATATATATATATATATATATATATATATGTATATATATATATATATATATATATATAATATATATATATATATATATATATATATATATATATATATATATATATATATATATATATATATATATATACTGTTTCAAACAGATGTACACACACTTCAAATACTGATAACTTAATTATCATTTAGGAGATAACCGTGTCATTTTCACATTTAAAGTCACAAAGGTTCAAAATGTCAGCTGCCTTCAGCAATGCGTTGTTCACAATGATGAACAACCAACCGACGTTCTGTGCTATTTCTAAGTGAATAGCGAAACAAGCAATTTTAATGCAACGCCTCATATCTTTCAGTATTTTCCATAAACTGGAAAGAAAGAAAAAAATACTGAGGGCATATGGAATTCCGAGCTGCATAGTGTCAATCATAAAAATCCTCTATGCTAACTTTACGTGTAGTGTTGGGCAGAGCAACCTAACTTTTGAGGTGAAGATAGGAGTACGACAGGAATTCCCCTTATCAATCACTCTATTTTTAACAGTCATAGACTGGGTGATGCGCCAGACAACAGAGGGCAGTCCAAGAGGAATAAGATGGACTACATTTTCTACATTGGAAGATCTGGAATATGCAGATGACATTGCACTACTAACACATTCACATCAACACATCCAGGAAAAAACGGATAGACTCAATAAGTATAGCCAGCAGGTGGACTTGACCATCAATTTAAAGAAGTCAGAGGTAATGACGCTTAATGTGAGCAACCCTGAGCCCATATCAGTAAGGAATCAGCAACTGGTACAGACAGACACCTTCACATACCTAGGATGCATAGTAACACCAGACGGCGGGGCAAGCAAAGACATCAACAACAGAATGAACAAAGCAAGAACAGCCTTTTTTAGCCTAAACAACATCTGGAAGTCCTCTCAATACAGCACAAGCACAAATTAAGATTATATCAGAGCTGTGTGCTTTCTGTGCTTCTCTATGGTGCGGAATGCTGGAGAGTTACAGAAAAGGAAATGTCGAAATTGTCCTTTTTTCACACAACATGCCTAAGAAAAATTCACCGAATCTTTTGGCCGAATACCATCACCAACCAAGATCTGCTTACTCGGAGCAAGCAAGAGGACATGCACACCATCATAGCTGGCAGACGCTGGAGTTGGGTTGGCCATGTCCTCAGAAGAGACCCCGATGCCATCACAAGAACAGCTATGCTATGGATCCCTGAAGGAGAACGAAAGAGAGGCCGACCAAAAACAACTTGGCGGAGGACTGTGGAAGCTGAGATGCAAAGAATGAACCAGAGTTGGGGCACATATGTACTCTCCCGAAAATAGAAAAGTGCGCAAATGACGGTGTGCGTGAACAGTTTGATTATGGAAAGAAGCCAACAATACAATTGATAAACAGTTTGACGGGTTATTGATAGTGTATACATAATTTTGAAACACTCTGTAATTCTGAAAAAGAACTGCTAGCTATACCAACCTTGCGTGCATTGTCCAAACCCGAACTGGTCACATCAAATGCGAATAAAATGGTAAAGTTGTTTTCATAACCCAATCTACAGCCAGTAAGAAGAAAGATTGTGAAATGGGGCATCCCTGCCGTACTTCAATTCTTATCCTAAACGATTTTATAAGTTGTCCTTTACAACGAATTCTGCATTTCATGTCTTCATGTGTTTTCAAAGATAAATGACCGACACGGGTGGGAGTGAGAAACTCGATAATACCGCATCAGTTTTTAAAGTGATTATCTGTCTAATTAAAAATGTCTGCCGCTAACAGTGGCAGAATGGGCTGAACAATAAGCTTTCCCTTGACAGCTTCTGCACCAGTTACTTGAAGCTGAAATTCTGTTGACATGCCCCGTAATGAGCGCAAAGAAAAATGATTAGATAGACCCTTCAGATCAGGGTTTCTTAACCTGTGGTCTCAGACAATCAAAGGGGGTCGATAGTCTTCATCGGACAATCAAAGAGGTCCACATGCATCGGACAATCAAAGAGGTCCACATGCATCGGACAATCAAAAGGGTCCACATGCATCGGACAATCAAAGGGGTCCACATGCATCGGACAATCAAAGGGGTCCACTTGCATCGGACAATCAAAGGGGTCCACTTGCATCGGACAATCAAAGGGGTCCACATGAATAGGACAATCAAAGGGGTCCACATGAATCGGACAATCAAAGGGGTCCACATGAATCGGACAATCAAAGGGTCCACATGCATCGGACAATCAAAGGGGTCCACATGCATCGGACAATCAAAGGGGTCCACATGCATCGGACAATCAAAGGGGTCCACATGAATCGTACAATCAAAGGGGTCCACATGCATGGACAATCAAAGGAGTCCACATGCATCGGACAATCAAAGGGGTCAATGACGCAACAAAGATGAAGAAACCATACTTTAGATACATTTATTTAAACCTTCTAATCGTAGTTAAACCAAGCCAGATAGTATATCAGATTTATATATTGTTTCAAGACCCTTTTCAAGTCTTTTATATTTGGACATGCGCCCTAATATAACCGACTAGGCTGAACGGGACGCGCCTCGTCAAAACGAGACAGAATTTTTTTTTTTTTTTTTTTAAAGCCAGATATTTTTACAACAGAAACTAGATGCAGATCTATTCCAGATAATGTAAACTATTTACTAAGAATGAAAAGTCAATTACAGTACCACATACTTTTAGCTTGAGTAACAGTAACAATAACAGTAACAGTAACAATAACAGTAACAATAACAGTAACAGTAACAATAACAGTAACAATAACAGTAACAGTAACAATAACAGTAACAATAACAGTAACAATAACAGTAACAGTAACAGTAACAATAACAGTAACAGTAACAGTAACAATAACAGTAACAGTAACAGTAACAATAACAGTAACAATAACAGTAACAATAACAGTAACAATAACAGTAACAATAACAGTAACAATAACAATAACAGTAACAATAACAGTAACAATAACAGTAACAGTAACAATAACAGTAACAGTAACAATAACAGTAACAGTAACAATAACAGTAACAGTAACAATAACAGTAACAGTAACAATAACAGTAACAATAACAGTAACAATAACAGTAACAATAACAGTAACAATAACAATAACAGTAACAATAACAGTAACAATAACAATTAACAGTAACAATAACAGTAACAGTAACAATAACAGTAACAATAACAGTAACAGTAACAATAACAGTAACAGTAACAATAACAGTAACAATAACAGTAACAGTAACAGTAACAATAACAGTAACAATAACAGTAACAATAACAGTAACAGTAACAGTAACAATAACAGTAACAGTAACAGTAACAATAACAGTAACAATAACAGTAACAATAACAGTAACAGTAACAATAACAGTAACAATAACAGTAACAGTAACAGTAACAATAACAGTAACAATAACAGTAACAGTAACAGTAACAATAACAGTAACAGTAACAATAACAGTAACAGTAACAATAACAGTAACAGTAACAATAACAGTAACAATAACAGTAACAGTAACAATAACAGTAACAATAACAGTAACAATAACAGTAACAATAACAATAACAGTAACAATAACAATAACAGTAACAGTAACAATAACAGTAACAGTAACAGTAACAATAACAGTAACAATAACAATAACAGTAACAGTAACAATAACAGTAACAGTAACAATAACAGTAACAATAACAGTAACAGTAACAATAACAGTAACAATAACAGTAACAGTAACAATAACAGTAACAGTAATTACTAGTTTCCTGGTGGAATGTCAGCACAAACTTTGTCAAGTTTTGCGGCGGAAAAAATTCAATATCCCACCCTGTTCGCCACCCACAACAATGCAGAGTTGACGTGTCAGCACTGGGGGTTGGAGTGGCTAAGAGGTATGGCGTCTGCCTCGAATTCTAGAGGTACCGGGGTTCGATTCCCAGTTGAGGGAATATAATTTATGGAATATTTTGTTTCACAACCAGTGGTCCTAATGATGTCATACTCTCCCCTGGATGAACACGGTAGACTTTAACGAGATGAACACGGTAGACTTTAACGAGATGAACACGGTACACTTTAACGAGATGAACACGGTACACTTTAACGAGATGAACACGGTAGACTCTAACGAGATGAACACGGTAGACTTTAACGAGATGAACACGGTACACTTTAACGAGATGAACACGGTACACTTTAACGAGATGAACACGGTACACTTTAACGAGATGAACACGGTAGACTCTAACGAGATGAACACGACAGACTCTAACGAGATGAACACGACAGACTCTAACAAGACGAACACAGTAGACTCTAACGAGATGAACACGGTAGACTCTAACGAGATGAACACGGTAGACTCTAACAAGACGAACAAGGTAGACTCTAACGAGATGAACACGGTAGACTCTAACGAGATGAACATGGTAGACTCTAACGAGACGAACAAGGTAGACTCTAATGAGATGAACACGGTAGACTCTGACGAGATAAACACGGTAAACGCTAACGAGATGAACTTCGTAGACTCTAAAAAAGATGGAGGTAAAACGGAGGCAAATGAAGCTCATCTAAAGCTATTCCGCTCTCCACCAATTTCATTAAAAAAAAATAATAATAATAACCGACGGATCCTCTGTCTAGGTTGAACGCAGCGCGGACTCGTAAAAAACCAAAGTAAAACTTCCATCAAACAACAGTGTCATCATTTGATATTCTTTTTGACACCTGAATGATTATAACACCATAATCATTTAAATCAAAGAAGTGATTATTAAAAGATTATTCACGCGTTCTCTAACAGCCCAGCAGCATTTTTTCGTGGCAGAATAAAAATTATAATTTTGTTCTGTAATACCTGTTTATGAAGAAAACATCGCCATAGCGAATTTATGTACCCGGGAGCTATCGCATATATGCACAAGTGAGTGGATCCGTAAAAACGATATTTAAAAATAACTGAATGTTGCTTAAGCGTCGAAGTGTAACTCCCTTATTTGAGAATTACCTTATCGGTCACGTCATGTATAAAGAAGCCAAGAAAGGTAGATCTGATAAAATCTAATAAATGCAGGGATGAGTAAATCAGAGATTAAGAGCTTAATTAAAGAAAGATATAATAACAGATTAATAGAAAGCAGAGTGGGATAAAAATCTGAAAGGAAGACATGCATATAAGATGTTCAAGGCTCCAACAAGAAAATGTCAGATATCTAGGGAACTGAAAATTCCCAGTAATAAGAAACTTCTCAGATTACAGATGGGAAAAGGCTATTTCAGAATAGAAGAACCTTACGGTGCAGGATGTCTTCACGACAATAATATAGAACATTTCTTGTTAAAATGCAAGAGGTATGAACAAATGAGAATACCAATATTAGATTATTTGCAGGCATCAAATTTACCTATAAATATAGAAGAGGTGTTGAGAATAGACAGACCTAGGGAACTACATAATATAGTCAAACAATATTTAACGCGAACAAAAGTTAATATATAGTGGCTGGGAATGTGAAGGTCTGATGCTGTTCTTACAATGCATATGACTTTTAACAGGTGAAATTCAATTAAATATCTGATAAAGTCAGTTCATTCATTCATTCATTATCCCTCTATTGTACGTAAGCACCCATTTATGAAAGTCTGTAGCTTTTTGGTTGTTGTCTTTGTTGTTCTCCATGTCTCCGAGCCATACAATAGGACTGACTTCACATATGAGCCGAAGATTCCTATTTTCGTGTTGGATCCGATTTCCCTTGATCTCCATATATTTCCCAATGCAATGAAAGCTCCTCTTGCCCCTTGTATTCCCATTTTGACATCGCTGTCCGTCCCTCCAACTTTGTCTATTTACTGCCAAGATATGTGTACGACTCCACATCCTGCACCGGTGTTCCCTCAAGTTCAACCCTGTTATCATTACCTGCATTTATTCTCATTATTTTTGTCTTTACCCTGTGTATTTTCAGACCCAATTGCTGTGACCTCTCATCGAGTGTTTTCAATTTGTCCTGCATCTGATTACGGTTATGGGACAGAAGAGCCAAGTCATCAGCAAAATCCAGATCATCCAACTGCTTAGTCAGAGTCCACTGGATTCCATTTCTGTTGTGTGTTGTCGATGATCTCATAACCAGTCTATTGCTAGTAAGAAAAGAAATGGAGACAAGAGGCATCTCTGTCGCACTCCTGTTCTTATCCCAAACGGTTCTGTAAGCTGTCCTTCATGAAGAACTCTGCATGTCATGTCTTCATATGTTTTCTTTATTAAATTAATGATCTTCAGGGGAACTCCATAATGCCTCATCAATTTCCAAAGTGATTCTCGGTCCACACTGTCAAATGCCCTTTCCCAGTCCACAAATCCGATGTACAGTGGTGAACTCCATTCCAGACCCCGTTCAACCACTATTCTCAAAGTGGCCATCTGGCCTGCACATGATCTGTCCCGTCGAAAACCCGCCTGTTCATCTCTCAGCCTCCCGTCCATGGACTCTTTCAATCTCTCAAGGACAATCCTGTTTAATACCCTTCCTGGCACTGATAGCAACACTATTCCTCCACAATTTGTGCACTCTTGCAAATTTCCCTTCCCAGGCAACCCAACCAGACATCACCCCTTCCACTCTGCCGGCATCTCCTCCCCCTCCCAGACCCCACCAAGTAATTTATATAACATCTCTGTAGCCGTGTCGACATCTGCCCCGATGGCCTCCGCTGGAATGTCATCAGGTCCAGACGCCCTTCCATCTCCCAGAAGCTTTATGGCTTTCTTCACCTCCTCCCCCGCCGGTCCCTCACCGTCAATCCGTAGCTCTTCCTCTGCTGACCGGACGTCCGGGGGGGCCTTGTGGAGCTGGTCTATTGAGAAGGTCCTCAAAATACTCTGTCCACCTCTTCATTTGCTCCCGTACATTGCCGAGCAGCCTTCCATTCCTGTCCCTTATGAGGCAACCTGTTTGCTTGTTTTTCCCTGTTAGCTTCTTTGTGCTGCTATACAGTTCTCTCATATTTCCCATGGCTGCAGCATCCTCCGCCTCCCTTGCCAACTGCTCAATATACTTCCTCTTGTCTCTGTTGATACTTCTTTTTACTTCCCTGTCCGCCTCTGTGCACACCTCCCGAGCCTTGGCCTCGGAACCTCTGGCCTTGCCTGTGTCCAAATCTGCCCTCTTGTCTTCTCTGTCTTTTATCCTATCGATGGCTCTGTTGCCATCCATGCCCTCTGTTGTCGCTCCCCTTTCCCCAGCACCTCCCCACATGTCTCACTCCATACAGTTTTGACCTGCTGCCAATAGTCTTCTGCATTCTCTACCTCTTCCAGCTGTTGGAGCACTTGTAATTTGTTGGATACTGTGACCGCAAATTTGTCTCTTGTCTCTTGATTTCCCGGATGTCCCACATTAAATTGTTGTCTATAACTTTGCATTGTTGCACATCTCTTGAGTCTCATTTTTACCTTGGCCATCAGAAGATGGTGATCCGATGCCACATCCGCTCCCCCATATACCCCCACATCCCGCAATGATGATCCAAACTTCCTGTCCATGCACGTATGATCAATCTGATTCCCCGCTCCATGGTCCGGTGACATCCATGCCGCCCCGTGTATTCTCTTATGTGGAAACATGCTTCCTCCTATAGCCAGTTGATTTGAAGCGCAGAAGCCTGAGAACAGTTCCCCATTTTCATTCATTATTCCTAGCCCATGTTTTCCCATGACTTCTTCAAATCCGGTGTTGACTGTACCTATCTTTGCATTCATGTCACCCATCAAAATTGTGATGTCTCTTCTCTTTACTTTATCCATAATTTCCTGTAGTCTAGTATAAAATGCTTCTTTCACAGACTCTTCTTTGTCATTAGTTGGTGCATAACATTGGATGACATTTACATGTATTTTCTTTTTAGCTGTTTTAAAAGTAGCTGTTATTATTCTGGGTCCAACAGCTTCCCATTCAATGAGTGCTTTCTGTGCTTCTTTAGATAACATAAGAGCTACCCTTTCACTGTGGTGTGAACTTTCGTCTTCATGTCCCTAGGACAGCACCAATTCTCCTGTGATGAGTTTCTTCCTGTCTACCCCCTTCCATTTTGTTTCACACATTCCCAGAACCTCGATTTTATATTCCCTCATTTCTGCTGCTACTTGTGCCACTTTCCGTTGTTCGTTTAATGTCCGAACATTCCAGGTGCCAAATCTGGAAGTTCTCCTAGAAGAAAGAAGGTTAGTCAGCAACACAGACTCCTTTCGGCTTTCTCTGTGTTGCATCATATGCCTCCCTACGAGAGGACCTTCCCCTGTCTTGGATGGCTGTGTTCTATTTTCCTTAATTGGCTTTTCCATATTTGTTGAAGTTTTTTTGTGGTTTAAATTTTTTACAGGATGGGGTAACCAGCCCCATGCCCAACCATCCTTAGTCGCTTTCTACGACATGCATGGCAGGGAACAGTGTTACTATTCTTTGCTCCCCTTTCGGGCCCCGGTAACACACGGGTGGATAAAGTCAGTTATATAACTGGAAACACCGGGCCTTCACACCCCTCCCCCTTAATATTATTCTTGTTTGGAGTTTCTGTTTGATTTTGTTCGATTTTATCTGGTGGGGGAGGGGGGGGGGGGGGGTGGGGGGGGCGGGGGGGGGGGGGGGGGGGGGGCGGTCGGGGGGATGTTAAAACATACACGCATAATTGGTAATTGTGATTTGCCCTATTTACAATGATTTGCCCTATTTACAATGATTTGCCCTATTTACTGGTGTGTTGCCACTTTCCCATGTCGGCAGTTGTTCATATTATTTGTACTTGAAAACAATATCTATCCTAATTAATTATCATCAGAGGTTGAACGGGATATTTTCCATCATTAAATAAAAAAAAAATGTACCATCTTTTCCCGCCAAAAATGCAATCTTTTCATGGCGCATTCCGACCGGGGAACTAAACTGCGCGCCTGTCAAAACAACGCACCTTTTTTTCCCCAATATACGAGGGGCGTTCAGAAAGTAATGCACCACATCGTTTTTCTCAGGAGCTGTTTATTAAAAAAACATGAAATTTATATACAATATACATGGATATGTCATGTAAACATCGGTATTATTCAACATAATCCCCATCAACTTGTACGGCTTTATGCCAGCGCGAAACAAGTGCATGTATTCCTAGCCCGTACCAGATTTTGTCTTGATCATGTAGCCATTTCTTCGCTGCATGAATCACTCCTTCATCATCTTCAAACCTTGTCCCACGGAGTGCATCTTTAAGTGGACCAAATAGATGAAAATCAGAGGGTGCCAAATCGGGAATATAGGGTGGATGGGGTAGTACAGTCCAACCCAATTTGGTGATTCCTTCCCGTGTTGCCAGACTTGTGTGAGGGCGTGCATTGTCGTGAAGGAGAAGCAGGTCTGCTGGATTCTTGTGCGGCCGAACTCTGCGAAAACGTTGATTGGGTTTTTTCAATGTCTTAATGTAAGCTTGCGAATTGATTGTCTCTCCTCTTGGCATAACGTCCACAAGAATCACACCTTCAATGTCCCAAAAGACAGTGATCATGACCTTTCTTCTTCTTCTTCTTCTTCTTCGTTCGCCCTGAAAAGGACGGTGGTTGCGTTGTGTCTGTTTACAGCGTAGCTGTGATATCTGCACCTTTCGGTCGACACATCCGACTTCTGCACGGCATTTTTTAGGACCGGGTTTGCCTTCCCATTTCGATCCACACTCGCTCAGCCAGCCTGCACAGCTGCAGACTGTTTCCAGGTCCACCACGTGGAGGTGGAGTGCGGTCTTGACCAGCTCTGGTTCGCTGGTCCTGACGCAGGCAGTCAAGCTATGAGTCGCTGACTGCGGTCTCTATTGCTGCGTCTTGAGGTCCCATGACCTTTCCAGCTGAAGGAATTGTCTTGAATTTCTTTCTTCTTGGTGATTGCGAATGATGCCACTCCATTGACTGTCTTTTTGTCTCAGGTTCAAAATGATGTGCCCAGGTTTCGTCACCTGTAACGATCTTAGCCAAAAAGTTCTCTCCATCAGCATTGAAACGCTCCAACAATTCAGAAGAAATTGTTTTCCTTTGCAATCGGTGGTCATTTGTGAGACTTCGAGGAACCCATCTTGCGCAAACCTTAGAAAATCCGAGAGTTTTTATAACTGCATTTGCACTACCAATGCTGACTGACAGCTGTAAGGCCAATTGTTGAGTAGTGATTTGCCTATCAGTAAGAATAATGCCCTCAGCGCATTTCAACATTTCTGCGTTGGTGGCTGTGGCAGGACGTCCACAGCGCGAACGATCAAGCAGCTCCGTATCTCCACTTCCTGGTTCTTTGATTCTCTGAACCCAGTGACTGACTGTACTCCTGTCGATTGCAAAACTTCCATACACATCACATAGACGCTTGTGAATATTCACAACAGTTTCCTTCTCTGCAACGAGAAATTCTATCACAATTCGCTGTTTATAACGCAAGTTGCTAACACGCTCCATTTCAACGGTTTAGGGCAGCCGTATTATTTGGCCGGTTGCGGTGCAATTTGGTGCACACAATTGACATATACCATATTTGAAGTGTGCAAAATTTCATGCTTCTATCTTCATTACTAGCTGAGAAAAACGATGTGGTGCATTACTTTCTGAACGCCCCTCGTACTTCATGCACAGGATGTTTTGTTTTTAACGAGATATTCCTGCTCTGTTGTTTTTCAGTGACTAAATTTCTGGATGTTTCCCCATGTATATTAAACAGTTCTGGCTAAGTATGAATGAGCGACTCTATCACATGTTTATATATTTAACCAGCGAAGCCTCATTTCTCACCATAGATGACGCTTCTATGCTTTCGTGCCACTGTTTCTGTACTTCTGAAGCAAATTGGAAATGAACGAAATGACCAGAGAGAATTTAGTCCCGTCATCCGGGCATGCAGCAAATAGAGAACAATATCACTATTTCCCACCAATGACTTACTATTAACTGACATTTTTTTTTTTTTAAAGTCGGTTCTTTTATTTTCTAGAGTACCGTACCTTCTCTGCTGTTGCTTGGCTGATAATGAAATATCATTTAATATTGTTCAACAAACTGTACTAATTCCTCTTCTTGATCGTTCATTCTCATATCACCATTTCTTCTTCGCCCGCCGTGCCAAAGGGCTTTGTTCCCATGGCCGCTGGATACGTCTTCGCCCGCCATGGAACATAGAAACACCACTGTAAGTGGTCCCCACTGTAGGCTGCCTGTGGTAAAGCGTATGCGCATGGAAGAGCAGTCTCTGTTAGCAGTTTGTTTTACATGACGAGGTAACCACCCCGTTCAGATCGCCCCTGGTTCGATTCCCGGTACGCCTATCGCTTTTCTGTTGTCTTTGTCCTACTGCTTTCTTTCTTTCTTTTTACGAATCCCACAATATACTTATTTACTTAGTCGTTTCTCTTCTAACCTGGGGTGTAGAGGTTTGCCAGAGCTCACTATTCTACATTGTCGGCTGTCTTCCTCCTGGTCTGGCTTTAATCTAGTCCTCGGTCCTTCAGAGATTGTTTTTAGCCGTCACTAGCTCGCTCATACGTCACTTCCGCATGACGCTTCTTTTCACAGCCATCTTAAGTGTTTCATTCTTGGATCCAGCAAAGTGACTTTTTACTTGTTTTTATAGTGTTGTTCATTCCTGTCTCCGTTTCGTTGATTATTTACTTTCTTGTTTCGATATGTCTTTCTGGTTTTACGATTTTCTTGCATTATTATTGTTCTCGTTTCGCTCAGCACCATTGTTCCATCTGCTTGTATCGCTCATTTGGTGTGTTCTTCATCATCATAGACTTTTGTAGTACCTATATGTAATTCTTGTCCTTGTCACCTTGTTCGTAACTGTGGCAGACGAAGGGTAAAACCCGAAACGTCCCTTGTTTCCTGTGTACCGTATACTTGTAAAACTGATTTCATACCATTTTATTTTTTAATAGAGATTGTCTAAAGTTGTCCTGCCAGCAAACTCTGGGTCGTCCTGGAGGTCTGGATCGTTGGCTCTTGGTTTCCTATATTTATCGTGGTAGCCGATCTTCTCCCATTCTGCAGACATGGCCAAACCATCTTAATTGGGACTGTTCCAATTAGGTCTGGGTTTTGATGCCATACCGTGTCGTCTGGTTGCGGACCATGTCTCCTCTTGTTACTTCAACCACCTGTCTCAGATGCCTCATTTCTGCAAATACCCTGGTTAGTTTACTAATTATATGACAGTACAGCACTACAACGAATTAGTTGAAGGCATATGCTCCACTGGCAGGTTAAGGGTTATGAATAAATTAAGGGGTGAAGCAACTGTAAAAAGCTATTTCAATAAATAACTGCGCGATTTCGATACAAATACACAGGGTTAACTTTCACCAGTAATAGCTACGCATACAGCGCATCTGATGGTATGATGCTATTGGTCGCCGTGGAAACGGCGGCCATGGTGGATTTTACTTGTATATTTCAATTACCTAAGGTTTTTTTTATTTGTTGAGTTATGAACACCTTAGTTTAAATGGAAGCTTATCGTTGTATTTTAAAACTTTTGTCAGATTAGATTTTAGAGTTACAGAACTTTAAGTTTGTATCAAAAAATGGTAACCATGTTTTCAAAATTTTACGACATTATTTGCAATAAATCAAAATTTTGACAAGATATCAAAAAATGGGATCTGTTAAAGTTTTAATATCCAGTGGAAAGCATCTGTGCCAAATCTCATGTAGATACACTAAAAAATACGCAAGCTATTATAACATTAGTAACACAAAACAAGGTTCTGAGGAATTCATGATTTTCTTCACAGGAAAAACACAATTTATTAAGAAAATACAATTTACAAAACCACAATATACCTACTTGGAACGTGTTCTGACAAATGATTTTCACATATTTAGATTCAGAAGAATATAAATTTTCTGAATATAGACTAATCGCAATTTTCATTTTTGTGCTATTTTGACTTAAAATTCTCTGTGCCGCCTCTAGTAGGATTAGGTTTACGTTTTTGAACTCCGCACTTGAAAACTGGTGTTTTTTGTGTGCAAGGGATATCCGGTTCAACCCATGTGGGTTATAATTTGGGTATATAGTGTTCATCTTTCCATATCTTCTTCTTCTTCCTCGTTCGCCCTGAAAAGGACGTTGGTTGCGTTGTGTCCGTTTACAGCGAAACTGCGATATTTGCGCCTTTAGGCCGACACATCCGACTTCCGCAAGGAATTTTTTGGGACCGGGTTTGCCTTCCCTCTTCGATCCCTACTTCGTCAGCCAAACCAGAGCTGACCAAGACTCTACTCCACCTCCAAGTGGTGATCCTGGAAACAGGCTGCATCACTGCAGTTTGGCTGAGAGAGTAGGGATCGAAGAGGGAAGGCAAACCCGGTCCTAAAAAATGTCGTGCCGAAGTCGTACGTGTCGGGTCGAAAGGCGCAGATATCGCAGCTTTGCTGTAAACTGCGACACGACGCAACCAACGTCCTTTTCAGGGCGAACGCAGAAGAAGAAGAATAAATGAGTACCCTTTTGTTCTCCAAGGAGCTTAGGCTTTCAACAAACGAACGCCAGTCCTTGACAGGGCCGTCTTAACAGCATTGTAGGCCGTGGGCAAAGCAATGCACTGGGCCCCTATCAGCCCTACCCACCCACGGGAATAAAAATGATGTCTTATGAACAACATGGCAGCATCCCAGCATGGGGCCCCTAGAATCGTGGGGCCCTGGGCACTGCCCAGTGTGCCCATGCCTTAAGACGGCACTGGTCCTTGATGTCTTTCTTCCTCATCATTTTCACTTCTGTCTCCAGTTCTCTTCTCCATGTGTTCTCCTGTCTGTCTCCACTTCTCTTACCCTGGGGTTTCCAGAACAAGGACTGCCTGGTAAGGCTCTCAACAGGTTTCCTCGATGTGTGTCCTATCCAGTACCAGCGTCTTCTTCTCATCTCTTGTTCCATTGGCACTGATAGGGTTTTTATCTTCAGTTCCCAGCTCGTAACCTTATCGTAACTTTTCAAGCCTTCTGTTAGCAACCCTTTATAGAAGTCTGCAATTTCTTGGTTGTTATTCTCCATGTCTCAGAGCCATACAATAGGACTGACTTGACATTTGAGTTGAAGATTCTTATTTTTGTAAATTCAAAAGCACCAATACCTAACGGCAATTTTACTTATTCAAAAGTATTTTAAAAAACCACTGTCCATCACCACAGTACACGAACTACGTAGCAGCAGCGAGGATCCCAATGTGTGTATACGGGATCACACATTCTATAAATATTTTTGTGCACACCGTCATTTGCGCACTTTTCTTTGTCGTGTTACTATTTTCGGGAGAGTACATATAAGGGAAACAATACAATTAATGTCTAACTTTCAACCAAAGTTGCATCCCTTAGCGTTACTGACTGAAAAAGCTGGGATTTTATATATATCTTGATTTTACTTGATTTCTTTTAATTCCCATATATTTTCCGCCCCGTGAAGTTCCCGGGTGTTACGTGCAGTTTTTCATAACTGATAATGTAGTCTGTCTGTATGCTTGTTATATTTTGAATAAGATTTTTGGGTCTAATGTATTCTTCATTGGAACCATAATCTAAGGGGCGAATACTCATCTTTTGCTTTGAGGGAAAGTAAATATGTAGTTACTCCTCTTTAAAAGGTGACACCAGCTGACTGGATAGATCAGAGGGGATGCGAACTGCGCATGTCCAAATTAAGAGAGTTTTTGAAGAAGATTTCCGGCGGGAGGCCGTGTTTTTTTTGTTCTGGGTCTGTCAGACGGAATGTCTGATTATTTCTCTGCATTGCCTTTTGGGGATGGAAACTCTTCCACTATATTTAGAGTCCCCTGTGTTATTTTCTGTTCGTCAGGAAGACGACAGTTGCTTCTAAGTGGTGTTAGGAATTCGTATCAAGGTAATATTACGAAACTTTCACACTTCCTTTGTAAGGATCATATTTTTGAGTCAACCAGTGACAAGAGCTCATAAATGGTTGGAAGGCAGAGCATTCCTCTTGTTACGCTCGTTGGAGCCATCTAAGACTGTTTTTCTAGATTTACACACAGAGATCCATGAAAATAGTCAATCTTCTACAACCCGCATGATTGGCGGTACATTTTGAACTTAGACGCTTATGTCTACAGAAGAGGAATCCACAGTGTGTACTGTTTGATAGAGGCCTAATATATATATAACTATCTGGAGCGGAAGAACAGATGGGTTATTAGTTATTATAACTTTGAAAATGAAAACTCGCCTAGTTGTACAAGGGAGTTGTATAAGCCTATCTTCGAAAGGACAGCCTATCTTCGATACGTCCGATTAGAGGGATTGACTATGCTAATTTCGTCGCCCGCCATGTTTGGGAGGTCGATTTAAGAAAAATGACTTTGATGAGTCAGAAAGAAACTGTTGGATGTTTAGACAGTATTTACCCGTTGTGTAATACGGGGTTTTTCCGCTAGTTGTAGACGGAGAGATATCTTGGAGGCTGCAACACTTTGCTAATCATATGATTTTATGGAACTTATGTACATGCCATTGTTGTGAACTGTTTTCATATCCGCCATGTTCCTGTGTCATACTTACATGGAGTTGTCTTCGTCTTGTTGCTGTGACCATAATAAATGATCAAAACGTACACAGCTGTTTACCTATATTTTGACTCCATCAACTCCACATCTACATCTTTCAAGGTGATGAATGCCACACACTCTCTTGTACGTTACGTGTGGTGATACCAGTCTGCACTGATACATAGACGTCCACCTCGACGAACTACAATGTCACACATTTGCGATTAGTCATATTACAGCACGATACATCACCAGCCACGACCACCATAGCAGTATATATATATATATATATATATATATATATATATATATATATATATATATATATATATATATATATATATATATATATATATATATATATATATTAGCCTTACTGCATCAGTTGAACATATACACCTGCATCATATTGGTAACAGTGGTGATCAAATACGTGGGTTTACGAGGTGAGACTCTACATAGACGTTACCTTCGTCAATTTGCAAAGTACCGGCGTTCATGGTCAAAACTGCTCTTTGGAAGGCCATGTGTCATGAACGTTGTCATTACTGTTTTGAAGAACAGAAATCCGATTTACCATCGCCACAGTTTCTGAACCAGAATCAGTAGTACATTTTTCATCGGTGGAGCTTCCTGGACTGCTCTATATTGAACTTTGTAATAGTTTAATTTAGAAGGAATTATTTATTAAAGTGGCAGTGCTATTGTATTAGAATAATATCTGAGCTTTCTGTGCAACACATTGCATTACATTACATTATATGAAATATTTATATTTATGTTTAAGTGTTACATGTAATATTTTGTGTATATGTTTTGTGGGAGGTTGGGTGTGTGACTAATATAAGATATACCACGTCATAGAGGTCTTGTATTAGTGTTCCATAGGTGCGGTTTTCTTGATTGAAAATCTGCTAGCGACAACTGTTGCTATTTTGTGTTAGTTGTGACGAGGTGTGTTTTTTCTTCGTTGTTTTTGTAACATTTTTTATTCTTTAGTTTTGATTACATTTGTTTGTATTTGTAGATCTACTCTTTTCTGTCATTCAGTTCTATACACCTTTATGTTTTTACACTGTGACGTCAGTTGTTTTGTTTAAATTTTCGCAGTTATCATCACATCCTTTGTGAGATTTCCTTCATTTTGGTTTTTTAGTTGACTTCTGCGAATGTTATCGTAGTGTTTTGAATATTTGTCTTCGTATTATTGTTATTGTTTTGTTTGCTATTGGTACACATACTTAGACATACACTATTGACATTTTGATTGAATTTATGATATAAATGTCTGATGATATTGTTATCATAGAATAACCATACAAGTTCTAGCAAAAGACTTGTCTTCAAAAGACATTGAAATTAAGGGAGCTGATTATACAAGTTTTTGTTAAAAACTTGCTCCTGTTTGGTTGAAATAAATTAATTTGTTATTTCAGGGATATTAGTCACATATTGTTAGACATTATGTCGACTTTAGATTACTTTATTGTACAAGGGAAATCCCTGGGCAAAACTGGTGATAAGTTGGAGGAGTATGCTACCAGTCAATATGAAAAAGCACAAAAATTGGAAATTGATAAACTGAAAGCTGAGGATAGAAGATTGGAATTAGAATTTGAACAAAAGAAATTGCAGATGCAGGTGGAAGAAAAGAGATTCCAAATGGAAATGGAAAAACAAAATAGAGAAGCTGAACAAAAGAGATTAGACAGAGAAGCTGAACAAAAGAGATTAGATAGAGAAGCTGAGGTTGAACAAAAGAGATTAGACAGAGAAGCTGAACAAAAGATATTAGACAGAGAAGCTGAACAAAAGAGATTAGACAGAGAAGCTGAACAAAAGAGATTAGACAAAGAAGCTGAAGCCAAGGAGAGAAAGGCAAAAAGGGAACATGAGGAAAAACTGTTAGCATTTGAGTTAGAAAAATTGAAATTGACAAACATGAGTAATGTTAATCAGTCATCTGGTGGTAATGTTAAACCTTTTATTTACAAGATCAAGCTACCAGCATTTAATCCATCCAGTGACGATATAACAGTTTGGCTAGATAGATTTGAACGTTCTTGTCGAAATCATAATGTGGATAGATCACAATATGCTAATCAGTTATCAGAGATACTGAAAGGTGACACTCTGACTAGTTTAAGCTTGATAGAAGAGGCTGACCAGAATAATTATGATGTTATCAGAGCAGCCTTGTTAAAAAATATCAATTAACAGAGGAAAGTTACCGTCTTTTGTTTAAGAAAATGGTACCTGAATCAGGGGTAGAATTCTCAGAATTCATTGCAAGGACACGTCTTACATTTAATCGTTGGATTGAGCTGTCCAAAACAGAAAAGACATATGAAGCTCTTATGGACTTGTTGCTCAGAGACAAGATTATGTCAAGTGTAAATAAACCATTCCTTGAATTCCTACATGAGCGGAAACCCAAGACACTAAAAGAAATGGAAGAATATTGTACCCAATACGTCACTGCACATCCGGACGTAGCTTTTAGCAATGCTAAGGTTAAGGAAAGTATGCCAGTTGCTTCAGCAACACCATACAACCCTAATTACTCACACAAATTTCAGGGACCACAAAACAGGTTTGATAAAAAGGGTAACCATAATAGTTATCAAAACCAAGGTAACCAATCACTTCAGGGTTCTTCTGCGAAGAACTGGAGACGAGCCGACAGCCCTCGATTCAGGGGTGGTCATAATTATAGGAATTTCCGCAGAGGAAGTCATTATAGAAACTATCCAAGTTATCCGTCATGGAGACAACAAGATCATAATTATAGAGATACTCATTATAATGAGCATGATAATGGTAACCATGAGAACTATGACTCAAACCCAAATAGGGGTTACAATAGAGGAAACAATAATGATTACAGAGGCAATAATAATCGTAGTAGATCACAATACAAAAAACATAAATCACATTATCAGGCAAACTCTGCACAGCAAGAGTCACATGAAGCCTATAAACAGACTAAAGATAAAATGTGTAACATTTGGCGGCACCTTAGAGAAATACTCTACTGCTATCATTAGGATTGCTACTCCCTTCTTTACAGGAGATGTACACGCATGTCTTCTGCCGAATCCGATAGCTGATCTTATCATCGGTCGTATTCACGGAGTCAAAGAATGCACTCCGCAACAAATTTCCTTTTGGGAAAAACAAAATATGCAAACTGCTAATGCTGTAGTCACTAGAGCTCAAGCTCTTAATATGCCTCAAACTTCATCTACTGAAGATAATGAAGTGCATAACCAAGATGATCCCTTGGTAATTTCTCGTGACTCGTTTATAAAACAGCAAGAAGATGATCCGACTCTAAAAAAATTCTTCACTCTTGCAACAAAAGGTGATCCGAATAAAGATACAAAGCGTAAATCTTGGATTACAATGAAGAATGGCGTACTTGTACGTATGGTGCAAGACTCCACTAAGTCAAGTCATTCTCAGATTCTTGTGCCCAAGAATTTGAGAGTTAAAATTTTGCAGCACGCTCACGACTCTCAGTGTGCTGGACATATGGGTTTTTCCCGTATGAAGTCAAGAGTTCTTGCGGCTTTCTTTTGGCCATTAGTAAACAAGGACATACGGATTTATTGTCGATCTTGTAAAGTATGTCAAGAGGTCAAATCCAAAGGTCCACGCCATGCTGCACCTATTCAGGCTGCAGACATTCCTATTTGGCAGTTTCAGAAAATGGCAATAGACATTATTGGTCCGTTTAAGATCAAATCTGCCAGAGGACATCAGTTTATCTTAACGTGTGTGGACATGTGCACACGTTGGCCAGAGGCTATATTCTGAAGAGCATTTCCACTGCCGATGTTGCAGACGCTCTTTGGCTAATATTTTCTCGTCTGGGATTCCCCGGAGAAATATTATCAGATCATGGAACCCAACTAATATCGGATACCATGTCTCAAGTGATGTCTACTCTGCAGATAGAGAGATCTTTGAGTAGTATCTATCATCCAATATCTAATGGGATGGTCGAACGCCTAAATAGAACACTCAAAAACTTATTAGGGAAAATAACTGAGGATCATCCTCAAGATTGGGACAGGGTTTTACCTGCAGCCCTCTTCGCTTACAGAGAGGTCCCCAATGAACATACAGGATTTTCTCCCTTTGAACTTGTCTTTGGCGCGCAACCGCGCGGCCCTATGTCTTTGCTTCATGATCTCATAACCGCTGATAATATTACCGATGACACAAAATCCTCTTTCGAATATGTCATCGCGCTGAGACAAAAGATTATCGAAGCATGCAAATTAGCAACTTCTTCTTCTGAATTTGCTAAACAGAAGGCAAGGCAATTTGCCAATAAGAAAAGAACCTTACGACAACTTTGTCCTGTGACAAAGCATTTGTTTTGCTACCTTGTAGGGAAAACAGACTTCTTATTTCTTGGAAAGGTCCGTACGATATAATCTCGAAAATTTCCGATGTTGACTACATTGTCGAATTGATGAAAAGCATAAAACCTTCCACGTCAATATGCTTACAGAATTCCACGAACGTCCTGATTATTTACAGCCTATTTTCCAGGCAACGGACGATTCTCCAGTCCAACATGGTCATTACTCATCACTGTCCGTAATACAGGATGAGGAAACAAGTTTTTCGGATGTTAATCTTCCGCTTCCGATGATTCCACTTCATTCTAGTGAATCATGGAAAAATGTTACTGTTTCTCCTGATTTATCTCTAGGAGAACAGCGACAAGTTTCGGTTATGTTACAAACATTTCAGGATGTCCTCACTGACATCCCTGGACAAACTCATGCCATTGAACATGACATTGTTCTAACTGACTATACTCCTATTAGAGTCAGACCTTATCCTATTCCTATACATTTTCAAGCACAGGTTGAGAAGGAGTTGGATGAGATGATAGATTTAAAAATAATTGAACCATCCACTTCTGCATATTCTTCGCCGATGGTTATTGTTAGAAAAAAAGACAATAACATACGTCTTTGCGTTGACTATCGCAAATTGAATAAAGTTATGAAGTTCGATGCTGAACCTATGCCTTTACTAGAAGAGCTACTTACTAGGATTTCTAAATCTCATTTTTTCACTAAACTTGATTTGTCTAAAGGATATTGGCAAGTTCCTTTATCTGAACGCACCAAACCTTTTACTGCTTTTTCTACACCTAGAGGCCTTTTTCAATGGAATTTTATGCCTTTCGGCCTTATGAACGCACCAGCTACATTCGTACGCATGATGCGTCGAATACTATCTTATCGGTCAGATGTCATTGCATACCTAGACGACATCTGTCTTTTCAGCGATACTTGGGAAGATCACTATTCGGGGTTAGTTGAATTACTGTCTACTTTACGCGAGCATAATCTGACAGCGAAACCCTCTAAAGCCTGCATTGGTTTTAGCGAAATTTCTTTCCTAGGCCATCGAGTTGGTCATGGTTTTCTAAAGACAGAGGACCATAATATCACTAAGATACTTAACAGCTCTATTCCTAAGACTAAAAAGCAAGTGCGAAGTCTCTTAGGTCTTATACAATTTTATGGACAATTCATTCCGAATCTGTCCTCTATCATGGCACCTCTTTCTACACTACTAAAGAAAGGGTCTCCTAATATGGTTCACTGGTCTCAGGAATGCCAATCCTCGTTGGATAAGATCAAAACTATGTTTTCAACACCACCTATTCTAGTGTTACCTACTAAAGATAAGACATTTTTTCTTCGTAGTGACGCTTCATCCACTGGGATTGGAGCGGCACTAATGCAAGAGTACTCTGGAACTCTGCATCTTGTAATGTATATCTCCAGAAAACTTAATGCTGCAGAAAGGAATTACTCGGTTTTAGACCGTGAACTGTTGGCTATGGTCTGGTCAATTCTCAAACTACAAAGATTCCTTCTAGGCGCACATTTCATAGTAGAAACTGACCAGAAAGCTCTTACGGCTATACAGAGTAAGAATTTGAAGAGCTCGAGGTCTACTCGATATGCAATTGCTCTTCAACCATTTCATTTCTCGGTTCGAGCTATACGTGGATCAGATAATGTGATGGCAGACATTTTGTCTAGATGCCCACATGATTCCACCTAACTTTTATGTCTTGGACTTCCTAATACGTCTAAGACTATAATAGTTTCTTTCTATATCAATATAGGTACACATTTGTAATTTGTAATATAGTGATTGTATCACTACTTAGCGGTTCATTGATGTATATTCACCGCTGTTCTTTGATGATTTTTCTTCTTTGTTAATCATGAACTTAAGATACCTAATATGAAATTATTGATTGAAATTATTGTATGCATTGTGTCATTGCCAGTATTGTAGTATAAGTTGGTGACACATCTCTGGAAACATTTATACTTAACCATAATCTAAGGGGCGAATACTCATCTCTTTCTTTGAGGGAAAGTAAATATGTAGTTACTCCTCTTTAAAAGGTGACACCAGCTGACTGGATAGATCAGAGGGGATGCGAACTGCGCATGTCCAAACTAAGAGAGTTTTTGAAGAAGATTTCCGGCGGGAGGCCGTGTTTTTTTTGTTCTGGGTCTGTCAGACGGAATGTCTGATTATTTCTCTGCATTGCCTTTTGGGGATGGAAACTCTTCCACTATATTTAGAGTCCCCTGTGTTATTTTCTGTTCGTCAGGAAGACGACAGTTGCTTCTAAGTGGTGTTAGGAATTCGTATCAAGGTAATATTACGAAACTTTCACACTTCCTTTGTAAGGATCATATTTTTGAGTCAACCAGTGACAAGAGCTCATAAATGGTTGGAAGGCAGAGCATTCCTCTTGTTACGCTCGTTGGAGCCATCTAAGACTGTTTTTCTAGATTTACACACAGAGATCCATGAAAATAGTATTTACCCGTTGTGTAATACGGGGTTTTTCCGCTAGTTGTAGACGGAGAGATATCTTGGAGGCTGCAACACTTTGCTAATCATATAATTTTATGGAACTTATGTACATGCCATTGTTGTGAACTGTTTTCATATCCGCCATGTTCCTGTGTCATACTTACATGGAATTGTCTTCGTCTTGTTGCTGTGACCATAATAAATGATCAAAACGTACACAGCTGTTTACCTATATTTTGACTCCATCAACTCCACATCTACATCTTTCAAGGTGATGAATGCCACACACACTCTTGTACGTTACGTGTGGTGATACAAGTCTGCACTGATACATAGACGTCCACCTCGACGAACTACCATGTCACACATTCGCGATTAGTCATATTACAGCACGATACATCACCAGCCACGACCACCATAGCAGTATATATATATATGTTAGCCTTACTGCATCAGTTGAACATATACACCTGCATCATATTGGTAACACCGGGGTCTGTGAAGAGACAAAGAAAGAATAAGGCTCCTGCTCCCTCATGCATGTCGTACATGGCGAATAATTTGAAATTGTGCATGGGGCTAGCAACTTTACCGTGTAACACAAATTGTCACAGAAACTTTCGCTATAAGAGCACGTGGCTGCCTGATACAAGATTCCTGTAATGGTTTAGCTGCAGTAGTGGCTCCATGATCTGTAAGAAAATGATGTTGATAATGATGTTGATGATGATGTTGATGATGTTGATCATGATGATGATGTTGATGATGATGTTGATAATGATGTTGATGATGATGTTGATAATGATGTTGATGATGTCGATCATGATGATGATGATGATGATGATGCTGATGATGATGTTGATAATGATGTTGGTGATGTTGATCATGATGATGATGATGATAATGATGTTGATGATGCTGATGATGATGTTGATCATGATTCATTCATTCATAAACCTCCACTCCCAAAGGAGTATAGGCCTTCAACAAACACATGCCAAGTCCTCCTGTCACGTGACATCATCTCAAGTTCTTACCACGTTCTCCTCATCATTTTCACCTCTGTTTCAAGCTCTCTTCTCCATGTGCTTCTTGGTCTAGTTGATCATGATGATGATGTTGATATTTTCTTTTGCGACAAGAACAGATTTTAAACAGAAACAAACTATTCCAAGTACTATGGTTATAATAATTTATACAGCCGACACGACTATACGAACTGGAAGCTGTTTACATGATTCTCCTTTTAACTCTCTGTGAATCTTTACTGCGGTTCTCGTCCTGGTTCGGTAGAACTTTAACATTTTATTTGGCAGAACACTGCATGAAAATAAACAACTATCCATCAAATTTGTAAACATTAACCCCTGTACCCCTGTTCAGCAGACGTAGACATTATATTGCCGCATTGGATTTCTTTTCGTAACTAACTCTACAATTTAACATCCTCTACGACCTGGCTTGCCTCTACACAATCGTTGTGATATGTCCTTCATGAGAAAAGATGTTAATATCAAAATATTAATCTGAGCCAACATTGGTCTGCTCCAAATCATCACTGACGATAGTAGCGTTACTTACGTCATCAGTCATCCTGTCACGTGATTTTAGATCTATATATAGTTTAACCTTCAATTTAACCTCATCATTGAAACGCGCATTTAAAAGGGATTTTCGCATCTTAACGTCAGAAAACTTCCTGTATTTTCTTGTCTTTTCTTCTAATATTTATCTTTCACGACACTATTCTTAAAATCCGAAGCGAAAATGTCCGTTTTTCACCCCGACACAATTTTTATGAAACCGGAAAACTGCTTTGACGTTAAGGGTATTGAGAGTAGATAGAAATGCACAAACGTGCTCAAGAAAGCATGTACTGGATAACACTTGCACCGATATGTATAATACATAAAATAAGATGGATATAACACACGACGAGAAGCATAGGACATACAGTGACATGGATAAAACAAACATGGACTGGGATATTGTATATAATGACTATGTGACATAGATAATGCATACAACGGCACGGATAAAACACACATCGGCATACATGATGCAAAAAAAAAAGAGATCAGGACAAAACATACCCACATGGATAAAACACAAACAGGTGTGGATACACCATACACAATAGCACGTATAAGATATACGTCCGCATGGCTATGGCAACACTGACATGAATATGGCAACACTGACGTAGATTATACATACAGTGATACGGAAAATACATACAGTGATATGGGAAAGACATACAGTGACGGAAATTACATACAGTAACATGGACAAGTAACACAGCGGCATGGATTAAACATAAAGCATGAACGAGTCTTATGTTAGCATCTATAAGACATACAGGGACATAGATAAAACAAACATCGACATAGATAAGACACACAATGGCATGAATACAACATACACTGACATGGATATGATATACACAGACGTGGATAAGACATACATTGACACAGATAAGACATACGCGAACACGGATAAGACAAACTGTCACGGATAAAGCACACAGCGACATGGATAAAACAAAGACTGACCTGGATAGGACATACACTGACTGGATGACACAGACATGGTAACATACGGTGGTTCTTGTTCTGGAAGTCGCATTAAAATAAAAAAGGAAGCAATGAAAAACATCATGGGGAAGGGACTGTGAAAAAGAAGAAAATATTACATACAGGACATAAGTAAAATGAAAAAGGGACTACGCATTATGATGATTGGCTGAATCTGGTTGAAGGCCAATGCTTCGGTCACACATGCAAAGAAGAATAAGTGTAAAAAAATAAACAGCAGTGTTTGTGAGTATGAAAAATTTCTGCTTGGGAAGATAATACAGCGCTAGTAAAGAAGCTGTAAGTCCAGTACCAGCGGAACAAGTTGTCAAGAAATATACGCTGGCTCTGGCTATGAAACACAGTGAGGAAACATAGTGAGGAAACAGTGAGGAAACACAGTGAGGAAACACAGTGAAGAAACACAGTGAGGAAACACAGTGAAGAAACACAGTGAGGAAACACAGTGAAGAAACACAGTGAGGAAACACAGTGAAGAAACACAGTGAGGAAACACAGTGAGGAAACACATTGAGGAAGCACAGTGAGGAAACACAGTGAAGAAACACAGTGAAGAAACACAGTGAGGAAACACAGTGAAGAAACACAGTGAGGAAACACAGTGAAGAAACACAGTGAGGAAACACAGTGAGGAAACACAGTGAAGAAACACAGTGAGGAAACACAGTGAAGAAACACAGTGAGGAAACACAGTGAGGAAACACAGTGAGGAAGCACAGTGAGGAAACACAGTGAAGAAACACAGTGAAGAAACACAGTGAGGAAACACAGTGAGGAAACACAGTGAGGAAACACAGTGAGGAAGCACAGTGAGGAAACACAGTGAGGAAACACAGTGAAGAAACACAGTGAAGAAACACAGTGAGGAAACACAGTGAGGAAACACAGTGAAGAAACACAGTGAGGAAACACAGTGAAGAAACACAGTGAGGAAACACAGTGAGGAAACACAGTGAAGAAACACAGTGAGGAAACACAGTGAAGAAACACAGTGAGGAAACACAGTGAGGAAACACAGTGAGGAAGCACAGTGAGGAAACACAGTGAAGAAACACAGTGAAGAAACACAGTGAGGAAACACAGTGAGGAAACACAGTGAGGAAACACTGAGTAGACACAGTGAAGAAACACAGTGAAAAAACACAGTGAGGAAACACAGTGAGGAAACACAGTGAGGAAACACAGTGAGGAAACACAGTGAGGAAACGCAGTGATGAAACACAGTGAGGAAACACAGTGAGGAAGCACAGTGAGGAAACACAGTGAAGAAACACAGTGAAGAAACACAGTGAGGAAACACAGTGAGGAAACACAGTGAGGAAACACTGAGTAAACACAGTGAAGAAACACAGTGAAAAAACACAGTGAGGAAACACAGTGAGGAAACACAGTGACGAAACACAGTGAGGAAACACAGTGAGGAAACGCAGTGATGAAACACAGTGAGGAAACACAGTGAAGAAACACAGTGAGGAAACACAGTGAGGAAACACTGAGTAAACACAGTGAAGAAACACAGTGAAAAAACACAGTGAGGAAACACAGTGAGGAAACACAGTGACGAAACACAGTGAGGAAACACAGTGAGGAAACGCAGTGATGAAACACAGTGAGGAAACACAGTGAAGAAACACAGTGAGGAAACCCCCTGATAGCTTCACACGTCAGTACTTGTTCTGTAATTCCAACGGTATGAGGAAACGAGGCTGGAACGACAAAATACACACTCATAGAAAATGGAACTGGAGACATACGTGAAGAGTATTTAGAAGACATCTTAAATGGTTCCTAAGTTTTTTTCTCCCCGCATTCGGGAATTTAAAAAAAAATTAAAATTATGAGAGCAGACGGAGTTGAGTAGCTTGTAACCGGATTCAGACTTCAACTCTGACCCCGCACAAAACTACCGACTCCACGACTCTGGAGACACAAATGAACAGGATATTGAAGACATGGAAAGATCTTGAGCGGATGGCACAGGACAGGAAGACTTGGCATATGTTTGTTAAAGGCCTATGCTCCGTGGGGAGCTTGAGAGTGATGAATGAATGTTCCTGTCCTTTGTTAAAAGTGACTTTTTTCTGTTCTTTTTAAATTTAGTTGTTACATTCACATCATCCGCCAAAGAACGCGCGACTAACAGAAGAATCATTTATGAGTGCTGGTATTCCTTATAAGGCGATATACGTGCAATCTTGTGAAGTAAAAAATTCGGTACATTTAATGTAAAAAAAAATTAAACGAAACAAAATATCCTGATAATATCGACAGCTATCTTTTATCAGTTTTATGCAATATTTATATACAGGACGTCCGGGGGTGTGGCCATCTGCGAAGTGGAATGTTCGCAGCATAATCCCGACGTCTGCTATAAATTAAACTGATTGCTTAACTTAAGTAAACACTCAAAGAAGGTTGAAGCAGATGGTCGATCGAATACAAGAAAAAATTACATCCTATGTCGCGTAAGACAATTATTTTTCCTTCATTTTTATTCTCTATACGTTTTCTCTTGTCTTTCTTTGCTACCATAAAGCTCTGCATTCATTAATAACCCGTTATTATTCTCTTAAAGACTGCTGTATTCAAGATTTATCTCCCTCTCTATTTAAACAGGTGTCCACATTAACTCTTTACGCCCCTATTTTTAGATTTTATCCAGGCACCAAATTGCACCCAACGTTTTTTTTTAAAGGTGATGTTTTAAAACAAGCATTAAACAAACAAACACACAAATAAACACAAACACACACACATACGGCTAGCGGAGTTGTGGATTTTAAAGTTGCTACCGGAGTGAAATGGGTTCATTTTCGATACAAGACAACAGGAGGCTGAGACACTTGGGAGTCATGACCCAAGTGGGCCCGCCCCCCTTAGAATGTATAGGAGTATAATGGGCCGAAACACTTGTCGGACGGGGGACCTCTTCTGATCAGATTGCCTCCTGTTGTATCGCTCTGTAAAGAGTTTCCTATCATATATATATATATGAGAAAACATCTCGTAATATCTGTTAACTCGTTGTATTTTCGCTGAATAATATATTCACATGTTATAAGTGTTACATACATCACATATTTCTGTTTGTTTTTTTAAACTGTGAAAAGTGCGGACTTGAGGAAGTTGGATATAACCTAACGGAAGTGTTAGGTGTCCCGTGGGAGAATAATGTACCGTATAGCGACCCACCATACGGATGTTGGGAAATAAATTGTCAATATTCGTTTGTATTTCTTTACTGTGATATATTTATGGTCTATTTAAATATTCTACTTTTTCCCCATTCTTGATGTTCCTATAATATTCTCTATGTGAGGTGTTGTCTTTATCAAAATTACGTTACAAGATTGACTCTTATCTTCTGTTTTCCCCGCAATTGTTTTCTGCAAAATTCTCCATATTCAATTGTTCTCTCTTTTTCCGTATTTGGTAGATCAGCTATCTGTTCTGTTTTTTATTATCACGTATAATAAATTACTCATTCTTTATTATGTCAGATGTTCATGATTCAGTTCTCATTCTTCATTATGTCAGATGTTCGTGATTCAGTTCTCATTCTTCATTATGTCAGATGTTCGTGATTCAGCTCTCATTCTTCATTATGTCAGATGTTCGTGATTCAGTTCTCATTCTTCATTATGTCAGATGTTCGTGATTCAGCTCTCATTCTTCATTATGTCAGATGTTCATGATTCAGTTCTCATTCTTCATTATGTCAGATGTTCATGATTCAGTTCTCATTCTTCATTATGTCAGATGTTCGTGATTTAGTTCTCATTCTTCATTATGTCAGATGTTCGTGATTCAGTTCTCATTCTTCATTATGTCAGATGTTCGTGATTCAGTTCTCATTCTTCATTATGTCAGATGTTCGTGATTCAGTTCTCATTCTTCATTATGTCAGATGTTCGTGATTCAGTTCTCATTCTTCATTATGTCAGATGTTCATGATTCAGTTCTCATTCTTCATTATGTCAGATGTTCGTGATTTAGTTCTCATTCTTCATTATGTCAGATGTTCGTGATTCAGTTCTCATTCTTCATTATGTCAGATGTTCGTGATTCAGTTCTCATTCTTTATTATGTCAGATGTTCGTGATTTAGTTCTCATTCTTTATTATGTCAGATGTTCGTGATCCAGCTCTCATTCTTCATTATGTCAGATGTTCGTGATTCAGTTCTCATTCATCATTATGTCAGATGTTCGTCATTTAGTTCTCATTCTTCATTATGCCACATGTTCGTGATTCAGTTCTCATTCTTCATTATGTCAGATGTTCGTGATTCAGTTCTCATTCTTCATTATGTCAGATGTTCGTGATTCAGTTCTCATTCTTCATTATGTCAGATGTTCGTGATTCAGTTCTCATTCTTCATTATGTCAGATGTTCGTGATTCAGTTCTCATTCTTCATTATGTCAGATGTTCGTGATTCAGTTCTCATTCATCATTATGTCAGATGTTCGTGATTCAGTTCTCATTCTTCATTATGTCAGATGTTCGTGAATCAGTTCTCATTCTTCATTATGTCAGATGTTCGTGATTCAGTTCTCATTCTTCATTATGTCAGATGTTCGTGATTCAGTTCTCATTCTTCATTATGTCAGATGTTCGTGATTCAGCTCTCATTCTTCATTATGTCAGATGTTCGTGATTCAGTTCTCATTCTTCATTATGTCAGATGTTCGTGATTCAGTTCTCATTCTTCATTATGTCAGATGTTCGTGATTCAGCTCTCATTCTTCATTATGTCAGATGTTCGTGATTCAGTTCTCATTCTTCATTATGTCAGATGTTCGTGATTCAGCTCTCATTCTTCATTATGTCAGATGTTCATGATTCAGTTCTCATTCTTCATTATGTCAGATGTTCATGATTCAGTTCTCATTCTTCATTATGTCAGATGTTCGTGATTTAGTTCTCATTCTTCATTATGTCAGATGTTCGTGATTCAGTTCTCATTCTTCATTATGTCAGATGTTCGTGATTCAGTTCTCATTCTTCATTATGTCAGATGTTCGTGATTCAGTTCTCATTCTTCATTATGTCAGATGTTCGTGATTCAGTTCTCATTCTTCATTATGTCAGATGTTCATGATTCAGTTCTCATTCTTCATTATGTCAGATGTTCGTGATTTAGTTCTCATTCTTCATTATGTCAGATGTTCGTGATTCAGTTCTCATTCTTCATTATGTCAGATGTTCGTGATTCAGTTCTCATTCTTTATTATGTCAGATGTTCGTGATTTAGTTCTCATTCTTTATTATGTCAGATGTTCGTGATCCAGCTCTCATTCTTCATTATGTCAGATGTTCGTGATTCAGTTCTCATTCATCATTATGTCAGATGTTCGTCATTTAGTTCTCATTCTTCATTATGCCACATGTTCGTGATTCAGTTCTCATTCTTCATTATGTCAGATGTTCGTGATTCAGCTCTCATTCTTCATTATGTCAGATGTTCGTGATTCAGTTCTCATTCTTCATTATGTCAGATGTTCGTGATTCAGTTCTCATTCTTCATTATGTCAGATGTTCGTGATTCAGTTCTCATTCTTCATTATGTCAGATGTTCGTGATTCAGTTCTCATTCATCATTATGTCAGACGTTCGTGATTCAGTTCTCATTCTTCATTATGTCAGATGTTCGTGAATCAGTTCTCATTCTTCATTATGTCAGATGTTCGTGATTCAGTTCTCATTCTTCATTATGTCAGATGTTCGTGATTCAGTTCTCATTCTTCATTATGTCAGATGTTCGTGATTCAGTTCTCATTCTTCATTATGTCAGATGTTCGTGATTCAGTTCTCATTCTTCATTATGTCAGATGTTCGTGATTCAGTTCTCATTCTTTATTATGTCAGATGTTCGTGATTCAGTTCTCATTCTTCATTATGTCAGATGTTCGTGATTCAGTTCTCATTCTTCATTATGTCAGATGTTCGTGATTCAGTTTTCATTCTTCATTATGTCAGATGTTCGTGATTCAGTTCTCATTCTTCAAATCTCGAAGCACAGTGACCAGGTTCGACATCAGGTCTCAATCAGTCAATCAATCAATCAATCAATCAATCAATCAGTCCATACCCTTCATCTTCCCCATGGAGCAATGGCCTTGAACAAACACATGCCAAGTCCTCTTGTCACGTGCCATCCGCTCAAGTTCCTTTATATAGTGTTCATCATTCCATATAGTGTATTACTTTGTTTTTGTTTCTTGTGTGTTGGCTCTTCCAGGCTGTAATTTATCTGCCGTTTGTTGTGGCATTGTTTAATGTCTATGGAGTTTGTAATGTATCTTCTTCCATGATACCATATTGCTCTCTCTCTCTCTCTCTCTCTCTCTCTCTCTGTCTCGCTACTGACATCTATGTAACAATGTGTTTTACATGATAAGATGGCAAAAGAACAGTTGGGTGACCGCAGCTGAGGTTCAAAGATGAATGTAAGAGAGACATGAGGGCTCTGGACATAAATTCAGCAAACTGGGAGGACGAAGCTGTCGATCGCAACAAGTGGCGATGCTATCTATGGTGCTACCTCAGACTGGGCGAAAAGAAGCTCTCACAACAAGCAGAAGAGAGGAGAAAACGTCGAAAGAAACACCAGGAAAATAAGCAGCTGAGACCTGTCACCTCAGGGGTGCATTCCCATAGTCAGTTATGACTGAAGGGGCAATTATGATTATGGCATGATAAGGTTGCAACAACCCTGGACAACCTTATATCAGTTGTCTTCTACGGCATGCCCGAGGGTGAAGTAATCCTGTTCTGTCCTTGTCTTCTCACAGACTCCCGGGAACTATACGGGATCTTCACTAATTGTCCACAATTAAATTAGTAGAAATTATCCGGAGAAGATTATTTTTTGTGCATTCCTTCCTTTTCTTTTAAATTTTTGCCAGCGTTCTAAATAAGTAATACACAAATCCATATTCTCGCCCACCCGCACCCCTTTTTTCCATAGTGTGTAAAGGAGATAATGGGCCGAAACACTTGCCTGACGGGGAAAACTTATTTCATGTTCTAACGTACCGGAAAGAGTTGATATCATCCATGCAGGTCTATCTATATCTTACTGAACTTCTAACAACACAATAGCAACTGATAGCATGTATTACACACTAATGGGTGAACCAAAAGTCACACCCTGTTTTTTTAAATTGTTCTATTCTCACTTGTATCTGTTGGATTAGGCAGTTATTAGGAATATCAATCAATCAATCAATCAATCAATCAATCAATCAATCAATCAATCAATCAATCAATCAATACCATTTAGCTCCCCGAGGAGCATAGGCCTTCAACAAGTACATGCCAAGTCTTATCAGGGATTTTTTTTTTCCTTAACCAGCGGCACTTGGGCTTTCAGCTCTTCGGCCCAATGACATGTCATTGCGAGGCTGGGGAACCTGAGGATTTTCCTTCCAACCGGGTCAGGAGCTTCGCTCATTCCCATCCACAGAGGGCTTAATAACTGTCTTTTGACTGGTAAGTTTTATTAATTTTTTTGTCAGAAGCAAAAATATAAATAAATAACATCTAAAATAGCCTATAAGTTGACATTATGAAAGAGAAGAGACAGAGTGAGATAGAGAGAGAGAGAGAGAGAGAGAGAGAGAGATGAGTACAGCGACAGAGAGAGCTATAGAGACACAGAGATAGAGCGAGACATAGAGAAACAGAAAGAGACAGAGAGAGAAAGAGAGAGAGACAGAAAGAGAGACGGAGAGATAGAACAAGAGAGACAGAGAGACAGAGCGAGAGACAGAGTGAGAAACAGAGAGAGACAGAGAGAGACACAGAAAGACACAGAGAGACAGAGAGAGACACACAGAGACAGAGAGAGACTCAGAGAGTGACAGAGAAAGACACAGAGAGACAAAGAGAGACACAGAGAGAAACAGAGAGACAGACACATATACATGGAGAGACAGAGACAGAAAGAGCGACACAGAGATATAGACACAGAAAAGAGAGACAGAGAGAGAGAGAGAGAGAGAGAAAGAGACAGACAGACAGACAGAGAAAGCGAAAGTGCTGCCCCCTATGAAGTCAAGGCAGGATCTCACGTTAACGCTAATGTGACATAACATTTCACATAACAATATAACAGTTACTTCTCTTTACTTGCACGCTAGTTACATGTCAAATATGTTGGATAGGAATGAGGACAGTAACATTCCAAAAAAAAAAAATAGGAAGTGGCTTTTCAATAACCATGCGCCATAGAGTAATTATTATTTTCCTTCCCGCTCCTTACGGAGCATCGAACCACAATTGTAGCTGATCTCCTTACAGATCCTGCAGCTGTGGTTTCTGTAGCCACATTTTTACATGATAAGGTTGCCAGCTCTATGTATAACCTCATATATATAAAACCCCAGCTTTTTTCTGTCAGTGCGTAACGCTAAGGGATGCAACTTTGGTTGAAAGTTAGACATTTATTGTATTGTTTCCCTTATATGCACTCCCGAAAATAGTAACACTTACCCAAAGAAGAATGCGCAAATGACGGTGTGCACAAAAATATATTTATAGAATGTGTGATCACGTATACACACATTGGGATCCTCGCTGCTGCTACGTAGTTCGTGTAATGTGGTGATGCACAGTGGGTTTTTAAAATACTTTTGAATAAGTAAAATTGCCGTTAGGTATTGATGCTCTTTTTTGCGTACGCCCGCTATTAATAATAATAATAAATTCTTTAAGCACCAAACACGGCGCATAAGACAGAAACCAGTGCTCTCCATTTCCTCTTACCCTCAGGAACCCAAGTGAGCGCCTGTAGTGGTATTCTGTTGTTTTGCATTCGTAGGACATGACCGATATATGACCATCGTCTTTTCCTTATATAGTCGGAGACATATTTCTGCCTAGAGTCTTTCTCTTATTTGTCGATTAGTCTTGAATTCTTTCCAACTGATGTTCATGAGTTTTCTAAGACATTTGTTCTCGAATGTATTCAGCTTGTTCTCCAATGATTTTTGTTATTTTCCAACTCTCACAGCCGTATGTTAACACTGAGATAACATTTGAATTAAACAGACGAAGCTTGGTATGTATATTCAATGATCGTAATTTCCAATGTTAGATAATCTATTGAAGGCGCTAGCTGCCAAAGCAATTCTAGTATGGATTTCTCTTGTTGTGTCACCATCCTGAGTCATTTTACTGCCTAAATAATTGAAACTTTCAACTTTCTGTAGTTTTTCCCCGTTCAAGATGATATCAAAGGTCTCGTTAGAAAAGTTCATAGCTTTAGTTTTAGAGGCATTTATTTGGAGACCTATTTTAACCGAGAGATGACACAAATCATTTATTGCTTCTTGGGATTGTCTTGGTGTTGAACTTAAGAATGCTACATCATCTGCGAAATCCAGGTCCCCCAGGAATTTTCCATTTGTCCATTTTATACCTAATTGTTCATTGTGGGTATAGTTTCTCATAACCCAATCAATAGCTATTCCAAAAAGTAGTGGTGACATAATACAGCCTTGTTTCACCCCTGTTTCTACTGTAAACCATTCTGTATTCCCTTTATTTGTTCTAACACAACATCTTGCATTGTCATATAGTGCTTTGATTATATTCACATATTTTGTTGGAAAACCATAGATTGTAAGTATCTTCCACAATGATGGGCGGTGTAGACTATCAAAGGCTTTTTGAAAATCGACGAAGGTGATAATAAGTGGCGATTGCCTTTCCACTGATTCTTCTATAATTGTTCTTAGTGTGAATATTTGATCAATACATGATCGTTTCGGCCTGAAACCCGCTTGTTCTTCTCTGATCTTTTCGTCAGCATGCAATTTAAGTCTTTCTAACATCATGCAACATAATAATTTTCCAGGTACTGATAATAGAGATATACCAATTAAAGAAATGGATAATTATAAGTTGGACTTATTGGGTGTCAGCGAGTGTAGATGGACGGGGAAGGGCATAAAATATATTTCAGAAGAAAAAAAAGCAAATTATATACTCTGGTAGTAATGATAATCGTCACACAGAGGGAGTAGCCATCCTAATGACACAGAAAGCAGCAGCATCGCTTATCAGCTGGGTACCTATCAATGAGAGGCTAATATTAGCTAGATTTCAGACACGATTTTTCAAGCTCTCAATTGTACAATGTTATGCACCAACTAACGACGCTCTTGATATCACAAAAGATGACTTCTATGAAGCACTTCTAAGTACCATCAACACAATACCCAAGCATGACATAATAGCAGTCATGGGTGATTTTAACGCCAAAGTAGGTGACAACAACGATGGAGTACAAAGATATCTCGGTACTCATGGCATAGGCTGTATGAATCAAAATGGCGAAAGACTTCTAGAACTTTGTGAAATATCAAACCTCGTTGTGGCAGACACCATCTTTACACATAAGAATATCCACAAGATAACATGGAATTCACCTGATGGCAGAACTAAGAACCAGATAGATCACTTCTGCATAAGCGCTAAATTTCGCTCATCAGTTCAAGACGTCAGAGCATACAGAGGTGCAGAGATCGGAAGCGATCATAACCTCTGCATAGCTAAACTGAGAATTAAACTGAAGAAGTTATACCAACAGAATAAAAATAGAAGAATAGATGTACACAGACTGCATTCAAATGATATAAAGGAGGAATATAATGTCAAAATGAACAACTATTTCGATGCTTTAGGCAAAATTGACAACGATATCAACACCAAGACAATCGATACTAAATGGGAACAACTGAGAACAGCAATGACAGAAGCAGCAGTAGCGACCACCGGATACCTAGTACATAAAAAAGAAAAAATGGATGAGAGAAGATACTTGGGATAAAATACAAGAAAGGAAAACAGCAAAACTTAAACTACTAGCGGCAAGTACACATAATGCAGTTGAATCTTGCAAACTAACTTATAACTTGTTAAATAAAGAAGTGAAGACAAAAACTCGAAGAGATAAAAGACATTTCATCAATGAACTGGCCGTAGAAGCTGAAAATGCTGCAAGAACTGGTAATAGTAGGTGCCTTTATCAAATTACAAAACAACTATGTCACCAGCCTACTGCTATGGAAACACCTGTTAAAGGTAAATTAGGGAATTCAATACCAACAGAAAAAGAACAAATGAAGAGATGGGCTGAGCACTTCATGGAGGTGCTAAACAGACCACCACCAACAGTAACACCTGATTTTAATAATGAAACACCCATCACCACCTTGCCAATAACTTGCGATGAATTCACGCTGGACGAGATCAAACAAGCCGTTAAAAGATTAAAAAATTTTAAAGCTGCTGGAGTTGACGAAATTTCAGGGGAAATGATTAAAGCAATTAATGACAACAACCTCTTGAGAATTTTAGATATTATAAATGAAGTATGGAGAGAAGAACAACCACCACAACAATGGAAAGACAGTATTATTGTAAAGTTATCGAAGAAAGGTGATCTATCAGACTGTAATAACTGGCCCGCTATTACTCGAGGTGAAATCTGAGGCTAGTATGTCCAACCTGAGACTGATTTTTACGTGAGTATCTCTTTATTTCTTGTACAGAGACACGTGTCCCTCGCCACTCACGCAGATACTCGCCGATTTCGGAGGTACCTATTAGAGCTGGGTCGGCTCAGGAGCCACCAGTCCCTGGTCGGGGACACTGCTTCAAATGTCCTCGCCAGGGCTCGAGTTAATCCAGTCCAAATCCCGGTCGACGAAAATCTTCAAATGTCCTCGCCCGGGTTTGATCCTGGGTCACCCGGTCGCCAGCGCAGTTTGGTAACCACTACACCAGCGCGGCTCCCATTGGTGCTCTTGAATTTAATTCCCGTCTTATGACGGGCTTTTACACTAGTTACCTCATAGTAGTCGTCGTCTGTGGGGTTCTCAACATTGTTTTGTTCATGGTCCCCTCTCCCGCAAGAGCCTCATTTACCTCATTGGCGTTTGGCAGAAAAAACGATATTTTACCATCTTACTGTGGCCCCCTAGAAATATAGCGTGGCCCCCTAGAAATATAGTATGGCCCCCCTGGGGAGTCATATGGCCCACTTTGAGAATCACTGCTCTAGAGCACGCCAGAGAGAGAGAGAGAGAGCAGTTGTTACATTCTTTTTTTTTGTCTTTCCCCTCCCCCCCCCCCCCCGGGAATTACACAAGGGGCGTCCAGTAATAATGTTATGAACGAAAATAGGTAGCGTGTATCTCACTAGGATAAATAACAACGCGACGACCCAACGTTAAGTCCACACCGTCTTTTTCTGGGTACAGAAGTACGAAAACAGCCGAGAAATGACAGTGAGAAATAATATAACTGATAGGAAATTTAAATGTCAAAAGACAGAAAGAAATATAGAAAGAAAGAAAGGCAGAAAGAAAGGCAGAAAGAAAGAAAGAAAGACAAAGAAAGAAAGAAAGAAAGAAAGAAAGAAAAAAGAAAGAAAGAAAGAAAGAAAGAAAGAAAGAAAAAAATAAAGAAAGAAAGGCAGACAGAAAGAAAGACAGAAAGAAAGGCAGACAGAAAGAAAGAAAGAAAGAAAGAAAGAAAGAAAGAAAGAAAGAAAGAAAGAAAGAAAGAAAGAAAGAAAGAAAGAAAGAAAGAAAGACAGAAAGGCAGAAAGAAAGATAGGCAGAAAGAAAGAAAGGGGTATAATTGTCAATTACAAAGGCAGACGCCGATCTGTTAAATCCATATCTGAAATACCGCGCGGAAAGCAACCAAATACTAAACCAGAAGGGTAGTTTCCTTATCATATAATAAGCTCGATACAAACGTATGCATGTGTGAAATCAAATAACAGTAATACATTTGTCAGATTTGCTCATGAACATCAATAACACTGGCTAACAAAAAAATAAATTTTTTTTTCTTTCTCTAACATTTCTATGTTTTTCTGGTCAATTTTAATGCGCTGTTTTTAAATCTGCAAACCGTTTTTTTTCTATCAGGTCGGGATCTCTAGAAATACGCAATTGAAGTTTTTTAACAACGCATACAGTATTACAACATCATTCGTACAAGAAGTATAACAGTTATGTAGGCTTGAATTTCTTTGCAGTCGACTTTCGTCGGTGAATGGCATGTGGTACATCGTGACGAAGCATCCAACAATAATCGGCAAGCATGGTCATACTCCACCGTCCTTGATAACGTGACTCCATTACGGCGATATCTTGATGGAATTGTTCTCCATGTTCATCGCTGACTTCGCCAAGGTTGACAGGGAAAAAGTCAAGATGCGAATCGAGCAAATGGATTTTGAGGGACATGTTACAGCCCATAATTCTGTATGCATCTATGCACTGCTTAACAATATGCACATAGTCGACAGATTTGTGATTTCCCAGAAAGTTATCGACGATCGATTTGAATGCCATCCATGCGCGAAGTTCACTACCATGTAACAAGTTCTCGAATTGTTTATCTGCAATAACTTTCCTTATATGAGGTCCTACAAAGATACCTTCCTTTATCTTTGCATCGCTAACTTGCGGAAACTTTTCTCGAAGATAAGTGAAAGTTTTGCTCGTTTTATCTAACGCTTTTACGAAATTCTTCATGAGCCCCAACTTTATATGTAACGGCGGTAAAATTATGCTGTCTTTGTTAACTAATGGCTCGTTATTACATTTTTATGCCCGAGCTGCATACGATCCCTGATAGGCCACACCTTTCTTGCATAATGTTCCTGTCTGTTGCGGCTGTCCCATTCACATAGGAAGCAACAAAATTTAGTATACCCAGTCTGCATGCCCGTGAGAATTGTAATGACCTTTAGGTCTCCACAAATCCGCCATTGGTAGTCATTGTACTTTATTTTTGCCAAAAGTATAGCCATATTGTCATAAGTTTCTTTCATATGAACAGAGTAGGCGATTGGAATTGATGAAAATAAATTTCCGTTATGCAATAACACGGCATTTAGACTAGTCTTGGAAGAGTCGATGAAAAGTCGCCATTCGTTGACTATGTGCTCATGACCGAGGTGCACCATTAGACCGTTTACATCTTTGCAATAGCAAATGTCATCATCCATCTCAAAGTATTGAACAAGTTCTCTGTGTCTATGACGAAATTTAGATATCGGAGTATTGGGCGCTAAAAGATTCCATTCTTTGAGTCGCGAACCGAGTAATTCCGCTTGTCCTTTGGTGAGAGCGAGATCACGTATTAGATCTGAAAGTTCTGAATGGTTTATTAAGTGAACACCATCATTCACCGGTACATAATCTGAGTCAGAATTAGTTTCTAAAGCAGGTAAACTATCACTTTCTGATGGTTCATTCACGTCCAACGGATATTGTTCTGGTGGAACTGGGATCGGACACGTGATTGGATCATGAGGCACTGGTTTCGAAACTGATTCAATATTTGGATAAACCACAGACTTTCTAGTTTTAAAAGTGAAACCATAGATATTTGTCAAGCAGAAGTAACAATCAGTAGCGTGATTTGTCGGTTCACGCCATATTACTGGCACTCCAAAAGGCATCGACTTATGCTTCGGCGATTTTCGTAACCAACCTGCCAATGTATTTGCACAAGTCGAACAAACTGCATTTGGCTTCCAAGATTTATTTGCATCATCAACTTTCGAATCGAAATAAAGTTCATATGCTTTCTTTAGTAATGGTGTAAAGTTTTTCTGGTGAACACGATCGGTAAAATATCCGCACACGTAACAGAACAGATTAGCCGAATTTCTACAACTTCTAGAAGCCATATTTCGCTCAGAATTATTTCAAAATACAGTAACTATTTGAAAAATAGCGTAACATATGTCATGCATCTTTTAGCAGTGTAAAAAGTAGAATTATTTTGCATTTTATTAATTTTTAATAAGTTATATAGTAAAAATGAAACGGAGCAAATAACGGTTTCCCAAAAATATATTTATTCACAAATATCTTAAGAACCCGATGTGATAGAAATAAACGGATTTCAAATTTGAAATCAGCGCAAGAAACTGACCTAAGAACACTTATTCTTATATAAGAAAGAAAAATGTTGTTTGTCAGTGTAATCATTTCCACTTACTTATTTAGTCGTTCCTCTTCTATCGTGAGGTGTAAAGGTTTGGAAGATAGAGCGCTAGACTATCGAATCGGCTGTCTTCCTCCTAGCCTGGTTCCATTCTAGTCCTCGGTCCTTCAAAGATTGTCTAATGTTGTCCTCCCAGCGGACTCTAGGTCGTCCTGGAGGCTTGGATCCCGGGCTCTTAGTTTCCCATGCTTGCCGTGGTAGCCAATCTTCTCCAATTCTGCAGACCAGTGGCGTATTCTCTATGTGTGCTGTGCGTGCTGCGCACACCTATGCCCGAAGTAAAATAAAAATTTAATTTATTATTCTTTAAAATATTTCTCTTCTAAAGTTCTGCTTTCGGACCGCACGCACCAGGATAACGGATTTTCCCGCATAGAATCTACGAGTATATCTAGTTTCAGTTTCCCAGACGCGTTTTATAGTGCAGTTTTTATTGGTTGGTTACAATCGCCCGAAGTTTCTCCGGTAATTCCTTCACAATGCGTGCGGTACGTTTCGGATTCACGTCTGAAGATTGGTTTGTGTGGATTTGGGGTCATGGCCACATACGTCAATACAATACGAACATGCGTGCGGTGGTCTTGCAGCTCTCGGGTTGTAAAAATCGGCTGTGTCCGTCCAGTGTTTTTTGTGATTAATTTTTGTTAGTTGCCGGGAATGCAGATTATTACAGTGACAGTGAGTTTCAAGTTGTAAGTTAATTAGTATTTCGGAGATAATTGACAAATACCCCTAATAACTATCGTTGCGTAATTGAATATAGTTGGTTTTTAAATTAAGAGGGGAAGAAGTTAAATAGTAGGCGTACATATTCATTTTAAGTAGCAGCACGCCTAGCTCGCATTACCAGGATACGCCACTGCTGCAGACATGGCCAAACCATCTTAGTTGGGGCCGTTCTAGGAAATAAATAAACAAACAACACACAAAGGTATGTTATCAGGCACTCAATGAGAAATAAAGAAGTAGAAGAATAGACAACAGAAAAACAACAGACGTGACAGGCTTACCACTAAAAATAGTGCTTCGCCGACAGAGGTCTAGCACGACTCCCCACGTAACCCGGATATGAACCTAAGGACGACCCAGACTAATTATAGACGCAATCCCCTGCAGTTTTCCTATTTAACAGTATAGATCAGATTACACAAGACAAAGACCTTAACACTGTGTCTAATACATAATAGAAGAATGAGAATGGTATAGGAGAGAAGGTAGGTTTTGGTATTGTTTAAACGTATAAACAAACGAGGAGGGGAACCCGAGACCTGTAAACAGTAAAAAAATAAACAAACATCACACAAAGGTATGTTATCAGACACTCAGTGAGACATAAAGTAGTAGAAGACTAAACAACACTGTTCTACTTGGGTCTGCAGGGGCTGGGTTTTGAGGCTATAAAATTAAAAAAAATAATAAGGTCTCTACGGCCATTTAACTGCACAAGTACGACATGCAGAGCGTCGGTTAGCTGGTTGGTTAGAGGTTAGAATGCTTGTTTCTTGAGGCAAAGTTCCCAGGTTCGAAACCTGGTATCGTCACTCTCCAGTCACCACACCTCATAAAACTGAGACCTTATATAGTAGGGGTATAACACTACTAGCAGTGGCTGGAAAAATTGTGACCAGAGTTTTGTTGGACCGTATTAAGAAGGCGGTGGATGACAAACTTAGAGAAGAACAGGCAGGATTTCGTGCAGGAAGATCATGTACAGACCAGATAGCAACACTCAGAATCATCATAGAACAATCAAATGAGTGGCAGACTACCTTGTATGTACATTTTGTGGACTTCGAAAAGGCTTTCGGCACTATAGACCGTACTGTGATATGGAAAATCCTGAGACATTATGGAATCCCAGAGAAATTCATTAAAATTATCCAAGATTTCTACCAGGAGGCCTCATGTAAAGTAGTACACAAAGGAAAACTATCAGAGCCCTTTACAGTACAAAGTGGAGTCAGACAGGGATGTCTGCTCTCACCAACAATTTTTCTCATGTTCATAGACTGGGTTATGAGACAGACAACAGAGGGAGAGAAAACTGGAATACATTGGACATTTAACACACAGCTGGAGGATCTAGACTTTGCAGATGATTTGTGCCTTCTGCAAGATATGCAGGAGAAAACAAATAGATTAGTAACAGAAGCAGCAAAGATGGGACTGCACATACATGTAAATAAAACATAGGAAATGAGGATAAATAATACGTAGATGGACTCGATGAAGATCAATGATCATGTCATTGAAGAAGTAGAAAACTTTACATACTTGTATCTGGGGAGCAACATTGACAAAGGAGGGGGAACTGCTGGTCACGTCTGCTCAAAGATAAATAAAGCCAGATGTGCTTTTAATGCCCTTCAACCAATATGGAACTCCTCAGCTATATCCAGAGAGAACAAAATCAGAATCTTTAACTCAAATGTAAAGTCAGTCTTGCTGTATGGCTCAGAGACACGGCACGTCTCAAAGAGTATCACCTCCAGGCTACAGATATTTGTAAATAGATGTCTCCGACGGATCTTCCGTATAAGATGGCCAGATGTAATAACAAATATAGAGCTAAGGAAAAGATGCGGACAACAGCCAATACAAACAGAAATTAAGGTAAGAAAGTGGGGATGGATAAGACATACACTCAGAAGAGAACAATCAAGCATAGCCAGAGTTGCCCTTGACTGGAACACACAGGGGAAGAGAAGAGTGGGGAGGCCAAAGAGAACTTGGAGAAGAACTGTGGAAGAGGAGGCTAGGGAAATTGGAATGACTTGGGCACAGCTGAAAAAAGACAGCCTAGAATATAAATCCATGGAGAGCAACTTTTTCTGCCCTATGTTCCACAGGGAACAAAAAGGAATGATGATGATGATAATATAGTAAAGTCTTTATCACTTCACTCTCCTACGGCTGTATATACTAGGCTACTACTTTTTTCAAGTAACCAATGCTTTGCTCCTTTCAAAGAAAACACAATGGTTCATCAATTATATCAGCACGTTGTTCACAAACAATCGAGACATTGGTCGAGTTCTGCGACATAGAAGAGTGCCTTACAAGTTGACCTAAACTATCGATTTAAATGGAAACCAAACAAAATGTGTGTTGTGTTTAACGCAGTTTTTATGCAGGCCATTTACGGTCTTCCCCCTCAGTTATCGACTTGTGCGAGCTAGCTTCTCACCTTCTAGTCACGCGGAGGCTCTTAGCCTCAGTGCCTTAGTTCCAACCTGCCACCCTCTTCCCACCCCTTCTCTGTTCCGTTCTTCCTTCACTCGTTAACATGTTTTTACGTAACTTAAACTTACTGGATAGTCTGCATACAACCGTGTAGGTAAAACAGAACAGGGCAGAAGAGTTTTTTTTAATTAAAGGACCTCTCGGGGAAAAAGCGTTGCAATCAATAATGGTAATAAAGAAATAAACTTTAAACACACACAAGAACAAAAACAAATGTTATAAATTCACTGTTATTGTTGTTACCTGGGAAGAAGAGCGACATCCCAAACGCCACTGCATCTATAACTACAACAGCAACAATTGTTATCAAATGCACTAAAAACAGAAACAAAATTATCCCATACATTCTACTGCACAGAATAACAGTGGATGGATGTTATCATTAATCAGTAATTCGTCATATCACCGTTCACCATCAGACGCCCGACCCTTCAAATACGAAACACAATCATTACTAGACAAGTGCCCGTGGAATGAGAGATGAGAAGAAGACGCTGACGATGGATAGGACACACATTGAGGAAAGTTGTGGACAGCATTACAAAGCAGTCCTTGTTCTGGAAACCCCCCCCCTCCCCCCCCAGGGTAAGAGAGGCTATGGTAGACCACGAAACACATGGAGAAGAGTACTAGAGACAGAAGTGAAAAGAATGTGGAAAACGTGAAAAGTGCCGGAGTTGATGGTTCGAAGAGACATGTATTGGCATGTATTTGCTGAAAGGCCTATGCTTCATAGAGAGCTAAAGGGGGGTACTGACTGATTGATTGTGCACAGAACTCTATTGGACATTTTTGTAAGATAAAATTAATGCTATGACCTTCCATAAAGGTTACCGATTGTTTTGCTGTATTCACCACGTGTGATGTCATTTTGCCCCATGTAATTATTCAATGGGTCTCTAAATAGACAAAGTATGAATAGGTCTACTTCACCATCAAGCATGTCGTACAAGGTAACTAATATGAGGTTGTGCGTAGGGTTGGCAAACTCATCATGTTAAACAAGAGCATGTAAATGGTTTGGTGCAGGTTTCCTTGTCAGGGAGACCAGCGGTAGTGGAGGTCACAGGCTCTACTAGAAGCGCAAAGAAAAATGATGATGAAGATGATTATAAAGATTAAGATAATGATGAAGATGATGATAAAGATGATGATATAGATGATGATGAAGATGATGATAAAGACGAAGATGATGATGAAGATGATGATAAAGACGAAGATGATGGTTGAAGATTATGATGAAGATGATGAAAATGATGATGATTATGAAGATGATGATGAAAATGATGATAATGATTATGAAGATGATGATGATTGTGAAGATGATGATGAAAATGATGATGATTATGAAGATGATGATGAAAATGATGATAATGATTATGAAGATGATGATGATTGTGAAGATGATGATGATGAAGACGAAGATGATGAGGAGGATGATGAGGAGGATGAAGATTATGACACCCTGACCCGGGACTCAAAAGGTTTCCTCACTAGGACACACACTGAGGAACCTGAGTGTTAGTATTATTTTACAGTCCTTGTACTGGATTCCTTACTATAACCGACGTAGTAAAAGAGAGATACAGAGAGTGCGAGAGAGAGACAGGGAGAGACAGAGCGAGAGAGAGCGAGACAGAGAGCGAGAGAGAGACAGAGATGACAGAGAGAGCAAGAGAGAGACACACAGAGACAGAGAGAGCGAGAGACAGAGCGAGAGAGAGACACACAGCAACAGAGAGAGCGAGAGACAGAGAGCGAGAGAGAGACACACAGAGGCAGAGAGAGCGAGAGACAGAGAGCAAGAGAGAGACACACAGAGACAGAGAGAGCGAGAGACAGAGAGCGAGAGAGACACACAGAGACATAGAGACAGAGAGAGCGAGAGACAGAGAGCAAGAGAGAGACACACAGAGACAGAGAGAGCGAGAGACAGAGAGCGAGAGAGAGACACAGAGAGAGCGAGAGACAGAGGGCAAGAGAGAGACACACAGAGACAGAGAGAGAGACAGAGAGAGAGACACACACAGAGACAGAGAGAGCGAGAGACAGAGAGCAAGAGAGAGACACACAGAGACAGAGAGAGCGAGAGACATAGAGCGAGAGAGAGAGACCGAGAAACACACGGAGAAGAGAACTGGAGATAGAAAAGAAAACAACGAGAACAACATAGAAAGACATTGAGTAGATGGCACGGGATGGTAGGACTTGGTCTGTGTTTACTGAAGGCCTATGCTCCTGGGGCAGCTGAAGTGTAAAGAATAAATAAATGACATGAAAATCACTTTGAAACCACGTGCAGTTGCTGGGGACGTCTGAGCGAGACAACATAATGGAAGAACGAAAAGGAATACTGCTGTCGTAGAAAACGGCTAATATATGGCTGTGCAGGGGGATGGAGGGCCTCATCATGTTGTTGTTGTTGTTGTTGTTGTTGTTGTTGTTGTTGTTGTTGTTGTTGTTGTTAAACTAGGGCTGCTGAGATTCTCGCTCTTTTCCCGCCAAAACCAAGTTGAAGAGTCCTTGGTATTATCAACCCTGTAGATCTAGGTTTTTTTCCTGTGGCTTTTCTGACATTCCGAAATGTGTTGAGTTGAAGTCATGAGCTCCAGTTTCTCCAGCTTGGCTGCCCCTTAAAGGATCGTCACATCTGGTTCAAAGCTAGGAGTAAGAAGCGCGTGACATACTGTTCATTAAATAAATATTAGACAAAGGTAAATGTTTTCAGGCACTCGTAAGAAATAAAGAAGTACGTAGAACACTAGACAACAGAAATACAACAGACGTGAGTGGCGTACCCAGGATTCGAACCCAGGACCTTCCGTGCGACAACCCCGCCTAGCTATGCAAGCGAATCACACTATCCTTCCTATACTGTTCATTCCTCGCCATCCAAGGGGGCTGTCTCAAAATGGCATTTGGGTCGTTCTCTTGTCGCTCTCTTGTTCACTACGGCCGTATCCTGGACATTTGTTGTATTGATTATTTACGTGTTTCAGTGACCGGCACCCTCTTTCTTTCTCCACACTGTAGCAGATATTTTGTATTTTCCTTCTTACACCCCTCTCAGAGATATTTTGTCTCGTCTGTTTACCTGACCATCCCTGCTGAAGATAGTAGACAGGTGATGCAATATTGAAACGACAGGCATATTCTCGTGTACCCAACCTTGGCCGCTACCGATTAACACGAAAATCGCCAGCGTATTTGCCTAATTGCTGATAAGGCCATGATGCGCGACAGATAAGAGATTACTTGTCTGGGTGACCCATATTGGACAGACAAGGATGACCTAATCGCTTCCTGTCCGACTTGTTATGACAAGATTACTTTAGATAGTAATAATTTGTTACATCTGAAACACATTCTCGTTATGAGTTTACAGACGTATTGGTGAGTTCGCCTGCCAGGCAATCGGATGTTTTCATACCATATATGGGAGAGGTGACCTCTACATCACGCGCATAATTATTTCATGTCGGAATATTTTGAAATTACCCCTCCCAACATTTTTTTTTTGGGGGGGGAAATGATTGGAGCCCTGAGCAGCTGCATAACAAACAGACGTGGGGGTAGGACAGGCATATAACCTGACACGTTTCACTGTTATTTCACTGTGAGAATCGCTTGCCAAAGACACCAGACTTGCCAGTAGTTAGAATCAGGATTCCATCTTATCAGACCGGACACCTTTAATAGGAGTGTTCATAAGGACTTACAAAACAGCCCAGGAAAACTCATTTTAATAAGGAAAGCCACTGTCTGGGGAAACTGAACACACAGTCAAAGAGGGAATTATCTTATACAAGAAACGACCCACAAGAACACGTGTAAGAAGTCTAATCAAGTGCCTAAACTTTATTCATCTGAACAAAAAGTCTGTGAACCAGGATTGGCTTGGTGGTGGTGCCAGGAGGGTACTAATCTCTGGAACAAAGTGAAGGTAGAAGTGGACTGACGCTGAAACGCAGAGCCAGCTTGGCAGTTACTCCTTGGCATTTTTTGGAACGTGCAGCGCCTTTAATCTTGACCAGAGACGCGAGAACTCCAGTGACCTATCTACCAAGAAACAACCCACCAGCAGGAGCAAAACATACCATTGGAAGTTAAGTAGCCCTATAAGCTACCAAGTCACCTCCTTTAAAACTAATTTGCCATCACAACCGTGAAGAAAACTTTTTACTTATAATTCATTATTCAAATTTTCTAAAGCCTTGTTAAACTTAAATGATTATCAAATCTGTTATTTGTAATTATACAAATTTAACTTCGATTCAATCATTTTAAATGTACTGCATGTTTGTCTCAGTCAATTTACTAAACACACTCTAAACAAAGCTATACCAGAATAATAATAATTCCACTGCGTAAATCAGAGGCGGGGGCTTGACGAGCTAAAAATAATAATTGCTTAATCCTTCACAAAAGTTGTCGGCAGATCATAGAATTAACGTGCTCAGCCAATGCAGCATTGTTTTTGCTTATCTGAATACCTTGTGAAATTCCCTTGGGATAGAAGCGTCATTACCCTTCTATCTACATCTCTGCCAAGAGTAATCTTGTGCGAAGGTAGACACCTTTGACGACCCACTTTAGATACTCTGAGATTTGACCACTGTCGGACCACTACTGCAAAGCAGGGGAGGCAATCCGTGACAGGGGCTCTCCAACAATGCAGAGCTAAAATAATGTACTCTTGTTCTGGGCTCTCCGAAGGAATTGTCACGTCCAGTTTTGCCGGGTTCTCAACAAGTTTCACCACAAGGGCATCCTAGGAAGTGTGTGGATAATTTCAAGAGTCAGTGAGGGTGTAATTAGCCTCACAGACATAGGTTCACTTCCACATATGTATGTTGTAGCATTGTGCATAGCTGGTGGTTATATAAGGATGACTACAGATATGCCTCCATGCATGCCTCATCATGTAGAATGAACTGCTGCCCAAATTACCGTTGCAAGCGCACATTAATGCTTTGGTGTAGGCTTTACCTTGGACCCTGATACCATCACAAGAACAGCTATGCTATGGACCCCCGAGGGAAAGCAAAAGAGATGCCAAACAAAAAAAACTTGGCGGAGAACTGTGGAAACCGAGATGCAAAGAATGAACCAGAGTTGGGGCACTGTACGAAGGATGACCGCCTGTCGCGAAATTCTCCGCCCAACCTCTTCTCTCTCTCTCTCTCTCTCTCTCTCTCTCTCTATCTCTCTCTCTCTTTCTTCTTTTTCCTCTCTCTCATGATTTCGAATGCTAATTGGACAATGAACCAAGATACCGTGGATTTCCCAGTTCAATGTCGCTTTGTTATTTACCAGAGAGGCCAATAATCCAGTCAGCCGGCGATACCGGCAAGTGACCGGGTGATCTCCGCCCAATGACCCAAATAGTTAGGGATCTGCAAGTGACCGGGTGAGACCGCACAATGACACAGTAGCCGGAGATTTCCAGTTGACCAGGAGGTTAGGGATTCCCGACTTGGCTGAGGTCAGTGACCGCTGTTAACTGTATATATGGAAGAATATATCGAGTATGTTTTACTCACATTTGCAAGCCCCGGCGGAAACTTCTAACGTATAATCTGTCGGACCAGAGGGCAAAAGAATTGCTTATACAGTATATGCCGTCTTTGAGCTAAACTCAATATTGGATCAAAAGCGGCTCCCTGGTGGTGACGAACGCAGGTGAACTCGCAGTCGTGTAGTGAAACTTTGCAGTATACAGCTACGAACTATTCCAGCAACTTGGCCAGGGGCAGAAAACTTGCAGTGATATTGTGACGTCATACAGCAGCAACAACATTCATGATAAGTGCTTTTTAAGAAAGGACCAAACATTACATGATATTGTGTCACACCAGTCAGTGATTAAAATTAGGACATAAACCTCAGCCATCGTGAAGAATACCCTAATAATAAACATAACTTTTGTGTAGGCTATTTTTATCTCCCTTTACTCAGTAATATATACATATAACAATATATACCTATTTTTTTCCTTCCTTGTGTTTTTCTGTAACCAATATAGCTTGAGCTAATATATATTCATTGAAAGAAATTTCACTGTTGTTTCTTTCTTTTCACTACATGTTCTGTATTGCTTGGTAGTTAACTGTTTTTGTTAATCATTATCTTAATTACCAGCTGGGGGTCTCATGAGCCATATCAGTACCTCAGGAGAAGTGTGGCTGAAGACCTAACCTACTCTCAGGATCCTTGATGGGATTTGCTTCTTGACTTAACTAAGAAGAGTTTAAATTTCAGTCTCCTGAAACATTTCTTCCTACAAGTGTCGGACTATCACTACAGCGAGCCAAAAGACACTGTGGAAGAGATTGGTACTCTCTTTTATTTCTTCTATCTATCCTTTCTTCTACCCTGTCGTCACACCGCCAACCATGCAAGGTGGAATAAATTTGTTGCTGCCCTACAAGACGCCACCAGGCGTGATGGCCACTGACTGCTTTGACGGTTGGCGGCTATGGATCAAAGAAGAAGACGACGCAGGCTTTACCCATGTGGGTCAACTGCAGTTGTGGGCCTTTGCATGTGGGGGGAACGGGAGAGAGAGAGAGAGAGAGAGAGACAGAGAGACAGAAAGACAGAGAGACAGAGAGAAAAAAGAGAGAGAGAGAGAAGGCAAATGAATGAACGTTTCTTTAAGTAGTCTTCATTAGAGGCATTCAAAATTAAAACTGAGAAGTCAAAGACCACACGAAATAGTACATTTGATGACACAAGACAATGTCTGAGATACGAAAGAAAGCCGTGAATATATTGAAAGCACAGAATTTAACAGAAAAGAGTTAATACAACAACGAAGGGGACAAATATTAACACATTATTTCCAGTTTTGCGACAGTGATAGGACACAGCTATGAATATAATACACTGTGATGTATGTGTGTGTACGTGTAAGTGTGTGAAAATGAAGCATCCGAGAAAAGAGCAAAGCAGAGTTAAAAGACTACAGTGTGTAGAGAGATGCAGTTTATCAACATTTCAAAGATAAGATCTAGAACCTCTAAAATCAGACAAATGACAACAAAAGAAGAGAAAAAAGGTTAAAAAAAAAGAAAAGAAAGGCGGGAGCAGAATGATCAGAGAGAGAGAGGAGAGGACGAAGAAGTAAGTAAGTCTGTGTATGGGGACCATCACCAGAAGAGGACGAAGAAAAGATGAAGAAGAAGAAGAAGAAGTAGAAGAAGAAAAAGCCGACTGCGGATAAAGGAGGACGGAAGTATAAGTCATTTAGCAACAGTACAACATGAACCACTGTGACGTGTATACGTAAATATATCAGAGATCCGACTACCTTCGCGTCCTCATCAGTATTTATGTTTTTGCAACGCAAAAAAGCCATGCATTTCGCTGACTCTGACTCATATTTTGAAGCCACGCCTATTTTTCCAGTTTACAAGCGGCTTCTTTGATCAGGGGGAAACGCAGGCAGAGAGTTCCCGGTCATCTTTGATGTTCAACATTTTCAGGGGAATTAAGCATTTGATCTAAGATAAAGGGGAGATAATCAAGACGGCCCGCTCGCAAGAGACGGTTCTCTGATGCCGTTCGGCTTAGCGAGGAAGCGAACCGTAGATCTTTTATCTCGAGAAGCCAGCTCGCGGATTTTTCCTGAAACGTCCAAGCTGTGACTTTTGCCATCTTTCAGAGAGATCACACAAAATTTGTATATACTGTCTGCACTTTAAGTCAGCTATCAAGCCTCTCAAGAAACTTTGGTTAATCTTAACGCGTACGCTAGAACCTATGTGGAATAGTGCTTAATGGCCTTCGTGGGGATTATTCGGCTTTTCTGGTAATAATAATATAAGTTGTGCTAAGTGTTTAATGTGTTAGAGAGTTACCATTTTATTCACTGTGAGTCCCTAGCGTTAAGACTAGCGGAATAGCAAACGCGTATATATTTTCTTACCAGTGGTTCAACTTAATATAAAGAATCCATCAACTAATTTTCACTAGAGTATACGGTTTAAATGACTACATAAATGCTATGAGTGACGGCTAAAGTGACAAAGCAGAATGCGCATTATATTTTCATTGTGTGTAATTATATAGTTCTTCTTCTTCTTCTTTCGTTCGCTTGAAATATATTGTCTATATCTGCAATGTTGTTTCTTGTATAAACTTCACTGTCTTTTGTAGTTCATACAGAGGTCCATATAGTTTTGCTTCCAGTGTTGTTTCTCTGGGCCAGTGGGTTTGCCTCAATATATCATATTCGGGGCAATCTTGCAGTATGTGCTCCGCTGTCTGGGGTGCCTGTCCACA